>CM076576.1:933992780-934309595 GCA_034641835.2 Pinus albicaulis
GGTTTGGAGAAGAAAAAAAGAGAGCCTAAGATGGATATGTATGCCCAAGTGATCTGGATTTATGCAGGAACACAAAAAAATAAACATATAACCATAAATACAGAGATGTAGTGGAAATAACACTTCATTTCATTAATATCAAAGAACTGAAATTTGCTTACAGACAGAATGGAAATAAAACTAGCTAGGGCGCTGGTAGCTATCTCTGAGAAGAGATGTGGTGGCTACAGGCCTCTGAACTGAGCTACAATGAGGCTCGAGGGCCTATTTATTATTGAGAAACAATGGAGAACCCTAAACATCCAAAAACCTAACCCTAGGAGATGAAGCGCCAAAACTATGGGCCCCGTTTGGGTAAATTGGTGTTTCAACTTCCCAGGGACGTAACTTTGGCATACTATCTCTGTTTGACGCACATGATACATCATTAAAAAGCTCTATCCGAGGACTACAACTTTTCCACGAAGATATCATTCGAGTGAAATGATATTCAGCTACTGCAACAGCGATGTCAAAAAACGTCATTTAGGGCCTCAAAATGGCTCCAGAAGTTCAGGACCCGAAAAACTGCTAAAAATAGTAAGTTATGACAAAACTGAAAAACTGAAAGAGACAATGGTGGGGGCCCAAGTGGAATAGGTGGGTGGCCACCAATATCCACCTGGATCATTCCTCCCCCCTTAGGAAGCAATGGTCCCCATTGGGTTAAGTTCCTCCATGAGATGAGGAAATTTCTGCTGAACTTGGTCCCTGGTGAACCACTTTCCTTGGTGCAGGAGTTGGCCAGCTTTGACAACCCGATACAGTTGGATCTTCTGTTGGCGAGTGTTCTTGATTTACATGTCCATGATACAATCTGTGGTGGCCTGTTCCATGCAGTTTGGGTTTAACTCTGTTGGTGTGAGTTATTCTACAATGTCCGAGGTGTCCAGTAGAGGTGGGAAGTAAGGACGAAGGCGATCCACATTGAAGACTGGGTGCAGACCAAGGAATGGTGGAATACTAAGCTTAAAGGCATTGTTCCCTACAGCCTTGGTGATGGTGTACGGCCCGTATCGGAGCGGGCGAAGCTTGTGGTGGGGTCTAGTGAGGCGCTCCTTCTGCAAATCTAGCCATACTTTGTCGCCCACCTGGAAATTGTGTGGCACCCGGTGTTGATCATGGCGTTGCTTGTACTTGGCATTGGCTCTGTCCAATATATCATGAACCTGTTGGCAGATGTGTTGAATGCGCTCGATGAAGCTACTTGCTTTTTCAACTTCAGACTGGACATGAGCTGAATTGGCCTGAGCAGCTGCAAATGGCATGGCTACGTCAATGGGACATAGTGGCTGGAATCCCAAGCCCACTTGAAAGGGGCTATGGCCGATTGAACTGTGGAGAGCCCGATTATAACTATGTTGTAAATAGGGGAGGCTCTCGTCCCATGTGCGTGGATGCTTTGAATTGTACATGCGCAGAATGTGTACAATCATTCTGTTGACGACCTCTGTCTGGCCATCTGTTTGGGGATGGAAAACTGTGGACTTGGTGAGCTTGGTATCCAACATTGACCAGAGGCTGGACCAAAATGTGCTGAGGAACCTACTATCCCGATCTGATATGATAGACTGTGGGATCCCAAAGTGCACCCACACTCGTTCAAAGAAGAGTTTAGCAGTGGCTTCTGTTGTGATATTCTTCTTACAGGCCGCCATGATGGCCATCTTCGAGAATCTGTCAACGACCACGAAAACACAGTCATTTCCATTCTTAGTAGAAGGCAGGCCCGGCATGTAATCCATGGAGATGGATTCCCACGGTCGACTAGGGGTAGGTAGTGGAGTATATAGGCCTTGCTTCTTGATGGTCGGTTTGGCAATGGCACAAGCAGTGCAGGATCTGATGTGCTTCTCGACATCCTTTCGAAGGTTCGGCCAATAGAAATACTTTTGTAGTATTGCTACTTTTTTCTCGACCCCGAAATGCCCAGCGACTCGACTGTAGTGTGCTTCCCATATCATCTTGGCACGCTCGCTTGAAGGAACACAAAGGTGTCCCAGGTGACATAAAAGTGCATCTTGGAGGTGAAAATTTGGAACTTGCGTACCCCCCAAGAGTGCCTTGTAAGTGTGGCCGAATTTTGGGTCACTCTCATAGAGAAGCAGCCAATCAGAAGTCTCATGCCCATAAGAGTTGAGCACGGTGGTGAGCACCACGATCGGTGGTCGGCTCAGGCAGTCTGCAACATTATTGGTGCTACCCTTCTTGTACTTGATGTTCAAATGAAACTGTTGCAGATATGTGGACCACTTCTGATGGCGATCATTCTGCAACTTCCCTTGTGTCTGTATGAACTGCAGGGGCCGGTGGTCTGTGTGGATGATTGTTCCCTTCCCCAAAATGTAATGCTTCCATTGTCGACAGGCTTGCACAATGGAATACATTTCTTTGTCATAGGTGGGATACTTGCGAACTGTCTCAGACAATGTCTCACTGTGATATGCCACTGGATGTCCCTGTTGAGTAAGAACTGCCCCAATAGCATAGTCAGAGGCAACTGTCTCGATCTCAAATGGCTGCTGCAAGTCTGGTAAGGTGAGCACTGGGGCAGAACAGAGGCGATTTTTCAATTCTTTGAACGCCTTCTGTTGAGGTTCCGACCAAAAGAATTTTCCTCTCGCTCCTCCTTTGGTGACTTGACTCAAGGGCCAAGTGATATGAGAGAATCCCAACACGAATCTACGGTAGAAATTAGCAAGACCCAGAAAGCTGCGAAGCTCTGTTATAGTGGTTAGGGCTGGCCAATCCCGAATGACTTGGATCTTGGCTGGATCCACATGCACCCCCCTTTCATCAATAATGTATCCCAGATATTGAACCTGGGTCATGCCAAAAGTGCACTTCTCCAAATTGGCACACAACTTGTGTTGCCGGAGTGTTTGGAGGACTTGTCGGATGTGGTGAAGGTGCTCTTCCCAAGTCTGGCTGAAGATCAGAATGTCATCCAAGTACACCACTACAAATGAGTTGGTGAATGGCCGCAAGATGTCGTCCATCATCCTCATGAAGGTTGTGGGAGCATTCATCAACCCGAAAGGCATGACCAGCCATTCGAAAAGGCCTTCCTTGGCTTTGAAGGCAGTCTTCCACACATCGGAGGGTTCAATTGGTACCTGGTGATACCCAGACTTCAGGTCGATCTTGCTGAAATATTTTGCACCTTTGAGTTGGTCGAGAAGGTCATCAATCCGTGGGATTGGGTACCTATTCCGGACAGTGATCTTGTTCAGCGCCCGATAGTCAATACAGTGTCTCCACGTCCCATCCTTCTTACTGTTTCCAACACGGTTAACGGGCTCCCACGAGCGATGAACAAGTCGATGTGACCTTTACTGCAACGGCTCTAAATCACCTCTTGATTTGTCATTCTCCGGAAACGGAAGCGCCCGATAGATCGGTCCATTGGGTAGCGGCGCACAGGGGCAAATCAATCGGGTGCTTCGCTTTGACGTTGTAGAGGAACCCTTGTGGGTGAGGTGAAGATGTCACAGTACTCCTCCCACAACCTTGTCCATTTTTTTGCCCTTGCGTGCAAAGAGCCTGTTTGGAGGGTCGTGGCCATAGTCTTCTTCTTGCCACAGGCGGATCCTTGAGAAAACGAATTTCTGGTTTGGAAATGAGCTTACTACATTGTTTTACGGTAACCAAAGAATAGCTACGAGAGGTGGTACTTACTCTGGTATGCCTTATAGTATTTTAAGTAACAATAACCACACGGTTGAGACTCATACACAGCATGACGCTTCCACAAGTATGGTTGTCCTAATAATACATCCGAAACATCAATAGGAGCAATGTCACATAATACCTCATCCGTGAAGGGCTTGATGCTATAGGGAAGGCGACACTACCGGCTGACGCAGAGATCTCGTCCTTGGTGAAGTCACCCGATAGTGTATGGATGTGGGTAAGGGCAGCAGTTTTATGGTAACCCTTCACGGCGTCTTGCTAGGCAGGGTTCTTTTGGCTCCCACGTGTAGACAATGGGCTGTACAAGGGGCCCTTTACCCATCTAGAGAGTGGAAGAGGCCGTTCCCTCCTCCTGCGGATCTTCGATTTCACTCATCACAGATGTTGTGGTAACGTTGACATTGGGCTGCTGCATCAATAATCTGTTTCCTTTCATTCCCCCTTTTAAATTAGAGTTCGAGAGTCGAACGTACATTTTGACTCAGAAGCCCTCATCTCGGACACTAGCGACTGCTTGGCCCGACACTCACTTGTGTTGTAAGTGGAGCTCTTATGCAACTCACACCACTTTCCTGTGTCCTTCTTTGGCTTTGCGGTGCTGTTATTTTCTTGTGGCTTTGATGAGTTGTCTTTAGCCACCATGCCTTAGCTCTGTCCTTTGTTCTGCGGTTTGGAAGCACCTTTCCCTTGCTTTTGATTCGCAGATCCAAAGTCTCGCTTCTTCTGTTTGAATTTTTGCTCAATCTTGGCAGCATACCGGTATGCCGTACCAAGCGAGGAAATGTCGAGGAACTCCATTTCCTCCTAAATGTATCTGTGTAGACAGCTGCGATACTTTAGCACCAAATGTTTCTCTGAATCTTTGATACCCAACTTTGTGTGCAGGGTATGGAACAGATTCGTCAGCTCATGCACATCTTGATCCCTTTGTTGTCGCAGCGTGGTCCATTGTATGTACTTGTCCTCATAGCTCCCAGGATAGTCTCTTGTCGCCAGCGAGCGTCTCGGAAAGAATTCAAGTTGGTACGACCAAAAACAAGGGGTTCTATCGGTCCCTTTTCTCACGGTGGGTTTTCCCACCCGGGTCCTTAACATGGGGGTAGCTTTGAGGAGTGAAAAAATAACAAAAATAATCTTCTCCCGGTCTGAAAAGTCATGAACAGAGAAATATCCTTCTAATAGATTCAACCATCTATCTACGGCATCTGCGTCTATTTGACCCTCAAATATGGGAATGTCAAAATTTACTTGTACCTTAAAAGGAGTCACACCTCCAGAGTGGCTGCTGGATGCAGATGCGCCGCCGGTGGGCAGCCGTTGAAGGATCTGAGCAAAGTTATCCATCATCGCGTTCCTTTGTTTTTCGAGGGCCTCCTCGAGCAATATTTTGATAGGATCTCCTGCTCCCTCATATTTCTTTTCATCCCCCATGGGCGTCCGTCGAGGTTTGCGAGGCTGATCTTGCAAAGGTTCCACCAGATCAAGCCCTAGCTCCTTATACCCCGACCTCGTTGGGGACATGCAAAGAAGGATCGAGAAAAAGCAGACCGCTCTGATACCACTGATTCGGATTTATGCAGGAACGCAACAGAATAAACATATAACCATAAATAAGGAGATGCAGCGGAAATAATACTTCATTTCATTAATATCAAAGAACTGAAATTTGCTTATAGACAGAATGGAAATAAAACTAGCTAGGGCACTGGTAGCTATCTCTAAGAAGAGATGTGGCGGCTACAGGCCTCTGAACTGCGTTACAATGAGGCTCGAGGGCCTATTTATTATTTAGAAACAACAGAGAACCCTAAACATCCAAAAACCTAACCCTAGGAGATGAAGTGCCAAAACTATGGGCCCCGTTTGGGTAAATTGGTGTTTCAACTTCCCAGGGACGTAACTTTGGCATACTATCTTCGTTTGACGCACATGATACATCATTATAAATCTCTATTCGAGGAATAAAACTTTCACCACGAATATCATTCCAGAACGAAATGATTTTCGCTTGAGGCGCGATGCCCAAAAAAACGTCGTTTAGGGCCTCAAAACGACTCCGGAAGTTCAGGACTCGAAAAACTGCTAAAAATAGTAAGTTATGCCGAAACTGAAAAACTAAAAGAGACAATGGTGGGGGCCCAAGTGGAATAGGTGGGTGGCCACCAATATCCACCTGGATCAATGATTTCAACTTTTTTTTCCACCATCAACATGATTAATGCATTCTTAGGGGAGTGTTTGAGAACTAGTGGGGTTAGTAGGCCTACTGGAGGCCAGTGGAGTCGCCAGGTGGAGGATGTTTAGTATTAAGGATGTACTTGTTGTCCACCATCAACAACTAAATACCAATCTAAAGATGTTTGTGGGTTTTCTGAGGTCCTAAGGAATAATTATATTGTCATTGACTCAAAAGGGTCCCACCGTGATCGCCATTATGTTAGGTCCTCGTAATTTGTCAGATTGGCAGACCAAATGAATAGGGGTAACATCAAACTAGTCTTCAGAGTCCTAGGACCTAACCTTCCTAGAACCATAGAGGGCTCTCTCTATGTTTGTGTAAAGGATGTGAACTTGATTGATTTTAGGGTTTTGATTTTAGGCTCGTTATTATGCTTAGGGTTTGTTTGTTTGTTTTTATTATTTGGGTAGGTTTTCAAGGAAAATAGATAGAGTAGGATAGATTTAGACCATTGGGCTATGGAGTCTACAAAAATTCTAGAAAGTACAACAATAGGTCAAGGATGCTTCAGAGGGCAAGTTAATAGGGATAAATGGATCTTCAAGGCTTAGGTGGGTGGAGTGAACATTAAATTTTGAACAAAGTAGGGAAAAGGGAATTTAAGAATCCTTTGTCAAATAATTAAACAAGAAAGGCATCTAAGAATACTATGCATGAAGACAAAATCAAGAGAGGACATACCATATTTCTTTGACCCAACCCTAGCAAGCAACATCAAGGCAAAAATCCAGTAAACCCTAGAGAGTAGGGAACTCCTAACCTCTCCAGCTAATCTACCTTCAGAAAAAAAAAACATGCAAGATGACATATAGCATAGATCAAAGAAGAGGAAACTCCTAACTTCATTAATCAAACTATAGAGAAACTTCAAGAAATTTTTTTAAGATGAGCAAAAGGGCATGGAAAATCGTAAACCTCTTTAGCTAAACCTAATCAACAATACTTTGAATTAAAGACCTCAAAAACAATGTTTAAATTGATGGCAAAGGGTAGGGCTAACCATAAAACCTATTTGACACTGACTCCATTGAATCATTCATGAGATAAACAAGCAGAGTTGGTTTAGAGAGAAACTAAGAATACTCTAAACTGACCTAGCAGAGGAAAACATGAAAGCAAGAGAAGCAGATAGATTTAATGAACTTTTGACAGCATACCTCAAGCTAAAAATTATTTTCTAATGCAAGGGAAGGATGAAACAATATGTAAAACATAAGAGAATGAAAAAAAAATGAGAAAACATCACCATTATCCATGTTCACGAATCCTGCAAAGTGCTTGGCTCCATTTTCATTCAGTCCAAAAAAGATTACAAGGCTCCAAAGCCAAAAACTCTTTACAATTTAGAGCCTATGCTCAGTTCAACAAGTGACATACCAGCCAACAACCAACATTTAAAATGAGGCCTCCATGCTCTATTTAACTTTCAAGGAAGTCCAAAACCCTAACTAGGGTTTGAAAATATCAATAACAACTCATAAATACCATTTATGTGCAAAGAGACCATGCAAGGCCCAAGACACATAATATCTATTAAAATAAATGCAACATAAATTATAACACCTAACTTGGGAGTGATTTACCCCAAAAAACATTAAAATATATTTTTTCCTTAAATGAGTGTCTTTTGTTGACTTTTGCACATAAGGACGCAACAGTGAGGTCTGAAAGCGTAACACCTGCACAGGAAAATTGGGTCCTCGTGTAGCTAAGTTTTGAAGGCCTTCCCGATGTCGAATTGGCTCCGTGATGGCTCGTTGGAAAGCCTGTTGAGTATAATTTCCAAAAATTCCTTTGGTTTTATAATTGGGCTCCATTAACATGTTCAAAAATCAAATCTACCAAGGCTGCTGAAGGCGCAGCGCCAGCCTTGAAAACATGGCAGAAAGGTGAAAATTGGCATGTTTTTGGGCCCTTTGAGGAACCAAAGCTGCTCCAAATGCTCTGAAATTTGGTGTGAAATATGTCCTTGGGTTGATGAATCTAAAAATGTAAGTGTTACCTCCAATGGATTCCTGTAGGAAAATCGCAGCACCAAGGGTGCTGCGCTTTTGGCCCTAAAAAACAATCAAAAACCTAAAAACCTCAAAAACTTTCCAAACTTTGGATTGTGATTCTCATTGTGTTTAGGATACTAGTAGGTGATGGATCAGCCATTTTGTTTAAGGTTTTATTTTTTCTTTGGCCTCCTTGTTTTTATCATATTTTTCATAGGCCTTTTTGTTAGCAACCTTACTACTTTCTTCATGGCCTTTTTCACTTTGCCAAGATTATCATTGTAATTAGCCCTTCCATTGATATCCTTTTTTGTTTGATTTTTTCCCTGTTTTCCTCCTCCTTGGCATCTGCCTCCTTACTACCTTCCTCTTCATTGCTTGATTCATCATTCACATTTGCCTTACTGATTTCTTGGCTTTCTGAGCTATTGTCACCATCATTTCTGCTTCAATACTCTTTGTTTTTGCCTTATCATTTGCCCATGACCTTATCTTTCACTGCTCCTTGTTATTGACCTCTCACTCATCATATTCACTACCCTCTTCTTCATTGTTTCTGCACTGTCTTCATCACTGCCACCAAGGTTCTTTGAGCCATTGTCCACATCCTTATTGATATTTGAAAAACTCTGCTTTGTTGAAACCTTAGGGCTAAATGTGCATTTGAGGTGAAAGCGGATAATGGAATGGTATTTTGCAAAGTGAATGAACTAAGTATATGTAGAGGAAAGCTTAGATGACTGAACAACCTTCAACATTTTAAACCCTCTGTCTATTAATAGTGGTATTTATTAACAGATGAAAATATGGTAAACAGTGTTTTCAAGTTTGAAACTCATGGTTTGACTCTCTAGGGCCCCCTTACTATTCCAAATACCATTTAGAATTACTTTGAAAATGAGGGTAGGTGATGGTTTTTACCCTTGAAAAGGCTTGAGGTGCCCTTGGTAAAGATCTGGAGGGTTTTTTTACTTGATTGGATACTTAGAAGGCCAAGGAGGCCTTCTTGGATAAAGGCGCAGCGCTTGCCCGGGGTGTCGGGTCGGCTTGAAGGTGCAGTTGGGCGGCTTGAACACGCAGTGTCGTTGGTTGCTGAGCCTGTCAGGCTTCCTGGGTGAACGTGTAGTGTGCCTTTGAATGTGCAGCATAGAGTAATTTTGCAAAGGAAATTTCTCCCAAGGCACAACACCCGACCCTGAACGCGCAACGCTGCCCTGAATGCACAATGCCAAGCAATTTTGCCTAAGTTTAGCTCAAAAACTTCAATTTTCTTCTTTCCTTAAGACCTTTAACTCTTTGCAAGGAATCAAGGATTCTTTCAGGTGTAAATGAGTTTGTATAGGCTTTATGAGTTGATATTAAGCTTGAAAAACCTATTTTCTAAGGTTTTTAAGCCTTTTTTATTTTTCAATTGATAACTCTTTATGCCATTGTCCGTGGGTTGTTGAAATCATTGATTTAGCCTTTCATTCTTTCTTCGACGTTTGATATTTTTATTTGCCATTTTTAGGATATTTTCATACATACAACAACATCTTTGATTTCTTGTGTAGTCTCCATCATGAGGTTTAAAAACAACCTCTTACCCTTTCTTACTAATCCTCTTTCATTGTTTTCCTACAGGGGACTGAGATGATGAATTGGACTTCCTCCTTTTGGTTTGTGGCATGACAACTGATCTTGGTCCCTTTGTGATGATTGCACAAAAAAAGCAGCTTCACTTTCTTAATCATTCCTTTACTTGCAGCATGGATCTGAACTTATCTCTTTTTCTTATTTGGGCATGACATCTCTTTAAACATTTTTGGAGACTTAGCTTGATAACAAATTCTTCAAAATCCTTTGTGGTCAATACCATGAAACTTAGCTATTTCTCCCCGTTTTAGCAGTTTACCAAACACCTTTGGGAGGATTTGTCCTAGCAGCAGCTTCAACACTTTCTTCATACCATTTCTGCATTTGATCGCTGTATTGGCACTTTGCTAGACTGCCAAGTGTAAAACCCTAACTTTCCTGTCTTCATTGCTGCAAGACATCATCTTTTAGGCACAAACCACTTACCTCATCAATTTCTCCTGTTGATTGACCTTTTAACACTTCTGCAAAAATGTTAAGCTTGTTCATCACCTCATGTGCAAACTTTGAAAATGAATGGTAGTCCTATATGGAAATGACAACCTTAGAACACATGAAACCCTAATTGACCTAGTTAGGGTCCTTTGACCTGGCCTTTGAATAAAATCTAGTTTGGGATCTTCAAGTGTAAAAATGGAGTATTGACAAAGTGATGTAATGAAGATCCAAAATCCAATGTACTTGATTTATCTAAAGAGCCTACAAAGATAATTTTGGGGCCATCAATGCTTGAGGAATCTGATGAGCATGGGAATGAGTGATGCTATAGGCAACCCTAGATGTAAAATTTGAGTTATGGGCAGGGGAAAACAGAGTAGTGAGGTCATAGGTAGGAAAAAGGATGAAGATGAGTGGTATAAGCCTATAAGAGTCCTTAGGGAGTGGCAAGATGACCATGGAATGGAAAAATGGTAGAATAGTGAAAATTTTTCCATAAGGATAATGAAGGCAGTGAGATTTCTAAAACTCACGATATTCAGAGAATTTTGTTTTTAGAAATCTAGAACCAATATATAGTCATCTATAGATATTAAAAATTATGGATGACTAACACCATCCAAAGTATATTCTAAGGAAAATTTGGAGTAATTGATTAGAGGAATGAATTAGATTTCATTTTGTTGTTGGCTTTCATACTATTGAATAACACTATAGCAATAGGCAAGTTGGTCATGAAAAGGGTCAAATATAAAGTTTTTGATGACTTAAAGGATAAAATTTGTTTTCCAGAACAATCATGATCGATTATGACAGGGAATTGGGTTGGTAAGAGGTTGAGTTTTAGGTAGTTATAATTTATTCCAAGGGTAGAACAATGGAACATTGAGTTTTGTTTGAAAAACAAGCTGAAGGATGTGAATTTTCACGTTTACAAGTTTATTGATGATGATACTTTGAAACTACAATTGATGAGAAATAGTGGTTGAGTAAGAGGGCAATGACTAGATTATTTCATTATTGAGATTATTGAGTATTGTTGTAATTTGGTTGTTGTCCCTGGTCGAGATCCCAAGATTTTTCTTTTTTCTTTTATTGTTAAGGGTGGAAAGGCAGTGTTAGGAAATAAATTTCTAGCCTCCTTCAAAAGTTTGTCGCCTCCCTCCAGTGGATGTTGTTAAATGAGGGGTTGTAGCTAATTCTATTAGTTGTTGGTAAATATATTGGGGTTGTATCCTTTCCATTGTAGCTAGAAAACTCAAAGTCATAGCTTCCCTTGTAATATAAATAAAATTTTCACATAATTTTTGTGTATTTATTGATGCGGTGTTATTAATTAATGCTTTTGATACTAAATTGTAAATAAAAGTGAAATATTAATTCACCACCCCTATCAATATTTGCAACAATTGGTATCAAAGCAGATTTATTCATCACAATCTAACATTTATAAGGAATATATTAGGAACAATATGGGCCGAAAGTAAAAAAGGTTAACATAAAAATTTTCCAAGGAAAATAAAGTATCCATTACTGTTATGATTCCAAAACATTCTAAACACACTAAAGATGAAGCAGTTCAGGTTGACCTAGTCTCTTTATCTCACACAAATATCTTGTTTGGCATAATATTATCAAATATTATGTATCCATACAAAGAATCCTATGAAGGGGATTCCATATTATATTTTAAAGGAGAGCTCATATCTTCTCCTGAATAAATCGAGCACTGATAAATTGACATAGAAGAAACAGATAAAAGACAAGATATTTTGATAAGGCATCTTAAAGAAAAATATGAGGACTTGAACAAGCTACAAGAAACATTTATTCAATAAGATAGAAGGCCTAAAGAAGAAATTTTCTCCTTGAATACTTTTCTTCAAGAAGCAAGAATAATTGAAGAAGTTGCCAAATTCTAGCTAAAGAAGAAGTGAAAATATTGCGAGAAGCATGAAGTAGAAGTTGTATTATTAAGAGTTGAAGTCAGAAAGTGCAATAAAAAATTGAAAATATTGCAAGGGCTAGATAACACTGTCATTGGCAACAAAACAAGTCTAGGTTAACATTCATGCAAAGAAGATGCAATCACCAAGTCATCAAATGAGAAAGTTGAAGAAAATATTAAAAGCATAATCGTTTTCCTCAAAAGGCCAAGTGAGAGAAAAAAGAAGCATGAAGTTTCTAAACCAATAAGTTATGCTAATTTGATTAAGTAAATTCCTTACCAAGAAGAGAAACAAAATAATGGACCTCCTCCAATGCAGAACAATTTCAGAATACCATCATGAAAACCTAGCTCACGAAGGTATCCAAGTAAATATTTTGGTTATTTTCATTCATGTAAAAATTTTGGGCATAGGGCTAGGGATTGAAAAGCTTATAGAAATACTAACTACAAAGGATATCCTCAAAACCCTAGAATCATGTTCACAAGCAAACAGTTCAAAAAACCTAATGGATTCTCTATTAAAAGGTACACATCATTTTATCCATAATTTTGGTACAATAAAAATGGTTTAAATGCTATAACATTCAACATATTTCTAAACACTTAAAATGTTACATGAAGTGGATTCCTAAGAAAATTAGGAAATAAAGAAAACCCACTAATATTTGGATAAGAAAACATGTCGATCAAGAAGAAGAAATAACGTTGGGGGGGAAACAAAAAAAGATAAGAAACCCATTTCCGTTGATGTTAATCGGGGAGATAAAAGGTAGTGCAACATGGAGACAAAGAAATTGAAGCATGGAGATAGGGGGAAGCATGAGTGTTGACATCAATGATGAATGGGGAGATTGTTGGAGTAAATTGTAATTGATGTCAAAGGGTGAATATGCCAATATTTGTTTGGTAATTTGCATGCATAAGTTTGTGACTTTGGATGTAAGGGACTCTCTAGTTTGGTAGCCCTTGTCACATGATTTTTTTTGATAGGCGGTATTCCCTATGGGTCCTCCTAGTTGGAGAGATATTGATATTTGAAGTTTATGCCCCATAGGTTTATGACCTTAACACTTCATTGCAGCCCCTAAAAGAAGGTCAAAACTATGATTTCATTTATCCTATATTTATGTGTTCAAATAATTAGAGAGGACATATGAAATAAAAAAATTATATTTTAAAGTGTCATAAGTCTTCATTTTTAGCTCAACTTCAAGTTGGCTTTAATATAGATGTGTCTTTTCAAAAAAGCGAAAAATCTTAAAATTTGTTTAGGTCGGCCCTAATATAAGGCTCCCTCCAATCTCTATGTATATAACCCAATTATGGAGCCTCAAATGTGTATCTCATGGAATTTGATTGAGTAAATTTGAAGATATCATATCTGAAGTGAACTTAAACATGTGAGAAGGAATATTTAATGGGATGAAGAAAAATAATGAAGGCTGAGCTCAAGCTTATCTCTTTTTAGTTTTGCAAGTTAAAATCTGTGTATACTGAGGCTAAATCCAAGTTCATCTTGATGTTAAAACCCGGACTCTTGTAAGGTACATTTTGATATTTTTTCAGGGTATTCTCTTTTTTCTTAACCTCTCTTCTGAGGATAGTTTTAGCCCTTAAAATCCCTTTTCCTATATTATATTATAGCTAAAATAGAAGCCAAAAATTTTCCCCTTTCCTTAAGCTAAATATATGATCAAGGTTCAAGGTTTTAAGGCATATTTTCAGTGTCCTTTTTGGACTGTCTTTATATGAGTATTTTAGGGTGTTTAAGGTAGATCGAGAGCATCTTCGACATGCTCTTGGGCCTCCCTTCAATGATTTATTATGGACCTATTTAAGGCACACCTGAAGAAAATTTTGGTGGTCGATCCTAAGTTTATTTCAAGCTTACCTGAGGTAGAATGAAAGCTATTCTATAGATCATCTTGAGATTTTGTGCTATTTCAAGCTTATTTGAAGCATATTATAATATGTTCTCAAGAACACCTTGTGCAAATCAAGTTACTTCTTAGGGAAAATTAGAGGAATAATTCTGGAGAAAATCTTGAATTTTTCTTTGTAACATACCTTAACATCAATTACGTAGAAGTTTGGAGAAAAGTTTGAGGCATACCTTTGATGTCACCTATTGAGGAAGATCAATAGTTTTTTGAGGAAATATTTTTTAGGGAGATATGAGCCATCCAAAGTATATTATAAGGCACATGTAGAGAAGTTGATTAGATGTATGAATTAGATTTCCTTTTTTTGTTGGATTGCATACTTTTGAAGATAATTATAGTAGTAGGAAAGTTTTTCATGAAAAGGGTAAAACCTAAATTTTTTGATGACTTAAAGGGTATGATTTGTTTGTTATAAAAATCATGATCATATATGATATAGAATTTCATTTGTAGGAGGTTGAGCTTGAGGTAGTTAGAAGCTGGTTAAAGGGAAAACCAAAAGGCACATGGAGGCACATGTAGAGAAGTTTATTAGATGTGTGAATTAGATTTCCTTTTTTTGTTGGATTGCATACTTTTTAAGAGAATTATAGTAGTAGGAATGTTTATCATGAAAAGGGTAAAACCTAAAGTTGTTGATGACTTAAAGGGTATAATTTGTTTGTTATAAAAATCATGATCATATATGATAGGGAATTTCATTTGTTGGAGGCTGAGATTGAGGTAGTTAGAAGTTGGTTAAAGGGAAAACCAAAGGCACATGGAGTTTTGTGTAATATTCCTAATTAGCCATGAGCTAGTTGGAATATTAATTTTTTTATTTTATTTCTTGTTTAATGAATAAGAGGATAATGGAGATCCATAAATATCCTTAAAATTAATAAAATCAATGCCAATGTGAAAAGGACATATCTTGGTAGCTTAATTGAGGACCTTTAGGTGTGAAAAGGCGATGGAACACCTTGAATAGGTCAACTTTGACCAAATCAACAGTGTTGTCATGGAGGAATGGCCATCAATGAAAGACAACGCAGTTTTAGATGGAGATGCTTTGCATGGAAGTAGTGTTATTATTGGATGGGGCTTAGGGTTTTCAAGCTCATATATTATTTAAAGAAGAGGGTGACATCCCTTATTCATTATGTATGGGTATATGAATTTTCTGAATATATGGTCTGTTTAGACATATATATTTCTCTTTTTGTTTAGATGAGATTGAATGTTGTTTAGCACTGAGTGTTACTGATCGGGAATCCAACCTCTTCCATTGAGAATATATTGGAGGATTCTTGTACTAAATTGTCTACTATCAGGGTTAAGGCCAAGCTTCATCTTTCATTTACAATGCAGATCCTATTGAGGGTTTAGTTGTTTTTCAGGTTGCAGCAGTGGAGACTAGATGTGGGTCATTTAATTGCTCATTTTCAGTGGAGAGGGCTTCCTTTCCATTGGGAGGACAATAACGAATTAAATTTTGTATATTTTCATATATTGGCATCAGGCCAACTCTTTATTTATCCCTACAACGTAGTTTACTTCTAGATCTGCATTATTTCTGTAGGAGGAGTTGGAGGGTGGATTGGCACACCATTTGGAGAGATGGTTTTCTAATGAAAGGGATCTACCTTTCATTTAAAGGATCTATTGGAGGATTCTATTATATTGATCATATCGGATCAGTCACACTTTCCATATCTATATTTTGCAGTGGACCTTCAACCTTAGGGCCTAGATCCCCATTTTGTACATGGTGTTTTGCTGAAAACCCTTAAGGGGTTCTTCAAAGGAGGTTGTATAGTGCTTAGATCTGTAGTAGATGTATATTTTGAGGCACATATAAGCCTTAGATATGTTTTATAACCCTTTTCTGTAGCAGTACATTTAAAACAACGTTTTAACAGTCTTCTAGTCTTTATATATAGTAGCAGCACCTCATTTTGAGGGATTTTTTCCATTGGAGGCTTGTTCTTTCTTGTTGTATATCTTATGGCCCATTTATTATGCATATTTTTCTGTTTTTATAACATATGAAATGTCTCCATATTGGCCTCTTTATTTTATATGATTTTTTACACTATTGTTCCAACATTTTGCACTATATTCCTGCTTTTCCCCTTTGGGAATATTACAGTGGTATCGGAGAATAATCTTGGCACAGCCTGTGCATCTTGAAAATACAATATGTCATATGAATAAGGAGAACCTATTACTCATATAGAGAAGAGGTATCAAAGAATAAGACACTGGAAGTTTGATTATACAAATGAAAAAGAAGACAAGGGTAAAACCCCTTTATTAGGAGGAATGAAAAGGAAGGAGTTCTCAAGACTTATTTTCCAAACTATTCAGGGCATTAACAAAGACATCATAGAAATGAGGATGGAGAGATGTATAAATTCTCCAAAATTTCTTGTGCATAGAGAAAGCTCCATATTTTCATATTATGGGTGTGAGCATTTAGCCACACAATCAGATCTACAATGCTCTACCATGCCTATGTTCAAAGAGATGGAGGAAGGAGATGCACCAAAGGGGGAGACTCTTGGTGACTATCTTCAAGAATATGAATCTCAATCACAGAGGTTAAAATATCATCTAAACTTCTAAGATTTTTGCAGTATCAAGAAGAATAGAAGACCTAGCAACCATGATAGAAGCAAAAGGTGCAAGCAGAATGATTTGGGTAGATTATTTCTATCTACTTTTGATGGGTCACCTAGATGCACAACTAGGGCTTTGGTGAAGGAGCTAAACACCTATTTGCAGCAACACCAAGTTTCAGAAGATGAAGCCATTAGAGTAGTAGTGATGCATCTTGAAGGTAAGGCTTATGTCTAGTGGTTTTATGAAACTTCTTCCTTAAATCATGTAAATGTATCTACTTATGCAAAGTTCGCTAGGAGGTTAGTGAGAATATTTGATGCAAAACATTTTGAGACATCCTTGATTGAGCTAGCCAAGCCTAAACATAAGCCTAAACAAACAGAACCTTTGCATGATTTGGAAGGATATATAAACCCAACTCCATTCTAGAATGTTATTGAGGGGGTTAAAAACTTGCAGAATACCTTGCTAGAGGCAAGATCCCCACTTCAGAAAGAGATCTCTTCTCAAAAGGAAGACATGGAGATCTATTTTTCAAAAGAGGAACTAGAGAAAGAGCCTCTTAATGATGATGAGGAAACCTCCATTCATGATGAAGGGGAAGAGAAGGTAAGAGGTAACACTGATGTCACATTAGGAGCAGATATAGTACCTCATAGAGAGGAAGATGGAGAAATTGCTCCAATGAGAGGAATTCTTGTACCCTTGCAAGAAATTCCAAACAATCTCACATGTGAAGATCAAGGCATAGTCCATGAGTAGCATGTGCCATCATTGATAGATTGTAAGACCTTGAATATGAAAGAAGATGATAGGGAGGAGGACCAACATAATATGATTAGGAGCACACAACCCTATCTATTTCATAAGGTTGATGCACAGAAGAGGCAGACTAATTTGTGTTGTGGAAGCAAGGACCTAACAGTCCCATCTATTATGCATATGAGATTGGCTCATGAGACATCATTGTGTTGTGGAAAACCACCTAGGAGGCCACTTGATCCAGATTTGGTGAGACATGTCTCACATCATGATGCACCATTCATAGATTCAAGAAGAATGGGAGCATTAAGAGGCCATGATACAGTGCTGAGAGTCTTGGGTAGACTCAAGGAGGAGGGAGACATTCTCCCAACATCATCATTACCCACTCTCATTTCAGATAATGCGATGTGGGAGGAGAAGCATGGGAAGAATAACAACCTTCCAACATATACCTTTGGCATGGGATATGTAAAAGAGAAGGGAAGCCATATGAAAAATGTTCTTTGTGATAGATCGTCAGCGTTGTCACTATGGAGGATAGATCCATATTGGAAATCCCAACTGTTGGTAGATTATTCAAATAATCTTTTCACATGTATGATAATTGATGAAAAAATACATGAATATGGCTATTCAGTCCAAGATGAAGTCATCTATTATCATGGTAGGATATTCTTATCTAGAGCCTCCAAGATCAAGGGAAAGTTGCTACAAAGGGCATATGAGGAATTCCTTTTCAGCCATACTTATTCCATGAGGGCCTACAACAACATCATGGAGAGCTACACTTGGGAAGGCTCTGAAGAGGAATGATATCAACATTTTCAAATATGCATGAACCATGTGGAGTTGGAAGAGATACATAACTCAATGGAGGAGTTATCACAACCACCTCTTTCCTCTTTTGGAATGGTAGGGGATCTATCTATGGACCACTCCATTTGTATGAGCATAAATTTTGGTGAGGAACATGCTTATGTACATAATGTTTTATTTGATGATTACTTGCATTCCTTTACCATGTATATGTAGGCCATTGTTCCAAGGAAGAGAATTCTTCCATATAAACTTCATGGTCAACTTTGGGCTGCAAACATTTCTGAACATGGCCACTCCCTTGGAGGATATAGGGAGATGTTGTATCACTGTGGGTGCACTCCAAAAGCACCAAACATTTCTCACTTCTTTAGCCATTGTGAGAAGACTTGGGTAGCTAGTAAGTGGTGGGGAAACCACTTACCATATTGCTATCTCATGATGTCAGGAGATATACTGCTTTGGTTCCACATGTGGGACTATGATCCACCTCCATTATTGAATTTGATTGTTTATGTATAACTGGTTTTGATCCCATATATTGATGATGTACTTATTCTTTTTGTGGAGATGATTGGAGGGAGGATGGAAGCATTGGATGTGACCTTTGGGAGAGGGATTCTCCATGTTTCCTATGTTTCATATTTCTGGGAGAACATTGTACCATCCATTATTGCTACAATGGGTCTCTTGTTTCCTTATGGGATGATCCATTTCGGTAACTTGAGCACTTGGGAGGTGCCTCTCATGAGTAGATGGGAGGAGTGTTTCTATGAATTACCACTCTGGAGGGTGATTCATTTTATGTGGATGATAGCTTGGATATTGGAGTCCCATATGGGAATAAAGGTTCCCCACATTTTCAGTTCTTTCCTTGCATTTGGTTGGGGACAAGCAACATTTGGGAAGGGGTGATTGTAATATTCCTAATTATCCATGAGCTAGTTGGAATATTAATTTTTGTTTTTATTTCTTGTTTAATGAATAAGAGGATAATGGAGATCCATAAATATCCTTAAAATGACTAAAATCAATGCCAATGTGAAAAGGACATATCTTGGAAACTTAATTGAGCACCTTTAGGTGTGAAAAGGGGCACCTTGACTGGGTCAAATTTTACCAAATCAACAGTGTTGTCATGGAGGAGTGGCCATCAATGAAAGATAGTGTAGTTTTAGATGGAGAAGCTTTTCATGGAAGTAGTGATATTATTGGATGGGGCTTAGGGTTTGCAAGCTCATATCTTATTTAAAGAAGAGGATGAAAACCATTATTCATTATGTATGGGTATATGAATTTTCTGAATATATGGTCTGTTTAGACATATATCATTCTCTTGTTGTTTAGCACTGGGTTTTCCTGATTTGGAATCCCACCTCTTCCATTGAGAAGCTCTTTGAGGAGTCTTGTACTACATTTTCCACTATCAGGCTTAAGGCCAAGCTTCATCTTTCATTTATAGCATAGATCCTATTGAGGGTTTAGTGTTTTGCAGGTTGCAACAGTGTAGACTAGATCCGGGTCATTTCATTGCTCATTTTAAGTAGAGAAGGCTTCCTTTCCATTGGGAGGACATTAAGGAAGGCGCTTGTGCATATTTTCATATCTTGGCATCAACCCAACTATTTATTTATCCCTATAATGCATTTTACTTTCAAATCTACGTTATTTCTGTAGGAGGAGTTGCAGGGTGGATTGGCACACCATTTGGAGAGTTGGTTTTATAATGAAAGGGATTTGCCTTTCATTTAGAGTATCTATTGGAGGAGGCTACTCTATTGATCATATCAGATCATCCACACTTTCCAGGTCTCTATTTTGTAATGGATCTTCAGCCCTAGGGCCTAGATCCCCATATTGTACATGGTGTTTTGCTAAAAACCCTTAAGGAGTTCTTCAAAGAAGGCTGTATTGTGCTTAGATCTATAACAGATCTATCTTTTGAGGCACATAACAGCCTTGTATATTTTTTATAACCATTTTCTGTAGCAATGCATTTAAAACAACATTGTAACTATCTTCTAGTTTTTATATATAGTAGCAACACCTCATTTTGAGAAATTTTGTCCATTGGAGGCTTGTTCTTTCTTGTTGTATATCTTATGGCCCATTTCTTATGCATATTTTGTTGTTTTTATAACATATGAAAGGTCTCCATATTGGCCTCTTGCTTTTATATGATGTTTTACACTATTTTTCTAGCATTTTGCACTATATTCATGCTTTTCCCCTTTGGGAATATTACATTTTGTTTGAAAAAGCAACCCAAGGATGTGAATTTGCATGGGCAAAGGTTGATTGATGATGATACAATGAAACAAAATTTGATGAGAAACACTGCTTGAGTAATAGGACAATTACTAGATTGTTTGATTATTTAAATTGTTGAGTATTATTGTAATTGGGCCATTTTCCATAGTACGGGAGCCCAATATTTTTTTTTTTTTATCTTTTATTGTTAAGGGTGGAAAGGTGGTGCTAGGTAAGGAAGTTGTGTCTTTGTTTAGGATGTTGTCTCCTCCTTCTAGTGGATGATGGTAAACTAGGGGTTGTAGCTCCTTCCATTAGTGGCTTGCAAATACCTTAGGGTTGTGGCCCTTCTAGTTATAGTCGATAAACTGGAGGTTATAAATTCCCTTACCATATAAATATTTTTTTCATATAATTTTTGTGTATTTCTTGTTGTGATGTTACTGGTGTTGGGTTGGAATTAAGGTATGTTTCCACCTATGATCCCTTCGAATTGTGACACAATTTTGGTGGTTCTCTCTCATTTTAAACAATAAAGATAGGAAAGGTTTATGAAAATCAGGGCAAGTGGGCTAATGACAAATGGAAACGCTTTTATAACAGAAATTTGACTTATTTTATCTCTGTATGTAGGAAAACAGAGTAGCTAAACCAACGTTAAACTGAAGACAACTGGCAGACACAGACTCATAGAATCTCAATAGCTTCTAGAAACTGACAGAAGGAAAAAAGACAGATCCAAGCTCAAGAGCCCAAACGACAGCCACGCGCAGCGGGCTGTTGTCTGGAAAATATTGACTCACTACGTGAGAACGCCTTTAAAAGGACCAAGGATGAACTAGAAAAAAGATGATTTTCCTTCTGTAATCAATGCTTCAGGACAAAACTGTTTGATTGTATCCCTGTATTATCTTTTTATTCAATAAAGAGTTTTTATGTTTTGAACAATCATATTTTGATTTTTTCATTGCGTTAGATCTCCCGGTGGTTTAGGCCCAACCCCTGAGAGTTCTCTGATAATTTGCGTGTTATGCGTTAATTACAGAATCATTATCCAGAGACCTGATGCAGTTGTAAATTACTTTTTCCACTCAATAAAGTTATGGGTTTTCTTTCTTCAGAATTGTTTAACATTTGTGCTTTTTGGTTTAATGTTTTACTGCATTCGTGCTTTCTGATTTATAATAATGCTTTATCGTTGTTATATGTTTTCATTTTCTTCCAACGCCTTTGTAGTCGATTTACGAATCGTAGAATAATTACCAGTCAATTTTATTCATCTTCACAGATTATATTGTTCCCTTAGTACGATAAGGCATCCAATTCTTGATTACATACAGTAATATGTCAATTAGTCAGTTTGCAAAGAGAATTCCATTGCAAAATTATATAAGTAGTTGCTGATTCAGTTTATTCAGGTTGTTGTTCAATTCATTTAAGTTGATGTTCAATTCGGTAATATTGTTGTTCAATCCATCATTACATTATTCAATTATAAGTTTCTCTCCTTCAGAGCTAGGCAAAGTAGTTAGTTGCATTATGCCATTTTAATTTCTCTTTGACTTGATTGAACTTCGAGAATTAGAGGATCCTTTTTGTAAGCATCATAGAGTAGATATCATTCAATCTCACTTGCATATGTTGTTCTTACACTATTTAAATAAAAAGACTTACCCTGGGTTGACAATTGAATGAGGATCTCAGAGGTTGCCTACAATAAGCCACCTTTGTGAACTGACATTTTTGGTGCCGTTTCTGGGGAGGGTGTTAAGAGTGATATCTTTTATTTATCTTTCTCCATTGCTGTGAAGAATTGGGTATTAAAAACGAGAGGTAAGAACCTATGTACCAGTAATAAAAATGCTTGCTCCAAAGCTTCTTCTTAGCAAATTGTGTAAATATTGGTAGAATAGGTGCCCTTGTTTTATGACTAGGAAGAAAAAGATAGAATCATTAAGAACAACATATATAGATGAAATCATTAAGAAAGCTGAATCTCAGGTATCCGTAGGACCTAGAATCATTCCCACTGAAAGTCCTACTACTATCCCTCAAGCAATAACCTCACCATCTGCAGCCCACGCCGAGATTCACAGTAAGACAGAAGGATCAGAGCTAAGCCTTCAAACTTCCAATAATATAGGTACTGACCCTTCGAGAGAGGGAGGTTCTTGTAACTTACAGGAAGGGGAAGGAGAAACTAGCAATGTAATACAAATAGAATCTTCTGAGCCTAATTCTCCTAAAGGAGTATTGGAGACAGAAATACTCGGTATCCCAGACCAAGGAAGCACTGTATAGTTTCCTCAGCATTCACCTCCCAATCCCCCCAGGATTATTCCTCTAGAACAAGAAATTCTTGAAGATTACTGGCACATATTTAATAAAATGGAAAACAATAAAAAC
The DNA here is from genome assembly GCA_034641835.2 of Pinus albicaulis. Taxonomy (NCBI): domain Eukaryota; kingdom Viridiplantae; phylum Streptophyta; class Pinopsida; order Pinales; family Pinaceae; genus Pinus; species Pinus albicaulis. Next base: position 934,015,557 of record CM076576.1, read on the forward strand.
CAGAATCAGAGGTAAACATCAACGTTGGAGTATCCCATCGTTGATCATGCTGCAAATGCCCCTATGAAAGCTATTCCCTTACAAAGCATCCCCACCTTCCATGGGCTGACCACGGAAGATCCTGATGCATTCTTATTTGAATTCGATCTCCTATGTAGGGCATATGACTATACCACCAACCCTCAGAAATTGAAACTATTTCCCTCTACTTTAAAGGGAGTAGCATTACACTGGTTCATGGGGCTAGGTGGGGGAACCATCAATAACTAGGATCAGATGAAGAACATTTTTCTTAATAAATATCAAGACTATTGCCAGACTCGAGAACTAAAAAATGAAATCTTCAGTATGTCTGCAAGGGACAATGAAACATTAGAGGAATACATAGAAATATTTCAATACAATTTACAAAGTTCTCCATATACTACACTATCCAAAGACGTCTTAAAAGCCACATTGATTAAGGGAATGAAAGAAGAATGGGTTGAAACACTTAATATAATGGGAAAAGGGGATATTTCCCATGAAGGATATGATGAGATTATTTCCCTGTGTATTAGGTGCTCTTGGGGTAATACACGTAATAAGCCAAGTGAACGTGACTTAATAAAAAAGGACCTTAAGCAGCATGGTGGCAACGTAACTAGAGTTGAATTTGGAAATCTCTTGGAAAATTTTAAAACTAACATTTTGGGTACTTTGACAACACATCTTGATGTCTTACAAGCCAAACAGAAGCAAGCTATATCATAGCATAATTTGGCCATATTTTTCCCACACTGTCGGAAGAAGCATAGCCAAAGGGAATGCCCCTTGGAAACGGTTCAGACCTATGCCATCTGCACTAAGGACCATGCCACAGACCATTTCCCTTCACTCCTGGGGCTCAAAGAGGTTTTCAATGAGGCAAAAGAAGAGATAGAACTAGTCTACTTAATGAATCAGCGTCTTCAATGGCAGGCACGACCAGGTATGCCTCAAGACCCACCCTAGTTCTTTTCTCCTCCACAGTTTAACCAAAAAAACCCTGCAGCAGCTTGGAAAAATCAAAACCATTTTTCTACTTGGTTAACCCAATCGTTCCCTATAACACCCTAGCCAACAAAACACTCACCAGGGAATAATTGGCCAAGCTTTCCTTTTTCTCCTCCTTATTGGAAAAACACTCCATACCAAGCCCAGTGGCCAGCATCCCCTTCCCAAACCACCAATTGGCCTCAAAATTGGCAACGACCCCCAGGAATGACCAATGTACCAATAGGAGTAGGGGTCCAAAATCAACCTACACTTCCGGCTCCATACCCAGTTCAACACAACCCTCAGCCTAACCTATGTTCTCAATTACCAGCTCAACCCAATCCTAATCCCAATAAAAGACCGATTCAGCTGATCCAGATCATATAATATCCAAAACCTGACACTAAACTAAGGCAATGCAATGAAATATGGCTGGGATTAGGACGTACTATATCACCAGCAGAAGTCGTGATCCGACCTCAATCCAAACCTGGGACTTCAACGAAACCTAGCCAGGAAAATATAACAGAAACAAAGGGAGGGAAAGAGAAGGAAACGATTGACCAAGGGAGGCCTGAAGAGCTTAGGGTATTTCCACCTCCATTCCCTGGAAGGTTAAATCTGCCTAGACCTATAGCCTCTCTATATTTTGACATCCTAGGAGAATTAAGAAACCTTTGTATCAAAATTCCCCTTCTCCAGGCCATACAAGACATTCCCATCTATGAAAAAATAATTAAATAGCTATGTGGGAAAAATCAAGTAAAAAAAACAAAGGCTATGCCCAACATTAATGTGGTAGGGACGCTTTCTGACTTATTACTGGGTAAGGAACTGCCTATAAAATATAATGACCCAGGAAATCCCATAGTAACTGTGCAGATCTATGGACATTCCTTTCCAAAAACATTGGTTGACTTAGGGGCAGCCATTAACATCCTAACTATGAAAACCTGCGAAAATCTAGGCATATCAGCATTAGAACCAATGGCTACGTTGTTGGAGCTTGCTGACAGGTTTGTCATCAAACCATAAGGAATAGTGTAGGAAATCGTGGTCTCAGTAGACTCCTGGGAATATCCAGCCGATTTCTTAGTTATTAACCCAAAGAACAGGATGGACGGGAACCCATTGATTCTGGGGCGACCCTGGCTAGCAACAGCCGATGCTTACATAGGTTTTTGAACAGGAAGCATGACCATCACTAGAGGAGATTCCATAAAAAAGATCATTATTTATCCACCTACCAAACCTAGCTTACCCACGGTAAAAATTCACAAACATCCATATGCATATTGGGAGAAAAACATTCGTCCACCTCTGACATTAGTAGAAGCTCTCAAATTTAAAAATCAAACCAAAGACGATGTAATCGATAATTTTATGAACCAACCACCCATGTCTGAGAACTTGAAATGCCAAATGTTGAAAAAATTCCTTGAATATGGAGTTCAAGGGGACCCCTTGAAAGACCTTGAAGATCAATATATTCCCACAACCACCATGCGTAACAACACACCCATTGAGATTGAGCCAGGAAAGATCCTAAACATCAATGGAAATTTGGATAGCAACAAAAAACAAAGGCTCATAAAATTTCTACAGAAGCATAAAGGGGAATTTTCTTGGGACTACCCAGACATGAAGGGTTTAGATCCCCAGCTTTGCACCCATCACATTTATACAGATAAGGAAGCTCGACCCATTATAAAACCTCAGCGAAGGCTGAACCCACACTTAAAGGATATTATAAAAAACGATCTACAAAAACTGTTCGATGTAAATTTAATCTATCCTATTTCAGATAGCACATGGGTCTCACCTCTGGTAGTCATCCCTAAAAATAATCGAAAATGGAGAATCTACGTGGATTACAGAGAACTGAATAAAGCAACACAGAAAGACCACTTCCCCCTCCCTTTCATTAACCAAGTCCTTGACACATTGGCAGGGAAACGGTTATTTTCCTTTCTTAACAGGTTCAGTGGTTACAATCAAATCCACATAGCCTCTAAAGACCAGGATAAGACAACCTTTACCTACCCATGGGGTAATTTTGCTTATAGAGTTTCACCATTTGGGCTATGTAATGCCCCAAAAACATTTCAAAGAGCCATAATCATCATTTTTTCTGACTTAATAAATGAGGGGCTTGAAATCTATATGGATGACTTCACGCCATATGTTGAGGACTTTGATCAAGCTTTAGAAACACTAGAAAAGGTGTTGGATTGATGTATTTCTACTAGGTTATGTTTAAGCAATGAAAAGTGTCACATGATGATAAGCAAGGGAGTGATCCTAGGTCACTACATCTCTGCAGCTAGAATACAGGTAGATCCAGCAAAAAAAGAAGTAATCCTTCTATTAGCCACACCTTGTACACAAACAGAGGTACGCAGTTTTTTGGGATATGTAGGATATTATCGCAGATTTATAAAAGAAAAATCACATATAGTTGCAACTTTGTATGCATTGACTGGAAATGTTGAATTCCATTGGACTAATAAATGTGACACTACTTTTACAGATTTAAAGAAACTAGTCTCAAAATCACCAATTCTACGAGGGCCCAACTGGAAACTGCCTTTTCACATCTCTTCAGATGCATCTGAAATAACAATAGGGGAAATTCTTGGCCAAGAAGAAGACAAAAAGCCTTATGCTATTTATTATATCAACAAAAACCTCACTCCTACTGAGTTAAATTATACAGTGACTAAGAAGGAGTTCTTGGCTATCATTTATGCTATTAATAAATTTAGACATTATATAACTGGCTATCAAGCACTCCTGTATACTGATCAATCTACCATTAAATATTTAGCTAATAAACCAATCATGAATGGGAGAATAACTCATTGGTTGTTGCTGTTGTAGGAATTTTATATAACTATCAAGGATCGTCTAGGAAAATAAAACGCGGTTGCAGACTTCCTGTCCAGGGTTCCAAAGACGGATGATATGCTAGCAGTTGATGACCAGTTTCCTGACGAACATCTATTTGCGGTAGTGGTAAAAAATCCATGGCATGCAGACGTGGTGAATTACTTGTCAGTAGGAAAGTTGCCCAGACACTTAACATCAAGAGAATAGAAACTAATTGTACCACGCAGCGCAAGGTTCTCCTGGGTCGGTGGATACCTCTTCCATATGGGGGCAGATATTCACATATGTAGATGCATTAGGGAGGACGAAATCTATGACATCCTACGGGCTTATCACGATGAGCCTTGTGGTGGCCATTTCGCAGATCACAGAATAGGGCACAAAGTGTTACAATTAGGCTACTATTGGCCTATGATTTTCAAAGACGCAGAAAAATATGTCCAAGCCTTTGATAGCTGCCAAAGAATGGGTAGCCTAGGCCAAGTAGATAAAATGCCACTATAGCCACAATTGGTGATAGAACCATTCAAGAGGTGGGCACTAGATTTTTTTGGGCCATTCAACCCACCGTCAAATTAGAAAACCTACATATTTGTTGCCACTGATTACGTAACGAAGTGGGTAGAAGTAGTGGTCTTATCAAGAGTCATGAAGGAATCTGTGATTAATTTCCTTTCTGAGTTGTTCATATGATATAGTTTGCCGCGGGAAGTGATAACTGATGGAGGGGCACAGTTCGTAGGTAATAAAATTACAACCACCCTAAAAAATCATCATATCATCCATAGAGTTTCATCTCCTTACCACCTGTAGGAAAACAGGCAGGTGGAAAGCACCAACAAAGTTCTGAAGCCAATTCTTACCAAAACTGTATCAGCACATCATCAGGACTGGGCCACCAGATTACCAGAGGCCTTATGGGCTTATCGCACAACCTAGCGGAACACCACTGAATAATCCCCATATCATCTAGTATTTGGGAGAGAGCCTATTTTCTCCGTTGAGTTCAAAATCAAGACTCTAAAATCAACCCAGGAGGTAGGGTTGGACTTAACAAAAGCCCAATTTAAAAGACTCCAACAGTTAGACGAGATAGACGAAATACGGCTACTGGCTCTACAATGAACAATGATCATCCAAAAGCAGTGAGCTAAGTGGCATGATAACCTCATCAAGAAGAAAATGTTTCAAAAAGGAGATTGGGCACTCCTCTATGACTCCAGATTCTAAGATTTTCTGAGAAAATTGCAAACAAGGTGGCTCTGTCCATACGAAATACAAGAAATACATAATAATGGTACACTCACCTTGACCACCATAGATGGGTCTGGTTCTACATTTTGAGTAAATGGGTACAGAGTGTGCCTATATCGCAAACTGCTCACAAAGGAATATTTTTGCTAGCAGGTTCGATCATACCATCCAAGTTGTGGCTGGAGGGGGTGATAACCCCACACCCTCGTCAACTTAAAATTTTAGTTGTACTTGAGAAAAATATTTCAGTTAATCTGTTTGCTTTCTTAAATTCCATATTGCATGACACTATTGTTTGAATAAGAAGAGCTAAAAACCCCCAAGCATTTTTCAGTCACCATGGACTAATCAAACTAATCACCATGTTTGAGTTGGAAAAGTAGCAGACAGCCTGGGACAATTTTGTTAACCCTGCCACACAGATACTTGAGGAAAACCATGGCAAAACCGAAATTGAGATCCCCAGGGTAAACATACCTAGAAGAAAAAGGACCAGCACCGAAACCTCAGAACCAAGCAGGCAAAAGCAGTACAAATCACTCCAGGGAACCTCAAACTTCATAGAGGAGGCAGGGCCATCCAATTCACTACCCTCAAGCCCTAAAAATGCACCCTTGCAGGACTACAAGGAAGAGATGGCTCGAGTCCTGGAACAAATGAGGGCAGGCCATGAATCTAGAAGCCTATCGGAAGCTAAAGAGCAAGAGGAACCTATAGACAAGTCTGCCACTACCAGAATTTCTTGCCATACTGAGGTCCTACCCTACCAAGAGTAATCACAGGCCTTTGGGGCTCTGTCCCCTCTCAAGAATTATGAGATAAATACTAAAGGGCAAGTAGGGGGGAGAGTGGAATCAAAAAATCAGTCAGGAGACACTATCCCTTTGGAGCAAAACACAAGCATAGAAACGGCTCCTTTGACACCTGAAGGTAGCATTGTCCCACCCAGTCAGGACCTTCATACAGAAGTAAATTCAGAAGCCCAAGTAGAAAATACCACCGCAGGCCACCCTGAGGTTGGCAACACTGTCCCTGAAATCAGGACAGGTGAGAGTACAGCTGAAAAGAAGATTAAGAAACTGAGCAAGACCAACAAAAGATTGAAGAAAATGGTGAATCACTTAAGGAAATAATTGAAGGAGGTAAATAAGGCCCAAAATCCTAAGAAGGAATTAACTGCAGCCGAAACCCAAGTAGAATCGAGCCCTAATCTGTTAGACACTACTAAGACTAGGATCCAGACTGACCTAATAGATACTGCCGAGGCTGGGATTCAGAATGACCTAGTAGATACTGCTGAGGCTAGGATTCAGACTAACTTAGCAAGCACCATTGAAATCGAGGTACAAATAGACACAGTTGACACTCTTGAAGCCTTTGTCCAAACTAGGCAAGAATTCACTAATGAAAAGGGTACCCAAACGGAAAAAACCCCTGCCTATGCCCCTCTAGTTGAAAGAGCTGCCAATCAAAATGGTATAACGAGTTAATTAGAACACAACATGAGTTGGCACCGTGCAAAAAGGAGGTAGTGCCAGCACAAGAATATCAGGCACTACTAAAGAAATTCACAAACATTTCCACTACAGAAGATGAAACATTTTCCCAGCTCAGAGAGGAGCAGGAAAAGGAAAAAAGGGCACAAGAACAGGTGGAGCAGGCCAAGAAACAAATCACTACAATTTTTTCCCTGTATTATGATGCACTAACATGCAGGGCACAAACCACCAACTACGCTCTGTTCTTAACAGAATGATATTTGCTGCTAAAAATCAAGGCCATTAGGGAAGAGAAGTCCACAACTTTCAAAATCGTAGAAGAGTTTTTCCACTGCTACAACGAGCAAGATGAACAGGTCCAATGCCTTTTATGTGAATGCTACATGCATAATTTCTTTCTAGAAGAGGACATAGATAGCAATCCTAGTCCCTTTATAGGGGATGCTCAGTTTCAAGCCTTCCTCTCATTCGATAAAAATCAGATTAGGTGGGCCAAAGCCTATAACATCTTCCAAAATAGAGAGCATGTCTTAGACCTGTGGGTCAGAGGAGGACCTACAAAACCCTTGCAACTGTTTATCCAACACAAGAAATTCATGCAAAGGGAAGGTGTAAGGACCAAGCTGCGGCCCATCCATAAAGACATCATAGAAAATGGACAGGAATATTTTGAAGATATTCAGGAGGCAGCCCTGGCATCAGCTAAATAGATATGGATGGCCTCCACCAACAGTGTGAAGAATAGGGAGCCATTTGGCTATAGAAATTTCAAGGCAACAACCTCCAGATTCCTCTCATATAGTAACCTGGTCTTCAACATGGGTCCTGCATGGTTAGGATGTAGATATAGATGCCCTCTTATTTGGTATCCTCCTAAGGGCTATGATCATTACTACGAATTTGTAGAAGGGTACACAGCTATTTCCTTTGAAAGAATTAGATAGAAACAAGGTTTCAAAGCATACAAGGAAAAGGTCTACCCTGCCTACTCCTTAAAACAGATACATATCAACCATCTGTTTGCACGAGGACTTGCAAATAGGTAAGCGGGGGAGTATGTTGGGTCAGAATTAAGGTATGTTTCCAACTATGATACATTCAAATTGTGACACAATTTTGGTGGTTCTCTCTCATTTTAAACAATAAAGATAGAAAAGGTTTATGAAAATCAAGGAAAGTGGGATAACGACAAAAGGAAATGCTTTTATAATGGAAATTTGAATTATTTTATCTATGTATGCAGGAAAACAGAGCAGTTGAACCAACGTTAAACAGAAGACAACCAATAGACACAGACTCACATAATCTCAATAGCTTCGAGAAACTGACAGAAGGAAAAAAGACAGATCCAAGCTCGAGAGCCCAAATGACAGCCATGCGTAGTGGGCTGTCGTCTGGAAAATACTAACTCACTACGTGAAAATGCCTTTAAAAGGACCAAGGATGAACTAAAAAAGACATGATTTTCCTTATATCCCTGTATTATCTTTTGATTCAATAAAGAGTTTTGATGTTTTGAACAATCATCTTTTGAGTTTTTCATTGTGTTAGATCTCCTGGTGGTCTGGGCCCAACCCCTGAGAGTTATCTGATAATTTCCGTGATGTGTGTTCATTATAGAATCAATATCTAGTTACCTGATCTAGTTGTAAATTACTTTTTCCACTCAATAAATTTATGGTTTTTCTTTCTTCATAATAGTTTAACATTCGTGCTTTTTGGTTTAATGTTTTACTGCATTTTTGCTTTCTGATTTATAATAATGCTTTATTGTTTTTAGATGTTTTCATTTTCTTCCAACACCTTTGCAGTCAATTTACGAATCGTATAATAATTACCGGTCAATGTTATTCATCTTCACAAATTAGATTGTTCCCTCAGTACGATAAGGCGTCCAATTCTTGATATGTACAGTAAGATGTCAATTAGTCAGTTTGCAAAGAGAATTCCATTGTAAAATTATATAAGTAGTTTCTAATTCAGTTTATTCAGGTTGTTGTTCAATTCGGTAAGATTGTTGTTCAATCCATCATTACGCTGTTCAATTATAATTTTCCCTCCTTCAGAGCTAGGCAAAGTAGTTAGCTGCATTATGCCATTTTCATGTCTCTTTGAGTTGATTGAACTTCGAGAATTAGAGAATCCTTTTCGTAAGCATTATAGAGTAGCTATCATTCGATCTCACTTGCATATATTGTGCTTACACTCTTGAAATAAAAAGACTTACCCTGGGTTTAAAATTGAATGAGGAGCTTAGAGGTTGCCTACAATAAGCCACCTTTGTGAACCGACATCTGGTTAATTATTTTTATACTAAACTGTAAATAAAAATGAAAAAATGATTCATCCCCCCTCTTAGTATTTCCAACAATTGGTATCAGAGCTAGTTCCTTCATCATAGTCTAATTCTTGGAAGGAAGATCTAGGGAACAATATGGGAAAGGAAAAATGGCTAGCCTCAAAATGCTGCAAGGAAAATGAAGTATCCATTTTTTATATTATTCCTAAACATTCTAAAGACACTAGGCTGACCTAGTCTCTTTATCTCACACATATGTCTTCTTTAACGTAATTTCATCAAGTATGATAGATCCATACGAACAATCCTATGAATGGGAATCCATAGTAGATTTTAAAAGAGAGCTTATATCTCCTCTAGAATAAATTGTGAAGTTACAAACCAACACAAAAGAAGCAGATAAAATAGAAGAGATTTCGATTAGGCGTCTTCGCGGAAAATATGATGACTTGAACAAGAGAAAATATTTTTTTTTCAATGAGAGAGAAGGCTTAAAGAATAAATTATCTCCTTGAATATCATGCTTGAATAAGCAAGAATATTTTTAGAAGTGATTGAATTTCCACTAAATACGAGGGAAAAATATTGCGAGAAGCATGAAGAAGAAATTGTATTATTAAGGGTTGAAGTCAACAATATTAATAAACAATTGAAATTATTGCAAGGGATAGATAATACTGTTAGTTGCAAAAAAAATATGTCCAGGATAACAAGTGAGAAATTTGAAGAAAAATGTTAAAGCATAATATTTTTCCTCAAAAGGTCAAGCGATCGCCAAAAGTATCATGAAGATGTTGATCCAAGAATTTATGCTTATGTTATTAAGAATATACCTTACCAAGAAGAGCAAAAAAATAATGGACATCCTCCAATGCAAAATAATTTTAGAAGACCATCATGGTAATACAACTCACCAAGGTACCCAACTATATGTTTTGGAACTTGTCATTCATGTACAAATTTTGGCATATGTCTAGGGATTTCAAAGATTATAATAGGACTAACTACAAAGGATATCATCAATACCCTAGAATCATGTTCACAAGAAGACAAGTCAAAAAAATAATGGATTCTCTATCAAAAGATACAAAAAATTTGATCCATCATTTAAGTAAAACATGGAATGATTTAAATGCCATAACATTTGGAATATTTCTCAAGAATGAAACTGTGACATGAAGTGGATTCCTAAGTAGATTATGCAAGAAAGAAAACCTGTTAATATTTGGAGAAGAAAACATGTCAAGAAAGAGGAATAAATATCGTCAGGGGGAGAAAACCCACAAAAATAAAACAGCCTTTTCCGTTGATGTCAATGGAGGAGAGAAAAGGAAGTGAAACATGGAGACAAAGTAAGTGAATAATGGATTAGGGGGAGCATCATGATAGGGGGAGCATGAGTGTTTACATCAACAACAACAAGGGATATTATTGGAATAAATTATCATTGATGTCAAAGGGTGAATATGCCAACATTTGTTTGGTAATTTATGTGCATAATTTAGTGATTTTGGATGAAAAGAATCTCTATTTTGGTGGCCCTTATGATTCCATTTTGTTTGATAGGTGGCATGCCCTATGGGTCCTCTTGGTTGGAAAGATATTTATTTTTGAGGTTTGATGCCCCAAAGTTTTATGACCTTAATAACACTTCATTGTAGCCCCTAAAAAAAGGTCAAAACTGTAATTTGATTTATCCTATGTCTGTCAGTCCAAATTAGTCTTTAAAGAGTACATGTGAAAGACACAAATTTACATTTTAAAGTGTCTTAAGTCTTCTTGTTAAGTTTTAATTCAAGTTGGCTTTGATATAGATTTGTATTTAAAAAAAAATATCTTACAATTTGATTAGGTCTGCCATAATATAAGGCTCCCTCCAATCTAAATATATTTAGCCCAATTATGGAGCCTTAAGTGTGTATTTAATGGCATATAATTGAGTACATTTGAGGAAATAATATCTAAAGTGAAATGAGACCTCTGAGAAGGAAAATTTCAAGGGATGGAGAGAAAAGATCAAGGATGAGCTTAAGCTTATCTCTTTTCAACTATTGTTGGCTTGAGGGGTCCTGACCTAGGTTTGGAGTAATCATGCAACCAAAAAAACCCTCCAACTATTGGGCATTTCACCAGTGATCTGCCTGCGTAGGCCAAGTCTCACCCGAAGCAGTATGGGGGGGGGAGGTTGGAACTAGGTTTCCTCACCCTGAAGGAGATTTTTATGTGGTATGTCTAATTAGGCTTACTACAAATGATATAATCAGATTTTCACATGTAGAGTCAACAAATCTAACCCTTTAATAGATTTTCACAGAATACTTCAATATATTTCACACACAGTAGCTAGTTGTACTTAATTCAGAGATGTTTATATAACATCAACAAATACTTGCACATAGATGCAATTAACCATTTATAGAAGTAAATAGGTATAATATATTCAGATCTATGAAAAATAAAAAACAATCTAAGATAGTAAATCACATAAGAATTAGGGTTTGCCAAAAATTCCTTCTTTATTTAGAGATTTTGAATTCAGTATAATCTATCTTTCTGCGCACACAATCGCAGAGTTCTCACACAGCTCTGGACTTAGGTCTCCATGCACACAGCCAACAGGAGCCTTCTACCCAGACTAACAAAGATACATAACAAAAAAAATTAAGAGTTCATTCATTCCTCTCTATCTCTCCTCGCTCTACTCTTACATATTTGTATTATAAAAAATGTGCACATAGTATGGTCTCAAACCATGGTTTGAGACTCATGGTTTTTCCCTTTAACCCTTTATAGTAATTAAGGGGCTTTGACCCACCATAAAGCCCCTTTGACCACTTGCATGCAGCACGTACAATAAAACATAAGAAAAATTAACCCAAAAAAAGTACCCCAGGGGGTCGTGCTCCAACAGGCCCCCAACACAATCTCGTGACTCGACCAGAGCCACTACGGGGAAGTCGCCTTCATATTTGCCTTCAATGCTTCCACATAGCCCTTGAGTGGCACTATGACTTCACTTCTCTATGCGGCAACACTCTGTGCTTCGTCCAACAACTTGGTTGTTATTGGCCCCTCGGCTACCAGGCTGATGCTACGCTGAGTTTGTTGCAGGATTTTGAGGTTTTTTGGTAGCTACAGGGCTTCCTCGGCCCAAGGTTGCATCCATGTCTCTAGTAGCTACTCTCGATGACACAGATATTTAATATTCATCTGAATGGAATTGCCTTCATGAAGTCTAGCAAGCCTCTTTGCTATCACCAAGGTCGGTGTCGCCATTCTAATCTCTGTAAATTGCTTCTCTTTAATTCTAAGTTCATTCCTTAAAGACTAGACCATTAGGTTGTTCTGAACATAAGTACAAACACCCATAGCCTCATCCATAAGTTTACCACATTATACCACTACTACTCTACACTGTGAGTGGATTCCTTGACTTCAGTAACATGCAACTCACGACCTTCGATGGTGTCTCTAGTTGGAGCTTCATTTGCAACTCAACTATCTGTTATTCAAATTCGGCATGGACGGTTTGGATGTTTGTGTCCGATGCTTTGAGCGCAATGACTAGGATTTCTAGATTTGTTGTTGGCATGACTAAGGTAGGGACAATGAGATTTTTTAGGTCACCCCAAAAACGATCAATCATGGCTTCTAAGTCGGTGCGTTGATCCTTAGTTGCTCGACATGCCTCCTCTGCATTTTTTTCTCCTTCTGCAACATTGATGCTTGTTGTTGAGACTCAGCGTCCACTTGGAAAGTGTGGGCCTCACGGTATTTCAACTCGTCCACAATCATGGTGTGTATAGCATGGATTTTTTCTCCAGGTAGATTCACCAAGTTGATGCTAACCTCCGCACAAACTTGCACATTAGCGCGAAAGGTAGGTGGCTCGACTCTAACAACAGGTCCCGTAACCTGAATCGCCGACTATCCAGGGGATATGGCAGCACAATGCTGATGGGTTGTGTACTCGTTTTTCTGATGTTGGAGGTTGACATGCTCACTTGCTACAGGCTCACTTGCTTCACGCTCTCTTAAATCACACTCGCTTGCATTTTTAGCTCCTGAAGACCCGATTGTACACCCTTGGGAACTAATTTGTATTGTGCTTCCATATTGATCCAGAGGTACTTACTGGAAGAGCTGACCATGTTATCAATTTTATTGAAGTCATCTTCTGTGAGGGTGAGGTCCTCTACTCCTACCTACTTGGAATCCTTCCTCTTTTTGCATGGGCCTAAAGAGGCCTGACAACCTCTCTTAGTTCCTTTTGTTGTATGCATTGTAGGGGCCTAGGTACCTTCACCATATTTCTCTTTTGCTTCCTTCTCTAGATCAATCGTTTCTCCCTTAGTGGTAGGTTCGAGCTCTATCTCTGTGTCCTTGCCTTTCTACTGAGTGTCCTTGGTTGTGCGTGTCTTTGTAGGAGTTATCAACACAAGTGAAGAGGCACCCCTAGTGGTGTGCGGGTCTAACCATGTTGGCGGCTATTCTATTATGATGCGCACCCGGTCATCCTCTGTGACCAGGTATAGAATTTCGTACCATATGCCTTCCACAATGCCCTTCACGCGGATTGCATGTTATGAAACATGGCATTAAAATATGCAACATGCTTGTATTGTTCATAAAGGGTCAGTGATAATCATGGCTTTGACTCAATTGCCTGGAATAAGGTAGAGTCGAAAAACACCTAAAAAATCTTGTTCTCTGTGATTTTGGAGGGGATATTAGAATTCCATAAGGTGGCATAGCGTGTGGCTTCGCAAAGGTCAGGCTCAATTTCAGGGAACCGTGTATCTTGCGGAATCCTCCATCCGATTAGCATGACAAGGAGAAAAAACCAAGCATAATAAAAATTCTTGCCTTCTTCCTCGACATCGTGCACATTGGCCAAAAATAATTTAGCATAGAGGTAATTGGATCAGTTAAATTACATGCCCTTATTGCATTTCCCAGCTAACAAAATGACATGGGTTGGAACTTCCTTCGGTCGATTCTTCTGCATCACCTTGCATGCAAGGATCAGTGTGCCATTTTGGACTGCAGGATTAGTAATTTCATAGACCAGGAAACCTTGGGTATTGCGCGAGACCTTGAAATTCTCCTTGACATCCTCGGCAACTTTTCACTCTTGGCTTTTTCTTGCAAAATAAATCACAGTTTCCTACCCCTAGTTGGGCAAGTTGGTGATACAATGTATCAGCACAACATCAATCAGAATCGAGCCTCCTAGCCATAGGAAATCATCGTGCACCAGGGCAAGCAGTTGGTGCAAGCAGTTGGTGCATGCATATGTCATTAATTGGGCTATGTATGAAGTGAAGAATGTGCAAGAGGTTTATCAACCCCGATTTTTGTAGGCCTAGCTCCCAGGAATTCGGTTCAACTCTTACCACCCCACCATCATATGGGATATTTTCCAAGTGCATGGCAAGTGCAAGCTCAGATAATTTCTCCTGGTCTACCAAGTCTTAGTCTTCCATCTTCAATAGTGGGATTTTTGAATATATCCCCTTCGACATGCATGTCTTCCAGGATTAGCAGCATGTTGATATATGACCGCACCTTATCTAAATCCTTTGGGACCTTTACCAAGGATTTGTGTGGTGCTACATACGTAGGCAACCGCGAGATGGGATCAACTACCTCCATGACATCCTCTTCCATGATTGTTTCGGGTAATTTAGTCATAGGTTTATTCTGGCACTTTGTATTGGTTGATTGAGGCTTCGGGGTCTTTTAGCGTGGTGAATTTCGGGACCCCGAAGACTGCCCCTTCTTAGATTGGACCATAGCAAGGGTCTAAGTGGCCTGCGTAGGGGTGTCCTCGGCCGATGTCATAGAAGGAGTGGGCTTCGTGGCAGTCATACTTGGTGGAATGAGATGACCCAAACCTCAGTGGCATATCTCCTCCTCAAATATCAGATCAAGTCCAAACATAAGCTTCAGACAATACACGGAGATAAAAGAGCACAAATCACATAGAAAGAATAGAAATAAAAGGGAACTAATGTGACCCTTCCAATCATATTTATAGCATAGGCATGTATTAAATGATCTTCTGATCATTAATTTAACCCCATAAATGGTAAAACAACTCCAAATATGGCATAATCCCCTCACTAAATGCAGTTTAACCTCTCCTCCAAATGGTAAGAATGTTGTCTTGTCCAAATTTATTGTTCCAATTCTGACACCTCTGCGACCGAGTCAATCTTATAGCACAACTGCTGCATGATAGTCTCACCTGTCTACCCATATGCCATCCTTGTTGCACAAACCCATACTTCCGTCCATATAGTAATTTGGTGTGCACAGGAGGAGGGTCATCCATGTATGGCTTCAATCGACTTCCATTGATATACCTAGGAAGGTCTTCCCCACTTAATGTGGACATGTGTACTACACCTCCCTCTATGATTTCCTTGAAAATATATGGTCTGAGAAAATTTATTTTGAACTTCCCTGGGCGGCGTGCAAACTTGTTGTCATATAAAAAAACTATATCCTCTTCTTTAATGACCTTCTCTCTAATGTTCCTGTCATGCCAAGCCTTTTCACGCAACTTTTTCACCTACTGATGGAACCTTGAAATGAACCAGTGTTCTTCCAGCATGATCAATTGTGAGAATCATTCTTCCATAATATCCTACTCCACCATATTAGTGAACATTACAATGCACAAAATTGGGACTATATACTCCATAGGAATAATAGCTTCCTGCCCATACACCATTCTGAATGATGTCTTTCTTGTCAAATTTTTGCACGTGGTTCTGTATATGAAAAGCACCACAGGTATGCGCACATCCCAATCATTTATATTAGCATTGAAAATCTTAGTGAGCATGGTTTCCAATAACTTATTAAAATCTTCCACTACGCCATTCGCTTATGGGTGATACGATGTAATATTCTGGTGATGAATCTAGAATTCTTCAGTTAGAGCTTGAATAGTTTCATTCAAAAAGTGTGTACCCCGATCGCTCATCAAAATATTAGGGCACCCAAACCGAGTCAAGATGTTCTAAAAAATGAAGTGCGTAGTTGTTTCTACACTACAATCCTTCACAGGTTTAGCCTCAACCCATCTGGTCACATAGTTTGTCGTAGTGATTATGTAGCATGCAACTGTCTTCTTTCTTAGAGGGTCAATAGGTCTGAAAAAATAAAAATCTACGTTATAGTATCCCCGTCCTTTGACATACATCACAAGCACGACAATACTCATGTCCGTCACTCTGCACCGTGGGCTACCATAATCCACCTCGTAACATCTTCTGCACAGTTTCTTTCCCTGCATCGTGACCTTATTAGGGTCCTATATTACTAGTGTAGTCCCTTATTGTTGTTAGTGTGGCCCCCTTACTATTATGGTTGTACCCATGTAGTCCCCATATTTTTTTATTGTGCCCCATAATAGCCCACTATTTTTATTTTTGTGCCCTTACATTATTATTGTTAGGTCGGCTAGGATTATATTGTGACCCCAGTGACCCCTGTATATAGAAGGTTTTTTCATTTGTGTAATCCATCCAAGAATTGTTCATCTATGTAATGTAAAGGAGGTTTCCCTCGCGAAGTGGCTGATTTTTAAGTCGTGATCTCTCTTTTCTTCGATTTTGTGAGCTCGTTTCATAACATTTGGTTTCAAAGCTTTGGATTGTAGGGTTTTTCTACTCCAAACAAGTCATCATGACATTTTCACTATAAATTTTTTTATATGAAGGTTGAAAAGCTAAAAAAAACCCATTTGAAAAAACATCCTAGGGAACTTTGTGTAAAAATTTCAGATCTTGGTTCACAGTATTTTTTGGATATGTGATTTGTGGAAGTTAGGGTTTTTGCAGGCTCCCGAATTTCATCTCAAAGAGGTGATCTTGGGAGAATCGTCATAACTCTCTCTCTGAGCATCATATTGGAATTCTATAAAAATAAATCAAAAGAACATGAAATTTGGTTTCCTATGTATCGATTTCAGAGCCGAAGGAGGAAACAATGACATGTGGCATGCCGTACACATTTTCTCTACTGAACCAGTCCATAATTATGTCATTGTTTGAAATTGGGCATAACTTTGTCTTGAAGAATCTGAATCAGGTCAGACTTGTGGCATTGGAAAGCAGATTCAAAGGGATAATAAATAACTGAAGATAAGATCTTAGGGATCTAAAATCACAGAGATACATCTGAATCAATATTTAGCACCTCAAAATAAAGAAAAATGTATGTATATTTTTTAAAATTTCATAAGCCTTGTTCGAAAAATCGGTTTGAATGGCTTCCAAGGGCATATTGAAGCATAGATATCAGTATTGGGTTCTAAAATGGCCCATAAAAATAATTCAACACCCATTAAGCCCTCAGAAGGCTCTACCATGAATCATGAAGAGGAAGAAGTGCAACATGATATATCAAAATTACAAGAACAACTGTAATAAATTTTTCTCTCGCAAAGAGTAAAAAAAAATGAAATGGAAGCTAAGATGGATGGTTTGAAAGAAAGGCGTGGAAGCTAAGATGGATAGTTTGAAGAAGGGCATGGAAACGAAGATGGATGATTTGAAGAATGAAATGGAAGCTAAGATGAATGGCGTGGAAGCTAAGATGGATGGCGTGGAAGATAAGATGGATGGTATATAAGGCAACATGGAAGCCAAGATGGATGGTTTGAAGAATGGATGGGTTGAAGAATGGAATGGAAGCTAAGATGAATGGTTTGAATAATGGAATGGAAGCTAAGAAAGGAATGGATGGGTTGAAGAATGGAATGGAAGCTAAGATGGATGGTATAGAAGGCAACATGGAATATTTGAAGAATTACATGGAAGGTTTGAAGGAAGGTTTGGAAAAGTTACTACAAGAAAAGCTTTCTAATGGCGAAAACGTAGTAGAGGAAACTCATGATCAGAACAAAAGAAATGTTAATCACGATTTCATAGACTCTAATGTGGGATTTAAGACCCACCATATTCCAAATATAGATATGTGGAATTTTTATGGCAAGGATCCAATAACTTGGATACTACAAATGGAGCAATACTTTGACCTCCATAATACACAAAATAGACAAAAAGTACGCATTGCGATTTTGTATTTAGAACAAAGCCAGTTTGTATGGTATCAATGACTTTGTTCTCATAAACCACTGGTCACTTGGTCAATTTTTATGAAGGAAATTATAGCACATTATGAGGATACAAAGAGAAACACCTTATTTAACCAATTGATAAATCTCAAATAAGAGGCTTCAATGATGGAGCACATTGAGGACTTCCAAAAATTGAATACAAGGGTAAATAATATTCCAAAGGAACATAGGATTGAAGTATTTATAAGGACTCTAAAGGAAACATCCAAGATGAGGTTTAGCTTTGGGAATATGATACATTGGAGAAGGCATTTAGGTTGGCAAGAAAAATTGAAAGAAAAATTTTGGCGACAAGGAAGCCTACCACTCACAAATATAAAGATGGAAGTGTTGCTACTCCTAGACTTCCACGACCTACAAGGTTGACACCAAAAAAATTGGAAGAAAAGGGAGAAAAAGGGCTTTTCTATGGTTTTGATAGAAAATACAGTAAATATCATAAGTGTTATGAGAAGAAATTATTTTACATAGATTGTGAAGAGGAGGAAGAAAAGGAAGAATAAATTTCAGAAGAAGAGGATATACACCAAGAATCAATCCTAGAGGAAGAAGAAATGAATCCGACCATATCCTGTAATGTATTGGTAGGAATTACCACTCCCCAAACTCTCAAGATTGAAGGACATATCAAGAATAAAATTTTTATAGTGCTTATTGATTCGGGTAGTACCCATAATTTTATTCATTGTAAGGTATCCAAGGAATTGAATTGCTTCCTATACCCAGCGCGAGAGTGTCAAGTGATGGTAGCAAATAGAGGAACTACAAATTTCTCTAGAAAGTTCCATAATATCAAGCTAGCCATGGGGGAATATGTATTGAATATTCCAATTCTTTCCATTCCAATGGGTGGTGTTTATGTTGTACTAGGAGTACAATGGTTACAATATTTGGGGATGGTAGCTTTTAATTTTCAAGAATTTTTCTTGAATTTTTTTGGAAGGAAAGGAAGTTGAATTACGGGGTATCGCAAGGAATATGGGAAATATAATAAGCCCTAATGTCATGAAAAATATTCTAAAGAAATAAAAATGAGGTGCCATTGCACAATTATTCTCACTAGAAGTTCCAACATCAAAATCATCTATTTCTCCAGATCTCCAAAAAGTCTTGGACATTCATTCCAAAGGACTCCCACTTATTCGTGATCATGATAATGATATTCATTTGATTCCAGGAAGTTTTCATCTAGACATCAGGCCCTAAAGATATCATTATGTCGAAAAGAGTGAAATTGAACGTATGATTGCAGAAATTCTAGAGGTTGGTATAATTAAACCTAGTCAAAGTTCTTTTTCTGGTCCAGTAGTATTGGTGCACAAGAAGGATGGATCGTGGCACATGTGTCTGTATTATAGGGAGCTCAATAAGCTCACTATTAAAGATAAATTTCCCATTCCTCTGATTGATGAAATATTGGATGAATTACATGGAGCAATTTATTTCACCAAGTTGGATCTCCATTCAGTATATCATCAAATTAGAATGAAGACTAAAGACATTTTGAAAAAAAAAAAAATTCGAACTCATGAGGGTGATTATGAATTTTTGTTCATGCATTTTTGCCTTACCAATGAACATTCTAAATTTCAAGGGTTGATAAATTCTATTTTCAAAACCTTCCTTAGAAAATTTGTGTTAGTATTTTTTTGATGATATACTAATCTACAATAGGTATTGGAAGGATCATGTTCAACATGTTGATAGTGTGCTCAAAATATTGGAGGAGAAAAAGTTATATGCAAAAACATCCAAATGTTTTTTTGGAGTACAAGAGGTGGAATATCTAGGTCATATTATATCTTAGGAGGGTGTTAAGGTAGACCCTAATGAAATTAAAGCCATTAAGGAATGGAAAGTCCCCACAACCATAAAGTAGTTGCAAGGATTTCTCGGGTTAATAGGGTATTATCGCAAGTTTTTTAAGAATTATGGGAGAATAGCAGCACCTCTAACAACATTACTGAAGAAAGATGCATTTTCATGGACTCTTGAAGCAACTAAGGCCTTTGAACATCTTAAAGAGGAAATGTGCCAAGCACCATTCTTAGCTATGCTAGAGTTCACAAAAACCTTTATTGTGGAATGTGATGCCTCAGGAAATGGAAATGGTGCTATTTTAATTTAAGAAGGAAGACCCATTTATTTTGAAAGCCGTCCAATCAAAGGAAAGTATTTACATAAGGCTATTTAAGAGAAGGAAATGTTTGCAATAGTACATGAACTAAAGAAATGGTGAACTTGCCTAATGGGAAGACAATTCAAGGTAAAAAATGATCACGATAGTCTTAAATACTTTTTGGAACAAAGACTATCTTTAGAAGAACAACAAAAATGGGTCACAAAGATGTTGCGTTATGAATTTGAAATCATCTACAAAAGAAGGAAGCTAAATGTTGTTGTAGATGCACTCTCAAGAAAGGATGAGGATGTGGAATAATTTCTTTGTGCCATTTATATTATCCAACCTGATTGGATAACCGAAGCAAGGGAGGAATGGAAGAATGAAGAAGAAGTATGGACACTCGTTCAAAAGTTGCAGCAAGATCCCAATACATCTGATATGTTTAGTTGAAAAAATGATTCCTTATGGTACAAAGATCGCTTATATCTTTGTAAGAATTCCCAACTAAAACAAAATATTCTTTTGGAATCACAAACCTCTCCCTTAGGAGGACACTCAAGATTTTTAAAAATTTACCACAGGGTGAAGAAAGATTTTTTTGGGATGGCCTTAAATCTGATATTCAAAAGTTTCTGGTGGAATGTTTGGTTTTCCAGCAAAATAAAGTTGAGAAAATTAATACCCCAAGTATGGTAAAACCTTTATCCATTCCAAATCAATGTTGGTAGGAGGTTTCAATGGATTTTATCACAGGATTACCTAGGTCCAAAGGAAAGAGTGTCATCACGGTTGTAGTTGATAGACTGACCAAGTATGCACCCTTTTCTGCATTATCTCATTCATTTAAAGTGAGTACATTTTCTATTGCATTTATGGATACAATTCAAAATATGCATGGAAACCCAAATATTATTTTAAGCAATAGAGATCCCATTTTCACTGGAAATTTTTGGACGGAATTGTTTTCTTGTTTGGGTACTCAACTAGCTCATAGCTCATCTTATCATCCTCAATCCGTTGGGAAAACCTAGATAGTGAACAAATGTTGGGAAAGATATCTCTGTTTCTTTGTATCTGATAAACAAACACAATGGGTCAATTTTTTACCTCTGGCTAAATGGTGGTATAACACTTCCTTCGACACTGCAACAAATATGACCCCATTTATCACACTTTATGGATATCATCCACCATCCATCACATCATATTTAATAGAAAATTATAAGGTTCAAGTAGTGGAAGATCACATCGAGCATCAACAAAAATTTCTCCAACTCTTAAAGGATAACCTAAATTTGCCACAGAATTGAATGAAACAACAGGCATATCTGTGAGAATTTCTGAATATGCTTAAACAAAAACCTTACTATTAAATTATTGATTTACTTCTCCTACTTACAATAAGATATTAATCGGAAATATTTAGCATTAACATCGAATTAAATACATTAACATCCTACACATACATATCTAAACTGAATAACATGCACAATGACAAAGTGACACACAAGGATTTTATGGACAACTATCCACGGAAAAACCCAATGTGGGAAAACTGGTCTTCTGTCTACTGGAGGGTTTTTATTATTAAGAAGAATCCACGTAAAAAAATGGTTAACCCAATAGAGAAATAAAATAATGCATCTATACCTATGTTCTGGAGACAGAAAACTGATTGATTCACACCCTCAATTAGAACTCATCCTTTTCCAGTCTTCAAAAACCCCAGTGCTGCTTTGAAGCCCTCTATGCCAGCCCTGCTGGTGTGCATCATCCTATGCACTGCTCAGGAAGGGTATGCGTTACCCTATACTGGGTTACGTTGCCCCTATGCTACCCTGGCTGGCCAACCTCTATCCTCTTGGGACTGCATCAGCCTTCCTGGCACTATGCCAACCCTCCTGGCCTCCTACTGCCTCTGCACTACCCCTGTTGGGTTATGGCTGCTCTGTGTAGTTGTTGCTTCCTCTACGTTTCTCTAGTCTATTTATTCTCTTCCATTGTTGCATTCTTGGCCTTGGTCTACACCATCCCCCTCGCCAATACTTCCCCTCACTACAACTGAAACAATTATGATATTCTTAGCAAACCATTCCCTATAATTCTAGCTTAGTTTCAGTGCTCCGCCACTGTGTGTGTTCTCCAAAAGACCCCAAGCCCTCTTCTTATAATTTTCTCTTTGAAACATCAACGTTCGTGACTAATATTGAATCAATGAATAATATTAGAAGATGCTTGATCCACGTCACTTAAGTCATTCTCAGCACATGTTTAAATTAATTACCTTTAATCTTTTGATTTTCCTAAGTTAGACTTAGGGTCCCTAATTAAAAATATTAATTAATTAATTATCTCTTAAAGAAGATGGAATTTCCTAAAACAATTTCTAGGCCTTGGAGATCTTATGTACTCTAGTCCCTCCACACATTTTGGGAGCTAGAGCACATCCGATACCACCCCAACACCCCAAAATCTGAACACTCCCTCTTAGCAAGGAATGTTCTCTAGCAACAATACTTCACCTCGAAGTTTTGCACTCATCTCTGGTGTATGTCTTTGCATTGATGCTTGGCCTATTGCCCTCCATCACTGCATTACTGTTGATCTTCTATACTGATGCCCATCACACTACCACTGCCACTGCTACATATGTACTGCAACTCCCTCTGAAATTGTCGCATTGTGCTTCCAACTGCTGCACTGCAACTCAGTTGCTGAGAGTAAGCACCTGAAATAATATTGCTTGATATTTGAAATACAAGTTAGTTGGGTTGCATATTCATCATTTAAGCTCCATAGGTTGCTGCTCTGTGTTGTCCTTAGGAGGTTGTTGCAACTTTTCACTTCGTAAGAAGACCTCCTCTGCACTGATGTCCCCTACGCTATGTTGTGCTCCTGAAGCCTCTGTGCTACTGCAGATATGCACTGTGTTAGAAAGCATGGCTCTTTGACGCCAAGGCTGCAAATTCCTCTTCTTCCTTATTCACTTTGCTCGAACTAGTGTTGTATTGTCTTTTCATCATACGACGGTTTCCTCTTGTCCAAGGATAGCCCACATTTTGTTCCAGTTGGGAAGGTCTACTCTGCTGAAGAGACTTTGGAAATTTTTTTCCCATACCTCTATGATTGCATTGAGATAAGTCCTCACCATGACATTTTCACCTACCTTCACCCTCATTATAGATAGCTAATCCTAGATCGATTGTATTTTGGATAGATAAGAGTCAATCCCTTCTCCCTTGGCCATCATGAATAACCTCAATTATTTCTCTAGAAGAATCTTTATCTGGATGGATATTTCTTCATACAATTTTTTTAGGGCTACCCACATCTCATGAGCCGTCACCTTCTCGGCTATGTATGGTACCACATGGTCTTTAACCCGTCCATGATGAAGCACTTGGCATAATCCACTCCTTCATTATGCTCTTCCAGAAGTTTTGCATCTGTCGGTGTAGAAAATACTTTCTCCACATGCTCCCTCAAGTTGTATGCCTCCAGGAATGCCAGGATTTGAGCCTTCCATATTGCAAAGTTGGACAGGTCTTCCAACCTATCATGGACATGTAGTCCATGTGGCACCATCTACTTAGAAATTTGTCATAACAGATCCTCCTATCTATACTAGAGACTCAGATCTAGGGTCCTTGGCGAGAAAGGCACCCTCTACTCCCTCGACAACTAACTCCCTCTCTTGGAAGCCTGCCAAAAAAAATGAATCAGATCTCTTCGATCCTCTAATTGATCTTAAGATCTCTTTGGTAGGAAAACTTCTAAGAAGCTATTCTCCTCTCGCTCTTTATCAACTTATCTTAGGCTAAATTTTTCACCGGAAGAATTCTCACCCCACTAGTAATCATTGAAGGTATGTAGCTCAACTTGTGGTTCACGAAAATTTTTACAACAATCTGCCTCTTGACTTTGTCACCTTATTTAGCCTCTGCATGAGCATACTAGCCCAGTGCAGCAACTGCGTAGTGAAGGCTACTCCTACGTTCCTCTTGGTGGCTCTGTGCTATCTATGTATCACCCAGTAAGGACAACATCATCCCTCTGCATGGATCTGCTGCCTCTGCATAAATTTGCTATTGCGCTGCCCTCCCCGAGTTATCTGTTACTGATGATGCTTTCTATGATGCTTTCTGCAGCACATATTTTTTAGCCTTCTTGCTAGAGATTTAGCTAGATCTACAATCCCTCATATACCATGTGAAAATTTTTGAATATGCTTAAAAAGAAACCCTATTGTTAAATTATTGATTTATTTCTCCTACTTACATTAAGTTATTAATATGAAATATTCAGCATTAACATCGAAGTAAATACATTGAAAAAATACACATATGGATCTAAATTGAATAACATGCACAATGACAAAGTGACACACAAGCATTTTCTAGACAACTGTCCCTGGAAAAACCCAATGTGGTAAAATCGGTCTTCTGGCTGTTGGAGGGTTTTTATTATTAAGCAGAATCTAAGTACAATGGATCTTGGCACCAAACTGGTTAACCCGATAGATAAATAAAATACTGCATCTATACCTCTATTCTAGAGACAGAAAAATGATTGATTCACACCCTCAAATTAGATTTATAGAACTTAGCCTTTTTCGGTCTTCAGAAACCCCAGTACTGCTTTGAAGCCCTCTGCGTCAGCTTTGCTGGCTTGCGTTAGCCTCTACACTACTTAAGAAGGGCCTGTTTCACCCTAGACTGGGTTACACTAACCCTGCATTGCCCTGGTTGGCTAGCATCTGTCCTCCTAGGATTGCGTCAGCCTTCCTGGCACTGCGTCAGCCCTCCTGGCCTCCTGCTACCTCTGCGTTGCCCCTACTTGGCTATGGCTTCACTGCAGAGCTACTGATTCCTGTGTGTTGCTCTGGTCCACTACTTCTCTGCCCTTGTTTCACTCTTGTCCTGGGACTACACCATCCCCCTTGCCAATGCTGCCCCTCATTGTAGCTGAAAGACTTATGAAATTCTTAGCAAACCATGCCCTAGAATTTCAGCTTACTTTCAGTGCTCTGACACTGTGTGTGTTCTCCAACTGACCCCAAGCCTTCTTCTTATACTTTTCTCATTGAAACATCAGCTACCATGACCTAATATTTAATCTATGTCTAATATTATAAGATGCTTGATCCATGTCACTTAAGTCATTCTCATCACATGTTTAAATTAATTACCTTTAATCTTTTAATTTCCCTAAGTTAGAATTAGGATCCTTAATTAAAAATATTAATTAATTAATTATCTCTTAAACATGATGGAATTTCCCAAAACACTTTCTGGGTCTTATAGATCTCATGTACTCTAGTCCCTCCACAAATATTTGGAGCTAGTGCACATCCGATGCTACCCCAACACCCCAAAATTTCAACAAGATCAACATCGCATCGAGAGAATTTTTTATGTATGCGACTGGGTATTTTTACAGCTACAACCATACAAAAAAATGTCCCTCAAGCAAGCTAAGAAGGATAATTAATGATCACCAAAGTACTATGATCCCTACAAGGCGTTGCAAAAAAATTGGTACTATGGTATACAAATTGGAGCTTCCTGCATCTTCCCGAGTGCACTAGTTTTCCATGTTTCATGCTTAAATAAGGTTGTAGGTGACAAAATTCTGTGACAAACAATATTATCCGAACTTGATGAGGAAGGAAAAATCATACTGGATCCTGAAGTATTCATGGAAATAAGAGCTCAACAACTACGAAATGGATCAATTTCAAAGTATCTCATCAAGTGGAAGAACTTACCCACTGAAGATTCCACATGGGAGGATGAGAATTTTATATAGAAGTATCCATAACTGCTCAAGCATTGAGGACAACACTTTTTTGAAGGTGAGGGGCATGTTAGGGCCCTATATTACTAGTGTAGTCCCTTATTATTGTTATTGTAACCCCCTTATTGTTAATTTTGTACCCATGTAGTCCCCATATTGTTATTATTGTGCCCCATAATAGCCCACTATTGTTATTGTCGCGCCCTTACATTATTATTTTTAGGTCAGCTAGGATTATATTGTGACCCCATGGACTCCTATATATATAAAGGAGGTTTTTCATTTATGTAATCCATCTAGGAATTTTTCATCTATGTAATGTAAAGGAGGTTTCCCGCTCGAAGTGGCTGATTTTTAAGTCGTTGATCGCTATTTTCTTCTATTTTGTGAGTTGGTTTCATGACAAGCCTCTCGCAACTCCTCCATGAGCCTCAGCTAATATATCTCGTATTTCTAATTCCAACACATACCTTCTCAAGGCTTCATCTCCACCCATTTTTTACAACTGATCAACAATAAAAGTAAAGTTAGCTACGTGTGTGACCAACTCTTTCTTCTGTTTTAGCGTATATTCTGTGGGCGCACTTCCAATGGTAAAAAAATGAATAATATCTGAAAAGTGATCATTGACTAATTTGATGGCTAATAGTTGTGTGTCTGGTAAACCATCTTCTAGGTTAGTTGGATCTTCCCCACTTTTGATGCATGACAGATGGTGTGGCCCAACATTTAGTCTCCCAGGTTTCACAATTACTTAAAAGTCATATTATTGAAATAAAAACAACCATCTGTGGATATTCCCCCCCAACACAAGCTTGTTAACTAGGTATTTCAGAGCAGAGTGGCCAGTCAACATATTAAAATGGCCTCCGAACAGATAGTGGTAGAAATTTTGTAGTTCGTATACCATGTCCAATCCTTCCCTCTTCGTGGTCGAGTAGTTACACTGCACACTCTAAAACTTCCTACTTTCAAATGCAATAGGGTGGTCAATCTCCCCGGATCCTCATTGTGCTACGAAAACTCCCAGCGTGATGTAGGAGGCACCAGCATGTACATGGAATTCCTTTCTCCAGTCAGGAAAGACCAATATGGGTGCAGTGACCATATTATCCTTAAGCAATTTAAAGCTCTTATATCAGTCCATATCCCAGCAAAATGAGGCATCCTTATTTAGAAAATTTTCCATGGGCACAGTGATCAGACTGAATGGCATGACAGTGTACTCAAAGGATCCCCACTTTGTCGCAAATTTTGTCTTGCTTATGTCTTCTAGTGTGATTCTTATCCGGTGGTATCCTGAGAAACCATCCGTAAATGAATAGGTCTCTTGCCCTCCCATGTTGTTAAGTATTTCATCAGAAAATTGGGTCAGGAATAGGTCATGCACACAAGCATGATTCAATTTGTGGAGATCCATACAAATCCTTATTTCTCCCTTGGTTTTTGTGTCTTGCCCTACCATAGGGCTTACCCAATCTTATTCTTCCACTAGTTATATTATCCATGCAACAACCATTTTCTCAAATTCCTCTTTGACCTTCTGCTTGTATTTAGGATTCAACCTATACGGGTGTTGCTTTACAGTTCATGCATCTTTCAAGGTGATCTTCATTACCCTGAGATCTCCTACAATCCCCTTTAGCTCAGAAAATTTTATAGGAAACAGCTCCTGATATTCAATCAATAGCTCGATGACCTTACCCATAATATCATCATGATCCCAATAATTCCCTATCTTTGCTAATTTTTGCTACTCCTCTGAGCTAGTATTGACTGCCAAACCTTTAGAGGCTTAGTTACATCTAGTGACTCAATCGTAGGCCCAACAACTGCATATTTTCCTTCAGAATCAGGGATCTTAATTTTCCTTGGGTCTTCCTCGTTATCTTCAATTGAAAAATTTAGACACCTAACAATGTCCTTCATATGTGCATCCCATGCTGGGAAGGCGCGCTCAACCATCATTTTTTTGGTGTTAAATATGACTTCCTGAATATCCTCTAGTGCCTCATCTAAGCATTCAAACCTACTTTCAAAACTAAAGGTCAGGATACAAATTTCCATCAGTGTATCCCATTCAATGGTTCCTCATCGTAGCTCAGTTTTGAGTTGCCAGTTCATATGTATCTTCCCCAAAGTGTGGATGAATATATGCACCCATCCTAGCTTCACTTATTCACCCCATGATTTAGTCCATCTAACCAAATTTTTGTGTGTATCACCTTCTCCGGAATAGGTTTCTCCCAATCTGGCATTTGGATGCTCAAATCGAAGATGCATCATGCGGGTGCATTCTCCTCATTTAGCCAAGTTTCCTTTATGCATCTCCCACCAGCATTTTGGGGTTGAGCGCAGCGATATATCAAGTGCATGGAACCATTGTGATTTTGGGACATTTTTTTCAGGGTCTTATAAAAATAGATTAACGTTACTTAGACCATCATCATAAGGAAAATATCGTACCTTTGAGGATATGCACGGAAGAGATTTTTTCACCCTATTGCAGCGCAACGTAGAGACTTTGTGCAACTGGTTCTTCCAGTTATCTAGTTCTTCATCTCAATCTGAAAAGCAGGAGCTATCCTTCTCCCAGTTGAGTCTTCCATTGGATGTTGGGTTGTCTATTATTCATCTCATGCATTAAACTTATAAATATGATCGACACCATCGTCTGCACGCATGAACTCTGTATATCTTTCTCCTTCGGAAGGATCTAGGGGGACCACAAACCTGGTTCCATTATTTTAAAATACCAAACCTCTGTGCTTAATATTGATGATTCCACCCATATCAATAGCCTAATATAAATCCAATAATGTTGGATAGGGGTCAGTTTCATAAAAAATATGTATAAATTCAAAGTCTATGAGTACCCTTACTCCTTCGATATCCACTACTACTTGCGAGAGCCTTCCTAATGGGATAATATTTTGTTGATTTTTCATGTGCAGTTGGATAGTGGACCATTCCAACTTAAGTTCTCCCATTCATTTCCAAGTCTTCTTTGGTAATACATTCACATTAGATCCTAGATCCAGAATTACCTGATCCATCTCATATGCACCAATCTGAGCAGTCAAGCGCATTTCCTGTCCAGTTCTTCTCTTATTCTTATAGATCTTATTAAGAACCTTATGCTCCATCCAGGGTTGTCCTTTCACCTCCTTCAACTACGTCCATAGGTTTTCTTGATGCTTTAGATGTTGAAACGACCACTTCTTTGAAACCCTTCTTCGCATCTACAAAGGTTTCCTTTTCTCTTTTCAAGTTGAATCCTTCATTTTTTTCAGTTTCTTTTAGGATCCAAAGATCAGTCTCAGTCTTTGTCCCTTTTTCTTCACTATTGGCCGCACCATTCTTAATGACGATATTCACACTTGGTTCTTCTTCACGCAGTTAAACTCTTACCATATGAATATTTTGAGTGGGAGTCTATGTTTTCTTTTCTTGCATTTTTGCAATCAAGATAGGGCAATCTTCAAAAACATGATGAAATTGTCTACAATACCTACAAGATTGTTGTGTTGGATTTAGAAATTTGCACACATAATGACCCACGTTTCCATAATTATAAAAAATTAGATGCCTCATTCCTCGACCAGACCCTTGTCTTCCTCCTCCTCTATTTTGGAATCAAACATGCCCATATGGGGATGCTAGTGAGGTTGGTTCAGCGTGCATCCTATATAGGTAATCTCGGTCAATCATAAAATAAAATTTGTTGTAGTGTTGCTCATAATGTCCCACCGATGACAAAAATGTGCAGAAATGTTTCTTAAGCTTAGGGATATATTTACCAATCCTCGGGAAAAATTATGTCGTTTGCATACCCATTGCTTGAAAAATCATGCACCATAATGTAGGAGTTCCACTTGGTCCTGTTGCTCTCTTCAGTGGCCTTTGTCCTCCGGTTGATAGATACTCTTTGAATACAGGGCACTGATCCTTGTGATGCCCAACAACTTTGCAGCTTATACACCATATATCTACGTATGCCTCCTTCCCCTTATCCTTGCATAGACTCTATATTTATAAGTGCATTGCCTCCAAATGGATTTGGATCTGCCAAGCCCTGATCTGCGCAGCTTGTACTAGCGAATATTCTAACTTCATTGCAATCTCTATAGCTTCAGCCTGTGTTGCAATCTTCTGCTAAATTAGGGTTTGTCGCATATGCGGTAGAAGCATAGCAATGAACCACTCTTTGTGTTGGGTGTCACCAATAGTAAATCCTCCACCTCTGATGGTGCATTTCAGATATTGATCCGCTTCCCATATAGATTCATTTAATTCTTGGCGAATTTTCTTTAGCTCAATTGCACATTGAGCAAATTATTTCGGCTTTTTGAACTTTTACTTCAATGAGGACTTCATATTATCAATAGTTTCATTAGGGTTTGTCGCCAAAAACCTTATGTACCAATCCAGTGTGTGGTCTTGAAAATTAGTGGCCAGTTGTGCTTTCTTAACATCCTCATTATTAATCTATTGTGTTGTACATACAATGTCTGTAACAAACCAGAATTGGTCTACATCTTTGTTCTCGATACCACGAAAATTGGGTAACTTCATGGAGGTAGCCATATCAGTGTATAGTGGTGGAGGTGGAGGTGGAGTATATGGCTTGTTAGAGTGAGATTATTTTGGGAGAGGAGTGGATGGGATCTGAACTATAGCCAATGACCCAAGACTAGACTGATCTTGCAATCCCTCTCCTTCCAAGTGCACAGATTCACTAGAGCTACTGATTTTAGGCTCCTCATCACTATCAGGTTTACCTTTGAGAGGGATATAAAAAAAAACTTCTTCTACATCTACTATGTATGTTCTTCCCCTCCGCATAGTTGGGCTTCTACGAAACATTCACTCAATATTGTTGCACAGAGTACCTTGTTCACACAATAGCATTTTAATCCACAATTTCAGAGAGCGCAAGAAATTACCTTTAGGCCCCTTGAAAAAGCTTCATTCAACTTCAAAATACAATAAAAATTTATCAATAGCTAATTCATTCACAAATCCTTCCAGAACACTATCGATCTAGTGATATACCAAGTGGGTGATCTTGTTTCTATATTTCTCTAATCATTGTATCAACTTTGGGGTCCACTGAGTGATCGCATCATCCTTTGCATAGGTATGGAATTCAAAAAGCCTAGACAGCCACTCATGCAACTTGGTTTCAAAGGAAGCAAAGAAGCTTTCGTGGACCTCTGTGTAGATATACCTTTGTGCCCAATCTTTGGCAAACAATTTGGAGCTTTTGTTTTCTTGGATCAATTCAATATTTGTACAGTAATCTGTGATTTCTTGTTCAGTGTCTTTATCCTCTATAAATTATCAGTCCATCAATGAAGCCATTTTTTGGCTTGAGGTCTAACTGGAGTTTTAGATAATCATAATATGAACGCCGACTACGCACTTTGGTATTGATCTTCTTGCGTAGACTAAGGAGTCTCATCCGAAGCGGTATGAAGTGTTTGGAATAGATTTGCATGATGGATATTTTGATGTGAGTAGGTCCTGAATTTGACTTCTGCATATGATACCATTAGATTTCACACACAACGTTAGACTAACTAACCCTTTACATGGTTATATATCATACATTGAAAATGGCAACAAGAAACAGTGAAGGAGGCCTCCTGAAACATCTTTCCTGATCCTAGTTAGAGAGTGATCACCTAAACTAGGTGGGGACAACACATGTGATTTTTGTCGAAAAATCTATTTTTAGACTATGTCTATTTTTAGACATATGGAGCATGGTCCGGGGATTGCAGTATGTTATTCTTGGATGATTGGTCAAGTTGGTAAAAATAGATGGACATCTATTTTTAGACATACAAGTCGAAGTCTATTTTTAGACTGCCTCTCCTTAAAATAAGGAAGTCGAATATTATTAGCTCTTAATAATATTTGGACTATAAACATTATCTTATTCTCTTGAAGCACTTTAGTTTGATGCCTGGATGTGGCACATGCAGCTGACAGAAGGAAATACGCTTTTCCTAGGGTTTAAGTGAAGCTATTGCATGAAGACTTCAGTTAGAACTCATGTGACAGAGTTTGGTGGAGTTGATTGAGGAAGTTAGTGGAGTTGTATTCAGTTTAACTAATCTAAGCATAGTTGAGCTTTTTGTATCCAAGTTAACTAATAGATACAATTAGTGAGAGTGGTGTGAATTAATTATTAATTAATTCACTAATTATAAACTCATAAATCAACTAAATAATACATCAGTTAACTTCAGTGCATGGACAGTTTCAGTGGAGACCAGCGCAGAAATAGGTGAAAGAGCAGGTTAACTATCGATTGTGACTATACTATTGCTATTTGAAACACAAATATGGGTGGAGTAACCCATGAGGATTGCGCAGTTCAGGCTGGGTGGTTTATCTATATAAAGAGGCCATCCCATAGCTTGAAAACGCAATTGAGGTTGGCTATCAAGTGGCTAAAGGTTGGAGCATGAGTTTTGCTAGATCTAGCTTGATAGTGTGTAGCATGGGAGGTAGTGCATGAGAGATTGCAAAGAGCTTTGTACTATGATTGTTACATGATCTCCATGACATGTATAATATACAGATAGTTGGGGGTTTTCAGCTTTAAGCTTTCCCATGAAATACTGTGTTCATATGTGTGAATTTTTATGGCTTTAATGTGTGCATGCAATTGATTTTATTTCCGCATGTGATGATCAATGGTAGAAGAGATTATGTATTATGCATGAAGCTAAAATAGTGTGTGATCAGGAGAATCTCGGTGAAAAACTCATATCAGTTATTCAAATTTCTACAACTTCAATATATTTTGCGCATAGTAGTTAATTGTACTTCATTCAAATCTATTTATCCAACATCAACTAATACTTTTGCGTAGATGAAATTAACCATTTACAAAAGTAAATACGTAGAAAAAATTTAGACATACAACATATAATAAACAATCTAAGACAATAAATCACATAAGAATCAGAGTTCGCCAAAAATGCCTTCTTTATTAAGAGATTTTCAATTCAGTACAATCTATCTTTTTTCGCACACAGTAGTAGATTCCACACACAACTAAGGAATTAGGTCTCCGTGCACATAGCCACCAGGAGCCTTCTACCCAGAAAAAACCTATACTAACAAAGATACATAACAAAACTAATGAAGAGTTAATCCATTCTTGTCTATCTCTTGTCACTCGACTCTTAATATTTATATTATAAAAAACGTGCCCATACCATGGTATCAAACCATGGTTTGAGATTCATGGTTTTTCCCTTTAACCATTTATAATAATTAAGGGCCTTTGACCCACCCCAAAGCCCCTTTTACCATCCCCACGCAACGCGTAAAACAAAACTTAAGCAAAATTATCCCAAAAAAAGTACCCCAAGGGGTCGTGCTCCAAAAGTTGTGTAAGGACGAATTTGTGCATCTTGAGGATAGATCCAAGTTCATCCTAAGGCTAGAACCTAAGCTCTTTTGAGGCATATTCTGATTATTTTTTAGGGTATGATCTATCTTCTTTAGCTCTCTCCCAAGGCAAGTTTCGGCCCTCTTGAGGCTTCTAACTGTAGCATACTGTGAATGTCACAGAGGCCAATTTTTTTCCCTGTTCCTTAGGATAAATATTTAATCAAGGTTCACTGTTATAAGGCATAATTTATGATCTGAATATGGGAAAACATGTTATCAATATGAAAACTCCCTCATTAGTATTATAAATGTGTTTAATGATCATTTTATTTAACCATTTGTGAAGGGTTTATGTGTGTAGTTTCATGTGTTTTTTATGATTAAATTACGAGTTAATTAAAAATTAAAAACTGATAAAAAAAAATGAAATGCTAAAATATAAATCACAACAATCACATAACATAATTGATGACGATGGGGTTCACCCCTCCTGGGCTACATCTCCATCGACCTGCTTTAACTAGCTAGGCCCTCTTGGGATTATGAGTCAAAAGTATGATTACAAGAATATGTGATTCTCCAATGGATTTTATAACTATTCCATTAGCTTCAAAAGACATGAAACCCCAAAAATGACTATCCAATCTCTGAATTTGGTTACCAGCTCCTCTAGGCTTGACCTCCAACCTTGGTGGCCATGGGCTTGTTTAATCTCCGAAGTGACAAAATCACCTTCAGATGTGATCCAATGCCTCTATAAACTGTACCAATATGTTTATAGCATCAAATACATCAAAAATTTACTATTCACTCACTAAAATATTCCTTCAGCTGATCTGGGCATGGCCTTCCCTCCTACTGATCTTAGACTTCAAAATTCTTCAACGTGCCAAAAACACATGTAGGTGAGATCCATTTCCTTTGTAAAATATTCCAATGGATTCCTAGCACGTCAATATGATAAGAATGACTATCCTTCTACAAAAATTGGTCGAAAATTGCCTCATTTATGGTCAAAACAAATTCTCCTGCAATTGTGCCTCCAAATCTGGAGAACTGCAGTTAATTTTGACTAAATCTAGAGCTATCTGCAAAGAATGGTGCTTTGCCAAATCCGCCACCATATTAATCTCATAATTAGATTAAATATAAGTGTGGATTAAGTTCAGTCTTATCGCTAAGCGTGATTTAGCCCCCAATGCTCTGCATGGTCATGAAGTCACGATTTTATGGAGGAGGGTTGGCTCGTGGGCTAATCCCCTCCTTCCGCTGCAGATCCATAACGAACCTTAAGTATCGGTTCATGACATTGACCTTCAAGGTTATGGGAATATGGCACAATGGTGGAGGTGCACGTTGGAGAGGGGGAGGTCATGGGGTGAAGCCCCGACCTCGCCCCTCTTAATAGTTTTTTACATCGCCATTCAAAAACAATAAACATATGCCATTTCAAAACCTTACCCCACTGTTATAATATCACTCCAAACATGTGATTCAAAATTTACGATATGTTTAATTAATTCCTTCCACATATGGTATATGCTCACCATATAATCTGTTTTCCAACCCTTAATTAAAATGCTCCACGTTGGTTGTAATAAAAATTTGAAATATGTGCCATAATACACGTCCACCTTTGAAATAACATTCCAACGTATTATGTGAATTTGACTTTGGGTTAAATAACTTATGTGGAATTTTAATAATTTAATATAAAGTTTGGATTCACATAATAAATATTAATACATATAAAAATTATAATATAATATATGATAAATAATATATAAAATATCATAATTAAATATATATAATATATTCATTAATCCAAACTTAATATTTTAAATAAAATATTTCCAGCACATACATATTCATGAACCCACATTCAGCTTTGAAGGACATTGGGCATTTTTTACCTTCACAAACCAAAATGGAGAATCCAATAATGACACTTGTCACAATCCCATTGAACTAAAAACTGAATAATATTCTCTACACGCTGACTGGACTACCACATCATCAACTATACATGTTCTACAATGTTTTTTTTTTAAATTGCTTGTTCTTAACGGTGATCAGTAGACCATAACTTCCTCATTTGAACTCGGTTTTCAACAAAATGAGTTGCATTGGATTCCTCGTGACATGCCAGTTGCTTTGAATCTGGTTTGGTGCAATTATAAGAACTTTCATTTTTGAGCTAAATTTTTCCCCTGATCCAGATTCTGATCACTCCTTCCCACTAACATGTTTTTGGAACCCAAAAGTTGGTTATCTCATGAGTGCTAAACACTCTTCTGTTTCCAAAGTTCTATCATCTTGATTCTACTTGGAGAAATCACTATGACAACCACTTCGTCACTGACATACCTTGCCTTGCCTTGCAAATGGTTTGTCTCTTCAACCACTTTTCTCCTTTTGTTGTTGACGCTATGCAACAATTGTTGGATGCTTGCTCATCTAATAATTTTACTATACCAAATTGATTCCTCAGTGCATTTCCACTGAGAATCAGGTTCCTCCTTTCCACAATGAGTGAACTACAACAAATAGATTCCAACATCAGTAAAAAAAAGAAAAGAAATGACCATTATTTTACCTCCACGGTTCCAAATTCCACATCTGGAAGAATGCATTCGCCATCTCCTTCTCTTCTTGGTGTCAACACATAACATGGTCTACAATGGCTGCAAAAATTTCTTTGACATCTTGTCACAAACAACACATCATGCAAGAAACAACTTTGACGACATATCCTCTTGCTCCTTCAAAGGAACTAATTTCACATCATGTGAACATCACCATGTGCTCTCACATATTGGTGTCAAAATTTATTGACAAAATAAAAGTCGACAAAAACACGCCTCTTCAAACAAATGACTCTCAAGTCAAGCATAAGCATGTGTAAGAACTTGACAATTATTTTGCCAAAACAAAAAGAATTTCACATCTCATGAAACACTTCGTCAACATCTCCTTTCCATCTTTGGAGATGAAATCAACTCTTCTAGGTCGATATGACATGCATGCAACACACAATTGACCAACACAAGCCGAAACTCATGCACGTGAAAATGATCAACACTCTCAAGTTGACAACATACATGTTAAACAAAGAAATCGACCAACACAAGTCAACTACTCATGTGTGTTCAAGCACAATGAAACCATCAAAATTTCATTTTTCATACACACAAAATCTCATGCATGTATACAATTCTTAAACTCTCTCACAAGTACAATCATAAGTACAAGAAATTCATTCATATGTACATGTACTTAAAGCTGAAATGAACAAATTTTGCTGCAATAAATTGAATCAACATACTCCACTTTCAATCACCATTTTGGTGTAAACATGCAAAATGCATTCCATTGGCAAAGAAATGCATCAACATCAAAATACATGCAAAGCCTTAATTGGACAAGAAATCTAACCATCTCTTACCAAACCATTTCATGGCTACTTCTTTCAGTTGCACATCATCATCATGTGAATCATCATGACCCACATCAATTATGGAATCTTCTTTTCCATTATTGCCATTCTCTTTCTCCACCTTATTCAAATTTTGTGGATGACTTGCTGAACATAAAGTCCAACACTTTTCTATAAAATGACCTTGATTATGGCAATGAGTGCAAAA
Source organism: Pinus albicaulis (assembly GCA_034641835.2). NCBI lineage: Eukaryota > Viridiplantae > Streptophyta > Pinopsida > Pinales > Pinaceae > Pinus > Pinus albicaulis. The sequence goes on from CM076576.1 coordinate 934,052,647, forward strand.
CAATTTCCTTTTTGTTTCAACATATTTTGCTTTGTCTTTGGCTTTCTTCCTCCTTTGCTTTGAAATTTTCTTGTGCATGAGTATATTCTTCCAATACCTTGAAACATTATGGTTATCCAAACCACAAAAGGAACATGCAAATTTTCTCCAAATCTTATGTGACAATTTGCCATGTTTATCATAATCAAAAGTAAATTTATTAAAAGCATATTTATACCTTGAACATTCACCTTTATTTCCTTCTTGAGGAGGTTAATTTGATGAGGTAGTAGCTCTCTTTGGAATACAAACAATGTATTCAAATAATTTAGAGCTTTCAACATCCTCTTGTTCACCATTCTCATTATTTGCATGCTTATGAGCACCTTCTTGCAAAGTGGGTGTAAAACATTGCATTCCTCATGAACACAATTTTCACAAGCTTGAGGTGATGAACATGAAATGAAAGTCCTTCTTGGAACACCTTCATGTGCCTCCTTGTCTTTATAGCATTCTCCATCATATTGTCCATAACCAAGAACCAAATACTTAGACCTTTCCTCAACAACAATTGGCTCAAATATGCCTTGTGCATGTTTTCCCAATCCTTTACCTTAATAGCCCATCTTCAACAATAATTTGGACCCTATTCCTATAGTTTGTCTTTCAAAAGCACCTACACATTCATTTTGAGAGGAAATTGAAGATAAACTTGAATTAGATACCTTTTTTTCGAGCACATGCTTGTCTAAGGCTTATTTGGCATCACGGAGTTGAGTTTCCATCTCACACATCTTCTCAAGAATCTCTTGCTTCTCCTCCTTCATGGAAATAAACTGCTCTTGAAGTTTAATACTCTTCCTCATATCTTCATACTTCTCTTCCATCCTATCAATCATTATGTAGAGTTTTTGCAACATCTCTTTATCAAAGAGTTTTTGTAAGGAAGGTAGACTAGAGGAATCACTTAATGAAGCTGTCATTACACATGAAATGCATACAAAACTTCTTTACTGTGATTTCAGAATTGAATTCTAAATTTAGATCTCTTCTCCTTCAAACATAAACTTGGCAAACTGTTAAATTCTCCTTGCACAAATTCAACAAACAATAGCTAACCTTGGCTAAAATGAGCTAAACCTTGCTCTGATACCAACTTGATCTGAATATGGGAAAACTTGTTATTGATATGCAAACTCCCTCATCAGTATTAAAAATGTGTTTAAGGATCATCTCATTTAACCATTTGTGAAGGGGTTTATGTGTGTAGTTTCATCTGTTTTTTATGATCAAATTATGAGTTAATTAAAAATTAAAAACTCACAAACAACAAATGAAATATCGAAATCTAACTCATAGCAATCACATAACACAATGGATGATGATGGAGTTCACCCCTCCTAGGCTACATCTCCATGGACCTGCTTTAACTAGCTAGGCCCTCTTGGGATTACGAGTCAAAAGTCTGATTACAAGCATCTATGATGCTCCAATGGATTTTATGACTATTCCATTGGCTTTCGAAGACATGAAGACCCCAAAAATGACTATCCAATTTCTGAATTTGGTTACCAACTCCTCTTGGCTTGATCTCCAACCCTGGTGGCCATGGGCTTGTTTAATATCCAAAGTGAAAAAATCACCTTAAGATGTGCTCCAACGCCTCTATAAACTATACCACTATGTTCATAGCATCAAATACATTAAAATTTTACTATTCACTCACTGAAATTGGCCTTCAACTGATCTGGACATGGGCTTCCCTCCTGCTGGCCCTAGGCTTCAAAATTATTCAACATGCCAAAAAAACCTATAGGTGAGCTCCATTTCCTTTATAAACTATTCCAATGGATTCCTAGAATTCAAATATGCTAAGAATGACTATCCTTTTACAAAAATTGGTCAAAAATTGACTCAGTTATGGCAAAACAAAATTCTTACCTGCAATTTTGCCTCCAAATCTGGAGAACTGCAGATAACTCTGACTAAATTTGGAGCTGTCCACAAAAAATGGTGCTCCGCCAAATCTGACACAATATTAATATCTTAATTAGCTTAAAGATAAGTGTGGATTAAGTTCAGTCTTAGTGCTAAGCGCACTTTAGCCCCCAACGCTCCGGATGGTCATGAGGTCACAGTTTTATGGAGGAGGCCTAGCCCCCTCCTTCCACTATAGATTCATAATACACCTTAAGTACTGGTTCGCGACATTGACGTTCAAGGTTATGGGTCTATGGCCCAATGGTGAAGGTGTGCCTTGGAAAGGGGAGGTCATGGGGTCGAGCCTCGAGCCCGCCCCTCTTAATAGATATTTACACCACCATTCAAAAAAGTGAAACATATGCCATTTCAAAAATTTACCCCACCGTTATAATATCGCTCCAAACATGTGATTCAAACTTTATGGTATGTTTAATTAATGCCTCCCACATATGGTATATGCTCACCATATAATCTGTTTTCCAAACCTTAATTAAAATGCTCCACGTTGGTTGTAATAAACATCTGAAATATGTGCCATAATATACTTCCACCTTTGAAATAACATGCCAACGTATTATGTGAATTTGGCTTTGGGTTAAATAACTTATATGGAATTTTAATAATTTAATTTAAAGTTTGGATTTACATAATAAATATTAATACATATAAAAAATTATAATATAATATATGATAAATATATTCATATATCCAAAATTTAATATTTAAATAAAATATTTCCAATCACATAAATATTCATGAATCCACATTCAGTGTTGGAGGATATTCAACATTTTTTACCTTCACAAATCAAATTGGCGAATCCAACAGTGACACTTTTCACAGTCTCATTGGACTAAAAACTGAAGAATATTCTCTGCATGCTCACTAGACTGCCATGTCATCAGTTGTACCTGTTCTGCGATATTTTTTTTTTAAATTTTCTTGTTTTTAATGACAATCAATAGACCATAATTTCCTCATCCGAACTTGGTTTTCAACAAAACGAGTTGCGTTGGATTCCTTGCGACAAACAGGTCACTTTGAATATGGTTTGGTGCAATTCTAAACACTTTCATTTTTGAGCTAATTTTAGCCCCATGATCCAGATTCTGATCACTTTATGTCTCCTTTTCATCTTGTATTTCTATGAGTATTTTAGGGTGTTTAGGGTAGATCTGGAGCATCTTCAACCTGTTATGAGGCCTCCCTTTTGTGACTAATTTTGGCCCTGTTTAGGGAACATCTGAAGAAAGTTTTGGAGGTTGAACCTAAGTTTATTTTAAGCTTACTTGAAGAAGAATGAGAGTCATTTTGTTATGAAATTGACCTGCGAGAAAACCATAATACCATAAATATGAAACAGTATAGGCCGAAACACAAAAATATCACATGGAATGAGACAAATTGTAAATATATCTTATTATTCTGAAATAGAATACAATTTTCAGTTTCCTCTTTGAGGGGGTAACCTCCAACAATGTAGAGATCAATTATAATTATATTTGACGATACTTCCTTTAATATATAATAATATTTATAGTTTAATGACATCCTAAACCCTAACTACTAGTGGTCCCTTTCATAACACAGGTTAACCACTTATTTCTAACTTAGGAATATTAATAGATAATTGTGGTCCATTTTATATAATGAAGGTAAACCACTTAGAATTATTATTAATGTGGATAACCACTTGATAAATTTATTGACAAAACTAACTAAATATGACTCAAACTAGGCCCATTGGGATTATTACATAAATAAAGGAGTTAGGTTTGGACCCTAACAAGCCGTCCCCCATAAAAGGCAACCTTTTCCTCAAGGTTGAAGTTGTGGAAACTGCTGAAGAATAATGGTTGGTTCCCATGTCACAGCTTCTAGAGAAGTGTATTTCCACTTGATGAGGACTTCCTTGACCATGTGGCCACAAAGATGTCGTTTGCGAGTTTCAAGGACCTATTCTAGTTGGAGCCAAAGTGAGCCTTCCTCATCCAATTCTGGAAGACTTTTTTGAACCCTGAAATTGTTCCCCAAAACTTTCTTGAGTCATGATACATGGAAGACCCGGTGTATTTTTGAAGTTGAAGGAAAGGCCATTTTGTAAGTGACTTCTCCTATATGTTGAAGTACCTGATAAGGCCCATTGAATTTTGGTGCTAGTTTCTGGAAACCCTTTTATTTGAGAGAGGTATGCTTATATAATTGGATTCAGAGGAACAACTGGTCACCTACTTGAAATTACCTCTCAGAATAATTTTGGTCGACATGTTGATTCATTCTATTCTGATATTGATATATATTATCTTTGATATGAGCGATAATGAAAACAAAGTTCAGTATGAGTTGATCACCTTCTTCTACTTTGGAGCATCCTGGGATATAAGAAGCTGGTGAAGGTGGGAGTTGGCGATACACTACCTTATATGGTTTCATCTTGTTGGCTTCATGATAGTTATTATTGTACCACCATTCAGCTAAAGGTAACCACTGCACCCATTGGTGTTTCTTGTCTGAAGTAAAGCACCACAGATAAGTCTCCAAATATTTGTTGATTATCCCGTCTGACCATCTGTTTGGGGATGATAAGTTGTACTCAGTTGGAGTTGTGTTCCCTGGAGTTAGAAAATTTCCTACCAAAATTTTTTGGTAAATTGGGGTCTTGATCAGATATAATGGAAGTCAACATGCCATTTCGTTTGATGATTTGGTCCATGAAAGCTTGAGCCACCAATGATGGGGTAACTGGGTGTGGTAGAGTGAAAAAAGGAACATATTTGGAAAGGCTATAAAAAAAAACCATGGTGAATGATTTGTTTCATGACTTCAAGATACCTATAATGAAATCCATGGAAACATCCATCCAGACTAAAGTAGGGAGTGGCAATGGTTGTAAGGCTCCCAATAGCTTGATTACTTCCCCTTTGTTATGCTGACATACATCGCATTTAGCTACAAAAGTAATAATTGTGTTCTTCATGTCGGTCCAAAAGAAAGAGGGGCATGCTCATGCATAAGTATTATGAATTTTTGAATGTCCCACAATCAGAGAGGATTGAAACTCTTCCAAGATGCAGATTTTGAGGGTTGAGGTCAGTGATAGCACTACTCGATCCTTGTAGAGAAGAACCTCATCGTTTCAAGAGTAGTCTTCTAAGCCTAATTATGATATTCTCTTAAGCTATTAATGATATGGGAAAAAGAGGGGTGGGAAAACCATTCATGGTGGGCCTCTTCAATCCAATATGATATGGGTAGAGAGAGTGATAAAAGGTTTCCCTCATCCTCAAATTGGCAGGATAAGGCATCAGTCGACTACATTGTCACCCCCCTTTTTGTAAATTATCTCATAATCATATCCAAACATTTTTACGATCCATTAATTTTGTTGTGGTGACGATATAATTCACTCTAGAAAATATTTTAGGCTATGATGGTCAGTGTGGATCTTAAAACGTCACCCCAATAAGTATGGCCACCAAGTCTCTATTGCATGTAAGATGGCCATCATTTATTTATCATATGTAGATTGACCCAGATGTTTGCCACTAAATTTTTGACTGGTGAAATCCAATGGTCTACCTCCTTGCATTAATACTATGCCAATTCTCGTACCTGAAGCATCACATTCAATCACAAAAGATTTGGTGGATTCTCAAAAGTCCAATACTGGAGTGGAGCACATGGCCTGTTTGAGAACCAAGAAGGGGTGTTGAGCTGCGTTGGTATGGAGAAATGATTTTTTCTTGAGAATATTACTGAGGGGTCAGGAAATGTGTCCATAATCGCTGACAAATTTGTGATAGTAGCCCATGAGACCCAATAATCCTCGCAAACCCTTAAAGGTTTTTGGTTGGGGCCAATATTGCATTGCCTGAATATTTTTTGGATGAACCCTCACTCCGTCACGACCCACAATGTGCCCCAAATACTCTACTTCTTCCATTCCAAAGGAGCACTTGGACAATTTGAAAAATAATTTGTGATATTGGAGCAAGTGCAATATTTGGTCAACATGTCGAAGGTGTTTGTCCCTTGTTATGATGTAGATGAGATTGTCATCAAAAAAGACCAGGAAAACATTTATGAGATATGGTTTCAGGAGGTGGTTCATGAGGCTCTGAAAAAGTAGATGGAGCATTATAGATACCAAATGGAATTACCAGGAATTCATAATGGCCTTCATGATTTCGGAAGGATGTTTAGGTAATGTAAAATTCCTTCATGCATATTTGGGGATAGCCTGAGTGGAGGTCTAGCCTGGTAAATAATTTCGCACCATGTAGTTCATCAAGAAAATCATCAACTACTAGAATAGGAAATTTTTCCTTGATAGTGAACTTGTTAAGGGCCCTAAAGTTGGGACACATTCGCCATTCTCCATCTTTATTTAGAACCATGACCACTGCAGATGAACACGGATTGGTGTTGGGCCGAATAACATTGGCTTCGAGGAGTTCCTTGATGTTTTTTAAAATTTATTCTTTTATGAAAAAGGATATCTATATGGGCAAACATTTGGAGGTTGGGCACTTGGGCCCAAAGGTATGCTATGATCATTTTCACCCCTAGAGGGTGGGAGCTCCTTATTTTTGTCAAAGACCCACTGGTGGTGATCAAACACCTGTTTCATATCTAGATTAATATGAGACAAAGTGGATTCAATGGCTTGGATGACATTAAATTGGTTTACTACCCCATAATGGCACCTTTTTAAATTCTTGTCCATTCTATGTGAGCTAATGATAGTAGGAGCACATGCCTGGAGTCCCCTTAATGTATGATTGTGGCCGTTCTGCTTAAAGATCATATATAACTCTTGGAAATCCATTGTGATGGGGCCTAGTGTGTAAATCCATTTAACACTGAGGAAAATGTTTCAACCATCCATTTCAATGGTAAACATGTGGGTTTTGAGGTGATAATCCCCCATCTGAAGCTTAATATTTTCATAGTGTCCTTCACATTTCATGGTCCCCCCATTAGCGATAAGGACTTCGAAATTAGATATCAGTTGTATAAAACTATGAAAAACTTCTACTGCTCTCTTATGGACAAATTTATGAGTGTTGCCACTATCAATAAACACCACTATTGTATGATGTTTGTTAGAAAATTATATATTACAGAGCAATGGAACACATAAAATATGCGGAAACACAATCATAGAAATAACATATAAAACAAGAGAGACACATATATATGTGTTTCACCCAACTTGGGCTACGTCCATGGAAACATCCAATCCCTCATTTTGATTATCCAACAAAATGAAGAGACACAACCTACAACAGATCCATTGTAATATCATCTGCTCTCTCACACATTCCCCCTTTCTATTTCTCGCTAGAAATATACACAGGATACATAACTAAAATACAATACCCTCATACAATAGAGGGGTTTCCTTTTAGGGAAAAAAACCTTAAATTAAACATAACTTCTACCATCAGATCATTCGCCTAACGAAAATCCCAGATTGACTATGAAATTAAATATTTTACAAGGCAAGTTTAAATTTGTTTTTAGCTTCGAGGGTGCTGCCCCCGAAACGCCCTACCAGGGGGGGCTCCAAAAGGTCACCCCCCGACCCCCCCCCCCACTAGACCCTATGGCTGGAAATGATGGGGCTTGGAGGTGCCCCGTGGGGGTATGATTCCAATCCGGCGATACATCTAAATAAAGAATATAATCAGTCTCCACACCCAATAATGTTAAATTAAACCACATATTTTGAGGGTATGGGCGAAGAAATTTCAGGTAAGGCATGTATTGATATATCCGACTCATATGGTGTAGCTATGAGATAATTTTTTGGGTCTATTTGGGGTTCACCCACTTCTTCTTCAGGAAATTTAGTGGATGGGGCTTCATCGTATGATATTTTATTAGAGGCATCCATTTGAAATAATTTTGGTTCCTTGAATTTTTGTCTTGGGGAGTACTTGTCATCATAGTAGTAGAAGAGTCCTTGTTTCATTATTTCGACCACTTCTGTCAGTGACACATTTTTAACCTTAAGTGTTTAGGTGGGTCCCATAGCCTGGGTGGGACGTGCATCTACATAAAAATTTAGATGACTGGACTAGGCATGTAAGGCAAATTCTACCTCTAAGGCCTTATGACATGCGTCCAACTAAGTAGATGGGTGATGCATTCATACATGGCCTTGGATGGATTCCATTAGGCCACTGATGAAACATTCCAAGTAAAATTCATCTTCTATTCCTTCAGTTCTGGTGGCCAATTGTTCAAAAGATGTAATGTAGTCCCTTATTGTACATGTTTTCCTAAGCTTAGTGAGATGACTAAAAAAGTGAGAATCCTTATCAAAGTGGTCACAAATGGCTTTTGAGAACATATTCCAAGTTGGCCTCCCTTGATAACATTTCTGATGCCACTGTCACCACTTCCATCTCTCTTGGTCGAAGTAAAGGGATCACACATGTAGTTTAGTTCTGTTAGAGTCGGTCTGGTTATCCCTCCGTCAGAGATCATTTCTCTTATTGCATTTCATGTTTAGGTGTTTCATTCATTTCATTTATTTGAATTCCGTTAGGGGGCATGCTATAATACAGGCCAAAGATCGAGACTAAAGAGGAGAATAAGTCACAAACTCTGGATTACAGAGTTTTCTTCTTTGAAAAATATGGGAAGAAGATATCACCTTGGCATGATATTCCATTGCAATTAGGAGACGGGGTTTTGATATTTGTGGCTGAAATACCAAAATAAACAAGTGCAAAAATGGAAGTTGCAACTGAAGAGCCATACACTCCAATCAAGCAGGACACTAAAAAGGGCAAGCTTCGATATTACCCTTATAACATAAATTGGAACTATGGATTGCTTCCACAAACATGGGAATACCCATCTCTTGCAAATGCAGAAATTGAAGGAGAATTTGGTGACAATGATCTAGTTGATGTGGTTGAGATTGGGGAAAGGCAGGCTAAAATTGGAGAAGTACTTAAAGTGAAGCCATTAGCTGCTTTAGCAATGATTGATGAAGGTGAATTGGATTGGAAAATCGTTGCTATTTCTGTTGATGATCCAAGGGTGCTACTTGTCAATAATGTCAACGGCGTTGAGAAGCACTTTCCGGGCCTCTCGGGCACATTAACTACAATTCAAAACTAGTTTAGGGATTACAAGATTCCAGATGGAAAACCTGCTAATAAGTCTGAGCTTGGTGATAAGCCAGCTACTCAAGGTAATTGTGGAGACAAGTGAATCCTCAGAAAAATCAGTGATTATAGGTAAAACTGGGAAAAAATATGCTTGAGTTTGCCTGTGCGGCGCACTGGCTGTGCGCGGCGCATAGAGCCGAACAACTCTTTGCATTTTACAATGGGCGTGGCACACCCACTGAACGCGGCGCATTGGGCTTGTGCGCTGCGCACAGAGCCCCAAAGGCCAAAATCACTTCCGCTCTACAAAAACTCAATTTGTTTCAGCTCAATTCTTCTCGAAGTAAGTTGGCAAGGCATGTTCAGTGATTTTATTTGTGAGTGGTGTGGTTTAGAAGCGAAAACATTGGAGTTTGGTTAATAAAAGAAGTAAACCCTATACCCATATTAAATCTGCTCTTTAGGGTTTGCAAAGAGGTGTTTGGTGCTTAAACTACCATCCCACTTTCATTTGTGCTCTCATTACTGTCACATTATTATAACACAGTCCCTCTTCTATTCCCACTGTCCCATATCCCTTTTACCCTTTGTTCCAATGTTTTTGAATCCTCAAACCCTATCATTTGCCATCATTTCCCTCCCTTCCTATCATTGATAAAATCCTAATTTTCACAACGTTCAAGGGCTGCTTCATTTTCCTTGATTCCACTTAACTCAGGAATGTTTTTCCATTTCATTTACTCTCATTCCTAAAAACTACCCCCATCACTATCACTCATTCCCATTTCACTATCCCAAATCCCCTTATTCCCAATACCTATCACCTATTCCACATCACTTATAAATCCCCAAATCCCTAAGTCCCCCAAACAGTGACTGTCCTCACACTTAAATCTCACTTGACAGTCCTTTTCCCACTGTAATATTTTCTCACAGTCTCTCATTTTATATGTGGCACACTTGGTATTGAGAAAAAAACTCTTGTTTTCACCATACATATATCAGCATATACTTGTTAAACACTTGGTTTTTAGCATCATGATATGGAGAAACAAATTCTGCATCATATGGCATAATATATGAGCGGACGGTGATTCAACCGCCGATTAAATATGCAGGAGGTCTCTCATAAAAGAATGGCAGAGACAAATGAGAGAAGACACTTCTTTCAGTTTCAGTGCGGGTAAAGGAAAGCTTGCAATGACATGCTTTCATCAACATTCATGTTTTCAGTATTGTGAGATGATATCTCAGATTCAGCACCATTCGGAGTTGGTTCGCTTATTTTTCCTACATTTGCGTGATGGTCATGTAAAACTTGCTGGAGTAAACTTCACTTTGACACCAGAGACCATTTCTGAGGCGACCGAGATACCGAATATTGGTGAGGAGTGGAATAAGAGACAGTAGCTGGATAGAGCATATTATGAACCTTACATCAGGCCTGGATATTTGAGGCAGTTGAGCAGGGTATTCCCGTTCTGGTTTCTGAAGGAGTCCTATGCGCCATTAATGAAACTCATCATTAGATACTTCAGCTGTGAGGGTAGATTCTCGCGCCTTTATGCATACCATGTCAGACTCTTGATGCATTTCACGAGGGTGAAACTGATGAATATTCCATACTTCATGTGCCGAAACATAGAGTGGATGACTAACCTTGTGCAGAAGAAGACTCTGGAGTAGCAGCATAACAACATTTATCATTATGTGCTCATTAAAATAATTGTAGTACATCAGCTTGGATTGCAAAGCATCACATGGGATGAGTTCATTTCCCGTGACTTATTTGCAGCCCCCTAGCCTCCTCCCGAGATTTTTCATGATGAGGCAAAGCCTTCACATCAGTTTGAGGTTCCTGAGGCTGAGCCTATCAGTGCTCCAGTGTGTGTGACATATCATAGAGGCCACAGAGCCTTATTTGCAGCAGCACGACGAGTACTATCTCCACCAGGGGTGGAAGGGGTCTCGTTATCTTCATCAGCAGTGCGAGTACTATCTCCACATGGCGTGGAAGGGGTCTCACCTTCAACATCAGCATAGGTACAAGTTCACGATAGAGGCAAGAGGCCTATGCATGATGAGGGCCCTTCAGGAGGCCAAGACACTGATTTTATACTCATCGATGTTGATTCGAGCTCTCCCAACTCAAAGCTGAAAGAAATCATCCAGGAACAAAAAGATGAGATTGAAACTTTGATCGTGAAGTTGCAGAGAGCTCAGTGGGTTATAAATTACTTGGAGCAGCGGAATAAACAACTGGAGGATCAGCAAACACTCATAGAGTTGCGGCAAATCCGTGAAGACCGGGAATTGCCCTGAAAGAGACCAGGTGACATGACACCTTTCGAGCGAGAGACTTGCCTTACGAACGTCAAAATTCATCTGGAGAAGTTTTTGGTGAAGGCCAATAGGGAAAAATACATGCTCAGACACATGAAGAATCACTATTGGGCCCGCACACACGTTTGCAGAGCAAAAATGAAGATCCTGAAGGTGAGGTTGAGAAAAGCACTGAAACGTCGGAAAAGGTCGGATCCACTCCGAATCTTGGCCGAAGATTCCTTGGCTGAGCATGAGACATGATGAGAGACCTTCACTCCAAATTTCAGAAAATTTGGAGAAAATTTTGTCATTTTTGAAAATTTTGGTTGCAAAACAGGTTTTTCCGCCCGACGCGTCGCGCCACCCGACGCGCGCTTATGATTGGGACATCTTTTGGAGGAAAGCTTTGCATTTTTGGGTTTTTTATGATATATTATGTATGTTTAGGAATTGCCAAATCATTTCATCAAATTCTGGGCTGCCTAAAGGGCCAAAAACACCTTGAAAATGGCCTTTCTGCCACTTTTTGCACCAGCAGGAACCAGTCTTGGGCGATTGCTGTTTTGGAGGGGAAAATGACATCCAAATTGAAAAATTCCACTTGGGTTGGATAGCAGACATCCAGGGCTTTCCAACGAGCTATCATGAACTCAATTTGGACTTTGGGAAGTGCCTCAAAAATAGGCTCAAAGTGGCATGATGCATAGAGAATTTGGGCGCGGCGCATAGAGGAATTTTGCCCAAATTTCACTTTTCAGCTCAAAAATTCGGCCAGTTTGACTAGTTTTACTTTTTCATGTGATGATTGATCTATCTTGATGTAATTTGGTAACCATGATGTAAATTTGGCATGTTTTTACTTGTTCTAGAGGATTCATTCACTAAAAAGTGAAAATTAAGTGAATGGATCAGTTTCCTAGCATATAGAGGCAAGTTGTTTGGCTGCCTAGATTTTAGTTCCATGTTTAGAATTGGTTGAAACAGCTCCTAGAAGGATGAGCTCGACCCCTAGAGGCATGGGAAGGGGTTAGGATGGTCTATATGATGTATTTTCTCAATCATTTTCAGAGGTTGGACTGGTTGGACTCTTGGGAAAAGTTTGGCACCTCATTGTATATCCATTTTTAGTTTTTGGCAAAGGAAAGACCAGAGTTTTGCAGCACTTGTTGGGATCCTTGTGGCTTTTGATTTTTGATGATGTTCTTATCATGTTATTGTAAGTTTCATTAATGTTATATGTATGCCATTTCCCTTCTCTTTACTTCTGAATTAAACAAATGAGTAATTGAGGTAGAATTCATTGATTTGCTGGTGCTCTGCCTTAGACTTTTGTTTAGTTTTATATGTTTTTCGTCAGTTTGAAGAGGATCCTTGCACTCTCTTGCCCTCTTCAGCTCCTCAACAGTCTTTTCAATCCATTCATTTGATCTAAGACATCAAAGCCGCTGCCTACCTTGCCCCAACTTGAACTCTGCAAGAATTTGGCCTCATCCCCAAGCCTGAAATTGCCTTTCCCTTTTTCCAACAAAAAACCCCTAAAAAATCAAAATAAAACCCTCCTATTTGTTTATCTAGCCTAAAATCAGTTGTCTTTTTATTCATCTCAAGCCCCTTTGAATATTTTCATTGAGATTGACCCGGAGAGAGCCCTCTCCTGTCCTCGTAGGGCTAGCTACGAGGCTGAGCGTGGTTTGGTGTTGTCCTTCTTCTGCCTTATTTCAGCCTAAGGTGGATTTGGGAACTAGCATAGTGGTGACCATACTGGGGAGAAAATGGTTTTCTTGTTGGTGTTATTTGTTTCATAAGCTACAGACGGAGCCTGAAGTTATGCCAGGTAGCCTTCGAAATGTTTTTGCTTTGCATTAGCCGAAGTAGATAAACATTGCTTCAGTCAATCTCTGGTCTAGCTTGTGAATGTGACACTCGACTTGTAGATTGTCTTGCCCCATTACGTGTATCAAGTTCAGATCTGATCGTTGATGGTGGACAACGTTCATACATATGAAGGCTGAAACATTCACCTGGCGACTCCAACTCAATCCAGAGATTCCAGTGCTCACTGATCCATTCATGCACTAAAATAAAATGGTAGCGTATGTGGCAGATCCTGCTCTTTGTGAAGCTTTAAAAGAAGTTAGAGATCAGCTAGTGGATATTGAAATTGATGAAGTATTTTTCATTTCCATGCTTCAATGTTTGAGATCTCCGAAGTTTCCTCCTGAAGCTAAAACTGGTTTCTGTGAGTTAGTTGTTGAAAAATTTGAAAAGGAGATTTAGCATTTAAATGATTAGATCCAGTCATATGAATTTCGAGATCCTAAAACGTTTTTGGAAACTCTCCCTCCTTCAAAACAAGAAACAATAGAGCTACCCGTGGATGTTTAAATTGACAGGGTGCAGCTGGAAGTATGTATTGCAGAGTTGGGGCAGCAAACAAATTCTGGATTTTGCGATCCTATTGCAACATACATGGAAATTTTTTTCAGTCTGAATGATAGATCAACTTGTCTTTTACATAACCAGACTCATTATGTGCACGTATGGCTGCCAGCAATTACATCTGTGTCCTGGTGGAAGCACTCTCAAGCAGCATCTTTGTCACAGTTAGTTGAATGGTTGATCTGGCATTACAACATTACTTGATCTATTGGCTCTGCAACAAAGTAGGGTAGATTTTGTAAATAAATAAGCAGCCAAAGGCAACACTTCGTTCCAGTTTCATTGCAGTTTTGGTTTGAGTTTGTCGAGTCAGTTGTTCAGTCATTCAAGTGAATAAATTGAGGCATCGGTCTTTTATCATTTTTTCAAAATAATGGATTCCATTTCCCAATGGATGAAGGCACTGTCTGCTCTCCCAAATATCTGCAGTTCTTGGCAACTCCCAGGAGCGACCATCCCCATTGGAGCCAATGTTAGAGTCAGTCTGGTTATCCCTTCGTCAGAGATCATTTCTCTTATTGCATTTCATGTTTAGGTGTTTCATTCATTTCATTTATTTGCATTCTGTTAGGGGGCATGCTATAATACAGGCCAGAGATCGAGACTAAAGAGGAGAATAAGCCACAAACTCTGGATTACAGAGTTTTCTTCTTTGAAAAATCTGGGAAGAAGATATCACCTTGGCATGATATTCCATTGCAATTAGGAGACGGGGGTTTGATATTTGTGGCTGAAATACCAAAAGAAACAAGTGCAAAAATGGAAGTTGCAACTGAAGATCCATACACTCCAATCAAGCAGGACACTAAAAAGGAAAAGCTTCGATATTACCCTTATAACATAAATTGGAACTATGGATTGCTTCCACAAACATGGGAAGACCCATCTCTTGCAAATGCAGAAATTGAAGGAGCATTTGGTGACAATGATCCAGTTGATGTGGTTGAGATTGGGGAAAGGTAGGCTAAAATTGGAGAAGTACTTAAAGTGAAGCCATTAGCTGCTTTAGCAATGATTGATGAAGGTGAATTGGATTGGAAAATCGTTGCTATTTCTGTTGATGATCCAAGGGCGCTACTTATCAATAATGTCAACGACGTTGAGAAGCACTTTTTGGGCCTTCCAGGCACATTAACTAAAATTCAAAACTGGTTTAGGGATTACAAGATTCCAGATAGAAAACTTGCTAATAAGTCTGAGCTTGGTGATAAGCCAGCTACTCAAGGTAATTGTGGAGACAAATGACTCCTGGGCAAAATCAGTGAATAGAGGTAAAACTGGGAAAAAATATGCTTGAGTTTGCCTGCACGACGCACTGGCTGCGCGCGGTGCATAGAGCCGAACAACTCTTTGCATTTTACAACGGGCACAGTGCACCCACTGAACACGGAGCATTGGGCTTGTGCACAGCGCACAGAGCCCCAAAGGCCAAAATCACTTCTGCTCTACAAAAACTCAATTTGTTTCAGTTCAATTCTTCTCCAAGTAAGTTGGCAAGGCATGTTCAGTGATTTTATTTGTGAGTGGTGTGGTTTAGAAGCGAAAACATTGGAGTTTGGTTAATAAAAGAAGTAAACCCTATACCCATATTAAATCTTCTCTTTAGGGTTTGCAAAGAGGTGTTTGGTGCTTAAACTACCATCCCACTTTCATTTGTGCTCTCATTACTATCACATTATTATAACACAGTCCCTCTTCTATTCCCACAGTCCCATATCCCTTTTACCCTTTTTTCCAATGTTTTTGAATCCTCAAACCCTATCATCTGCCATCATTTCCCTCCCTTCCTATCATTCATAAAATCCTAATTTTCACAACATTCAAGGGCTGCTTCATTTTCCTTGATTCCACTTAACTCAGGAATGTTTTTCCATTTCATTTACTCTCATTCCTAAAAACTACCCCCATCACTATCACTCATTCCCATTTCACTATCCCAAATCCCCTTATTCCCAATACCTATCACCTATTCCACATCACTTATAAATCCCCAAATCCCTAAGTCCCCCAAACAGTGACTGTCTTCACACTTAAATCTCACTTGATAGTCCTTTTCCCACTGTAATATTTTCTCACAATCTCTCATTTTATATGTGGCACACTTGGTATTGAGAAACAAACTCTTCTTTTCACCATACATATATCAACATATACTTGTTAAACACCTGGTTTTCAGCATCATGTCAGAGACAAAGTCATCATATGAGCAGGGATATGAGCAGGACAGTGATTCAACCACCGAGTTAAATGTACCGAGGAGGTCTCATAAAAGTGGCAGGCACGTCAGAGAGGAGCCCACTTCTTTGGTTCAATTGCAGGCCTGCCCGCTTGCAATGACATGCTTTCAGCAACATTCATGTTTTCGGTATTGTGAGATGATATCTCAGATTCAGCACCATCCAGAGTTGGTTCACTTATTTGTCCTACATTTACGTGATGGTCATGTAAACCTTGCTGGAGTAAAATTCACTTTGACACCAGAGACCATTTCTGAGGCGACCGGGATACCGAATATTGGTGAGGAGTGGAATAAGAGATAGCAGCTGGATAGAGCATATTATGAACCTTACATTAGGCCTGGATATTTGAGGCAGTTGAGCAGGGTATTCCCGTTTCGGTTTCTGAAGGAGTCCTATGCGCCATTAATGAAACTCATCATTAGATACTTCAGCTGTGAGGGTAGATTCTCGCGCCTTTATGCATACCATGTCAGACTCTTGATGCATTTCACGAGGGTGCGACTGATGAATATTCCATACTTCATGTGCCGAAACATAGAGCGGATGACTACCCTTGTGTAGAAGAAGACTCTGGAGCAGCAACATAACAACATTTATCATTATGCGCTCATTAAAATAATTGTAGTACATCATCTTGGATTGCAGGGCATCACATGGGATGAGTTCATTTCCTGTGACTTCTTTGCAGCCCCCCAGCCTCCTCCCGAGATTGTTCATGATGAGGCAAAGCCTTCACATCAGTTTGAGGTTCCTGAGGCTGAGCCTATCAGTGCTCCAGTGTGTGTGACATATCAGAGAGGCCACAGAGCCTTATTTGCAGCAGCACGATGAGTACTATCTCCACCAGGGGTGGAAGGGGTCTCGTTATCTTCATCAGCAGCGCGAGTACTATCTCCACATGGCGTGGAAGGGGTCTCGCTTTCGACATCAGCACAAGTACAGGTTCAGGATAGAGGAAAGAGGCCTATGCACGATGAGGGCCCTTCAGGAGGCCAAGACACTGATTTTATACTCATCAATGTTGATTTGAGCTCTCCCAGCTCAAAGCTGAAAGAAATCATCCAGGAACAAAAAGATGAGGTTAACACTTTGACCGTGAAGTTGCAGAGAGCTTAGTGGGTTATAAATTACTTGGAGCAGCGGAATAAAAAACTAGAGGATCAGCAGACACTCATAGAGTTGCGGCAAATCCGTGAGGACCGAAAATTGGCCCGAAAGAGACCAGGTGACATGACACCTTTCGAGCGAGAGACTTGCCTTACAAACGTCAACATTCATATGGAGAAGTTGTTGGAAAAGGCCAATAGGGACAAAGACATGCTCAGACACATGAAGAATCACTATTGGGCCCGCACACACGTTTGCAGAGCAAAAATAAGATCCTGAAGGTGAGGTTGAGAAAAGTACTGAAACGTCGGAAAAGGCCGGATCCACTCCGAATCTTGGCTGAGCATGAGACATGATGAGAGACCTTCACTCCAAATTTCAGCAAATTTGGAGAAAATTTTGTCATTTTTGAAAATTTTGGTTGCAAAACAAGTTTTTCCGCCTGACGCGTCGCGCCACCCGACGCGCGCTTATGATTGGGACATCTTCTGGAGGAAAGATTTTCATTTTTAGGTTTTTTATGATATATTTTGTATTTTCAGGAATGGCCGAAGCATTTCATCAAATTCTGGGCTGCCTAAAGGGCCAAAAACACCTTGAAAATGGTCTTTCTGCCACTTTTTGCACCAGCAGGAACCAGTCTTGGGAGATTGAAGTTTTGGAGGGGAAAATGACATCCAAATTGACAACTTCCACCTGGGTTGGATAGCAGACATCCAGGGCTTTCCAACGAGCTATCATGAGATCAATTTGGAATTCGGGAAGTGCCTCAAAAATAGGCTCAAAGTGGCGCGACACATAGAGAATTTGGGCGCGGCGCATAGAGGAATTTTTCCCAAATTTCACTTTTCAGCTCAGAAATTCGGCCAGTTTGACTAGTTTTACTTTTTCATGTGATGATTGATCTATCTTGATGTATTTAAAACATAACCATGATATCAGAAATTTAAACATGTTTTCTTGTTCTAGAGGATTCATTCACTAAAAAGTGAAAATTAAGTGAATGGATCAGTTTCCTAGCATATAGAGGCAAGTTGTTTGGCTGCCTAGATTTTAGTTCCATGTTTCGAATTGGTCGAAACAGCCCATAGAAGGATGAGATCGACCCCTAGAGGCATGGGAAGGGGTTAGGATGGTCTATATATTGTATTTTCTGAGACATTTTCAGGGTTGGATACTTGGGAAAAGTTTGGCACTCCATTGTATATCCATTTTTAGTTTTTGGCAAAGGAAAGACCAGATTTTTGCAGCACTTGTTGGGATCCTTGTGGCTTCTGAGTTTTGATGATTTTCTTCTGATGTTATTGTAAGTTTCATTAATTTTATATGTATGCCATTTTCCTTCTCTTTGCTTCTGAATTAAACAAATGAGTAACTGAGGTAGAATTCATTGATTTGCTGGTGCTCTGCCTTAGAATTTTGTTTAGTTTTATATGTTTGTCGTTAGTTTGAAGAGGATCCTTACACTCTCTTGCCCTCTTCAGCTCCTCAGCAGTCTTTTCAATCCATTCATTTGATCTCAGACATCAAAGTCGCTGCCTACCTCGCCCCAACTTGAACTCTGCAAGAATTTGGCCTCATCCCCAAGCCCAAAAATTGCCTTTCCCATTTTTCCAACAAAACCCCAAAAAACCAAAATCAAACCCTCCTATTTTTTTATCTAGCCTAATATCAGTTGTTTTTTTAGTCATCTCAAGCCCCTTTGAATATTTTAATTGATATCGACCCGGAGAGAGCCCTCTCCTGTCCTCGTAGGGCTAGCTACGAGGCTGAGCGTGGTTTGGTGTTGTCCTTCTTCTGCCTTATTTCAGCCTAAGGTGGATTTGGGAACTAAAAAGTTCCATCCTCCCATATATTATTAAGGAGGAAATATCGTTCCATTTGTGCCGCCCATAATTTCGTGTTAGAGCGATCAAGTTTGTAAATGTCCATCTTTCGTATCCGTTGGCTCAAAAATTGGTGACCTCAATGGAAGTGAATTTGATGGTTGAATTCTCCTTCTACGTGTGCCTTAACACTAGGTTCTTCCGTTATGGGTTCCTGAGGTATATACAAGGTAGCCAATAATTCTATGATATTGCTCGGAAGGGAAGTGTGGAATTCATCAAAAATTTTATCAAGGACTTCAATTCCCTCTAATGCCTTCTCTACAGCCGTAACTTGAGACCTAATACCATACATACACTAGCCTCGGTCAATTCTTTTTGATATTACTTAAGACTAGTATGGCTGGAAAGAGGGAAAGATGAATATTTTAGTGATGTGGGTCACTTGAAGCCGCATTGGGAAAAACTTGGGATCACATGAAAATTAGGGGATTATAGGTGAATGGTACCACTACGATAAGCTCATCATCCTGAATCTTATGGGATAGGTCTTTTGAAAGTGTCACAAAGGATTTTTACTCCCAACTGATAAATACTATAGTGGACAAATTTCAAAAATATTAATACTACTAAATATACTACAAAAATCGAGTTTGGACTCTAATAATAGAAACCTCAAGGCCTTGGTATTGCAGAATGTGTTGCAACAATCTAATCTGGACAATGGAATCCAAAACCCTCACTGCAAAAATAGTCCGATCTACGCTGTGAAAACCCAAACTGTTGAACTTGATATGTATGACTATGACAAAACCCTAGCGACATTCGAACCCCAACAACTAGATCTGATCTAGACGAGTAGGTAGGGATGATCTTCATATAGTTGAGGTAACTATGTTATCAAAGGAGTGTCATGTGCTACAAATCACAATATACATAGGGGTCCAACAATAGTACTCAACCCAATATTTAAAGGTGATAACTAAGGAGGATCAACTGTACCCTTAGTCATACTATCCGACTACCCTATTTTGCATGCGGGTAATCTCCATGAGTGTTGTTCTTAGTGTAATTTAGAAACAATATGACCGATGAATTATTTAAGGTTAGGTGTCAGGTTACTCTAGGGGGGCTTCCGATATACCCAAGGGTACATGGAAGTGGAGTCTATGCATGGTTTTGTCTAATCCGCTACTACTCAAAGGGGTACCCACATGGGTTACAAGGGTATCCAACAACACTGAACACCTATTGTAGTTCTTGTGTGCATGCCTCACCAAATCTACAAGTTTGTGTGATCAATGAAAAATCCCATGGTTTAAAGACTGCATTATATGTCTCTAGCCTAAAAGAAATTCTGCAAAAATTGGAGGTATAATTGGCCTTGGAAATTTCTTTGATACCACTTGTTATGCACTTGACCTATGAGAAAACCATAATACCATAAATGTGAAACAATATCACCTGGAACACATAAATATCACATGAAATGAGACAAGTTGCAAAGATATTTTATTATTAAAAAATATAATACAATGTTCACTTGCCACTTCGAGGGGAGAACCTCCAACAGAGCAGAGCTCAATTAAAATAAGACTTGAGGATTCTTCCCTTACTATCTAAGGCTATTTGTAGCTTAATGACATCCAAAACCCTAAATACTAGTGGTTCCTTTCATAACACGGGTTAACCACTTTATTCATTAACCATGGAATGTTTATAACTAATTGTGGTCCTTTTTTGTAATGTAGGTCAACCACTTACAATTATTATTAATGCGGATAATCGCTTACAGGATTTATTGATTCAACTAACGAGCTATGGCTCAAACTAGGACCCTTGGGCTTATTACATAAATAAAGGGGTTAGGGTTGGAACCTAACACATTTTCTAGATCATCTTGAGGTTATTCTTTGTGTTATTTTAAGTTTGTCTGAAGTAGATTGTAACTTGTTCTCAAGAATACCTTGTGGAAAATCATGTTTGTAGAAAAATAAAGTTACTGATTAAGGAAAATCAGAGGCATAATTTTGGAGGAGAGCTTGAAATTCTTTCTGTAACATACCTTAACATCATTTATGTAGAATTTTGGAGCAAATTTTTAAGAAAATCTTTGAAGTCGTATGTTGAGGAAGATCAACAATATTTTGAGGTGGAATTTATGAGGGAGATATGAGCCATACAAATTCTATTGTAGGGCACATCTAGAGCAGTTGATTAGAGGTATGAATTAGATTTACTTTTGTTCTTGGATTACATACTTTTGAAGAGAATTATAGAAACATGCAAGTTGGTCATGACAAGGGGAAAACCTAAAGTTGTAGATGACTTAAAGGATATCATTTGTTTGTGAGAATAATCATGATCATATATGACAGTGCATTAGGTTGGTAATAGGTTGAGTTTGAGGTAGTTATAAGTTGGTCATAGGGCAGACAAAAGGCACATTGAGTTGTGTTTGAAAAAGAAGCCCGAGAATGTGAATTTGCATGGGTACAATTTTATTGACAATGATATAGTGAAAAAACAATTGATGAGAAACAATGGTTGAGTAAGAGGATAATTAATAGATTGTTTCATTAGTTAAATTGTTGATTATTTTTTCAATTGGGTCATTTTACTTTGTACAAGAGCCCAAGAGTTCTCTTTTATCTTTTATTGTTAAGGGTGGCAAGGTGGTGCTAGGAAAGGGAGTTGTATCTTCCTTCAATAGGTTGTCACCTCCTTCTATTGGATGTTAGTAAATGAGGGGTTGTAGCTCCTTTCAGTAGTGGTTGGTAAATATCTTGGGTTTGTAGCCCTTCTAGTAGTAGCTGGTAAACCAAAAGTTGTAGCTTCTCTTGTAATATAAAAAAATATTTCATACAATTCTTGTGTATTTCTTGATCTGATGTTATTGTCTAGTGATTTTGATACTAGATTGTAAAGAAAAGTGAAATATTGATGCACCCCCCCCCCCCTCCCCCCTCTCAATATTTCCAACATGGGTCAATAAGGATGTGAAAATAAAGGTAACCAAACAATGTAGAATCAAATTTGCTAATAGTGATGACTTTGTTAATGAAGTAGAATTGGGTGTAGTTCCACTAGATGTATATGGTATTATTTTTACGAGTCCATATATATAACACAAGATGATCTTGATTTGGAGATACAACCTATACCACCTCATCAAGGATGGGAAATCCTTGATCATGAACGTACACATGGGAAAGTGAAATATCTCGTTAGTAAGTTCCAACTAGGTTAAAAACTTGATTAGTTTTAAAAAGAAATATGTTTATTTATTTACTTTTAATATAAAATAAATCTATAAATAGTCAATCATAGGTAAGTCATCCAAGGATGGGTGTACTAATGAAAAAAAACAAAAGATGGAAGAGTTGCTACACACATGCCAGGGTGTGTTCCAGGAGCCTAAAGGGATACCACCCAAGAGGGAAGTGGAGCACTCTTATAATATAGTAGATCACACTCCTATTGGTAACTCCCCATTTGAAACTTTTTTTAGATATCTTATACCTTCACCTTTTGATATTTCATATGGAAAACAAGGAGGAATGGAGGATGTTATAGGGGATGCCTTGAGGACAACAATTTTTTTTTTTAGAAGACCATGAAAATCCATCTACAAGTACATGAGAAATTATAGAAGTCATAGGAAAAATACAAGGCCATGCATGATTAGCACAAAATAGACATTAGGGTAATTTTGAGTTCTAAATAGGGCTTCTTAAGGAAAATAATAAAATAATGGTTAAAATAATAAAATAAGAGTTACAAAGTTTAGAAGAAAAATAAAGGAAACTATTTTTTAACTGTATTTTCATCTTATCTCCTTATAATTTTATTCAAATGTTAAGCGTAGACACCCATTGAATTCGGAATTAAATTCCATGTGTAATGAGTGCCCACTTTTCATACTTCTAAGTAGACCTACATCCAAAAAAATTGAAAATACATGAAAATTTGTGTTGAACATGTCTTTTTCATGTATTTTATTTTATTTTTCGATGTGGATCTACTTAGAAGTATGCAAATTGGGTACTCGTTGGATGTGGAGCTTAATTATTCATCTAACATGTCTCTACACTTGAAATTTGAGTAAACCTATAAGGAGATCAACTGCAAATATATTTAAAAAATGTTGTTTCCTTCTTTTCCCTTCAAAATATTTACCCCTAGGGATGACATCATCATCTTGAATCATATTGGTTATTTTAAAGTTAATTTTTTTATTACATTTTTTTATTTTGAAGCCCATTTTTTACCTCAAAATTCCCCTAATGGAGGTCATTCAATGTGGGAGATAGAGTATGCTTTTAGTTAAACAAGGAGAGTATATATGGTCACAATATGAAAATCAAGGCTCTACTATATGGTCCTTTGAGATACTAGAAAAGTTTGTTGATAAATCCCACAGAATCATTCTAACCCCATACATGCAAATTTACTCAGTGGTAAACGAAGAGAATCTAAAACTCTATTAACCATCCATGCTAGATCAAGAAGAGGAATACATCCTACCTTTGGTAGAGTACTTAGCACTAAATGTGCATGAAGAGTTATCAAAGGGTTTCCCAGGTCATATATTGTGTTATTATGGTTGTGATTGACTCTATTTGTGTCTTTTCTCCATTTTTTCCATTTTAAACACTGCACGCATGAAAATAACAACTTAATAAATCCAAAAGTCTTAGGAAATACAACCCTCATAGTATAAATTTCATATTTTAAGTATAATTTTATTAAAATATGTTGTGATGAACTATCTAGTAGAATATCCACACCAATTTGTGGATCAACAAGGATATGAAAGTATGATCATCACTATTCCAAGAAATCTAATTCTTGGTAAAATGTCTTAGACTTTTATGATGAGTATTATAATGCATATAGTTATAGTCCATTGGAGTAGGGTAAGTTTTCATTTATGAACAAGAGTTAAGTAGCCTAGAATATCAACAACATACTTAATGTTGGAACAACCAACTCATTAATTTTTTCATCACAATTAGTAAGGGGTTTCTCTTCATTTTGAATACCACCCACTATATATAGCATTAAAATTTAATAAGTCTAGGTGTAGATTGTAATATTCCAAAATTTGCATGCAACAAATTGGAATATTAAATTTTGCTGATCTCACTTGGGAGATGAATTAATGGGTAAGAAGACCCATTGCATAATAAAAATCTGAATAAAATCCCTCATGGTGTGGAAAGGGATCAAGGTAGCAGCTGGATTTTACACTCCCATGTGTGAACAGGGACAAATGCATGTGGACAAGGTCAAGTTTGACCAAGTCAACAACGCAGATATGAGAGGAGGAGATCATCCATAGAGACAACGCAGTGCGAGTGGGAGAAATATTCCTTGGTGAAGGAAACCCTAATGAGTGGGGCCCAAGGCAAGAAGGCTCACACATGTTTAAAAGGAGGGAAAGGCAGCCATAACAAGTTTATGCTTATGATTTTATTTTGGTCTTGAAGACTATTTTTCTTTCTTCAACTGTTTAGTTGAGATTGTTGTGCTGCTTAGCACAAGGATTTCCAATCCTTCTCCTTTCTCGAGAGGCTTCTTAAAGGAGTGTACTGATTTTCCTCACATCCAGGCTTGATGCCAAGTATCCTCCTTTAGCTACAACGTTATTTCTACAGTATTATAACATTGTGTTGCAGGGTGTTGCAGTGAGAGTCCACAACACCACTTCTAACACTTGTTTTTTAGAGGAGGAGGCTCTCTTTCCTTTGAGAGATCAGTGGGGAAGCATTTTGGAGAAGTATTGCACATCTTGGCACTTGGAAAAATTATTCCCAACATCTACAGCGCATTCATTTGTAGAAACTGCGTCCTTTTTCAGAGCGTTGTAGTAGCAGGGTTTGAACCCTTGCTTGTGAGCTTGTTTCTCAGGGAAAGGGCAACCCTTCTCCTGGAAACCTTGTAAGAAGGATACTCATTTATTTTGTGTATTTTTCAGATGTATGTATTCATAGATTCAGTTAGACTACATTTTCCAGATCTAGATCTGCAGATCTGACATTTTGCACTTGTACTTTCATGAAACCGTTGCCGGGTCATTTCTATAATGTGTAAAACAGTTTTTTTCTCCATTTTTCTCCTTGATATAATGTAATAAATTCCATGTATGTTATTTCAATAATATTTTATCATAAACCCTCAAAAAATCATGCTGTAAAGGCTTCAGTAAATTCTGCATAAGCTAAGTCATGGGATTTGGGCCTTTTTGAGCCATATCGGGACCGGGAGATCTGTTTAGCTTAGCTTGAGTGATTTTTTTTTGCTCAAATGTGGTATGTGAGTCCCATATGACATATTATAAGGGATACAACCATTATTTTCCTCTGTTATTAAGTAAATATCTGGGAATAACGTTTTTGGGGCTTATTTTGCTGCTTTTCCCCAACTTTTGGACTATAAAATAAAGTGTAAGATTGCTGCTGCGACACCAACTGATGATAATGTGTTTCTTGACACATTTCATGAATGAATAGCTTGATTTTTCTCCACCATTGTGTTTACATATTGCTGTAGTCCCATATTTGGGCAATTTCCAGCCATTCTAGGTGTGAGAGGCTTGTTATCTCACCTAGTTTTCTTGGTTTCTAATTTCCTCTTGGATTTGGATCTTATATTATTAGATATAAGATATCCAAGGGATGATATTGTTTTATGTAGCATACATTCCTGAAAAATTCATTTTTTAGGCATGCCTTGCTAGCAATCCCAATTTGGGGATATTACAGTGGTATCAAAGCATGATATTTGGCTCAGCCTGTGAGTTCCAGCTATCAAAAGAAGAAATATCAGAATGATGAATAATATGAGCTTGATCTCATCACTTTTCAGATCCAAGAAGGACCTCCCCAAGGAGGTTAAGTAGATGAAGAGTTGCAGTGAAACTCCTAGAGGGTTTTGAGAAGAGGAAGAGCCATGCACTTCCTATTCTCAAAGAGGGGAAGACAAGAGACATAAAGGACACTTGGAATCTGAAATTATAATTGAATACCTTGCTGAGTACCAAGCTAAACCTAGAGCCTTCAAGGAGACTCTAGCTTTACCACAGTTCATTCAGTTGGAAGAAGAAAGGAGGCTCTACAACCATGGAATGATGAGAGGCAACAGATTCCTATTGTCTGCTTTTGATGGATCACTCACATGTGTAGCAAGGGCTTGGGTGATGAAACTAGAGGCTTTCTTCCTACTACATCCAGTAGTAAAGAGAGAGGTTGTATAAATTGCAGCGCTGCACCTTGAAGGTGAAGCAAACACTTGGTGGTTCAGCCATTTGAGCCAGGCAAGAGTGTCTGTTCTTGCTGAGTTCTCTCAAAGGTTGATCAGAAGATTTGGGGAAGGAAGATCAGAAAAAGAGAGACCCTCACCGCCACTTGAGAGAGCATGTACCAGTGCTGTCACAACCTTGGGGGAGCAACCTTCATGTTTAGCATTGAAGGAAGCCAACATAGTTGAGGGAGGAACTCTTGCTTCCACATTTCACCAAGGTATGCTTAATTTTCCATCTCCTGTCATTTCAGAAAATATTATGGAGGGATCTACATTATTGCATATTGTTGATTTAGAGCAATAAAGTTACACTACGCTGTATAAGAGCAGTGATGAAGAAATAAGGACCCATTCTTTATGGGAGCATTCAAATGGCAGCTTCATTTATGAAGCAATGGAGGGAGAAAAGATAGATTGTAGACATCTTGAAGTGAGAAACACCTTCTCCTTTCTAGATGACACTTTCTCAATGAGCACTCCCCATCTCAAAGAGAAATTTCTACCTGCAGCAGATCCAAAACCTTATTGGTTTTGGAAGGCCATTGATGAAGAGAAGGTCTCATGGAGACATCCCATTGGAGGTGCACTTCAACACATCCTAGAGTGCAAGGTTCTTCAACAGTTTGAGGAGGTGTTTCCCTCATCACACTTGGATATTTGTGGATTCAAGGGGGAAACTTATGAGAGGTCTTCTCTAGAAGATCTCCAAGGAGTTGCATTTCAACATCCCATGAAATGCAAGAGAAGAAATCTGATTTGGGAGAATGATAATTTTCCTCGGGAGAGTGCTAAGGAAGAACCTGATGGAAGGCACCCACATGTGGATGGATGGGTGTGGATGATGAGCAAGAAGATGTAAAGCTACTTGTAAATCTATGATACTGGGCAGTAGGAGGCTTGGCTGTGTTGGTTTCTCTTGAAAGAGTTTGGTCATCATCCTCTTTCTAAGGATATGTGGCAGGATACTTGCATGATGAAGAAGCAAAGAGTATGGATGCATTGTGTTGATATGACATTCTTAACCATGTTTTCACTACATGATTTGTATGATGGAGGTATGAGGAGGCAGCAAAAACTTTTGTTGCTTGAGTTATTCTTGGGAGAGCAAGGGTAGATTTGCTCTCACACTTTGCATGATGTTGTAGGAGTAGGAGGTGGCACTATCATCGTGCAAAGGGGCTACTCCTTTGCCTTAGATGTTAAAAAGGTGCTTCCACCTTGGGAGGATCTTCTTATGTGTAGCAACATTATGGGAGATTCCTTTGACATTGTACATGTCAAAGAATGGAGTTATGAGTTGGAAAGAGCCTATTTGCATGGGCCAACAATGTTGTCACCTTGGGGGTTGGACTTGTTGACAGAGTGTCCCCAGGATCACTTCACATTTGATGCACTTGGTAAACAAGTAGGGGGTGAGAAATTTTTTTTTGCACTTATTGATTGTCTAATACAATAATTGCGTGCTCTTACCATTTCTATGTAGCGCATTGCTCCACAAGAGGGCAAGCTTTTCATTTGGCTTCATGGTAAATTTTGGGCCAATCTATATGATGGAGACATCCATCTCTTATATGACCTTGGGCAAGTATTCTTTGCTTACATGTATGATCAGCTATTGTACCTAACTAGTTACTATTCATCAGTAGACTTGATGACATACATAACTATCCATGTATTAAAAAACAACTTGCCATACTATTTTATGAACCAGCAGTTTGGGAAACTGCGCTGTAACTACATGGGAAACTGTTGGTACTTCCTTGCACCACATGAAACACTCAGTATTTCCCTCATATTGATGCTAATCATGATCTCTTTTGCTGATATTGTTCTTATCTCTATTGAGAGCATGATGGGGAGAGAGACACATGGGATGGATGTGTCCTTTTTGGAAGAGGATTCCCACATTTTCTGCATTGCATGTTCTAATGGCAGCATGGGAGGAGATATGGCCACCACATTAAAAAACTTGTTTCTTTTTGAGGTGGGCCATGTGATTGATGGGATTCCATATGGTGAAGATTTCCTATCCATCATATATCGGATGATTTGGGCTAGCTTGATTCACAGTATTGGAGAGGAGATCTTTGGAGATCTAGTCTTCATCTTGCCACTTGAGGGCAATGGTGTTGTAGCCCAAGATCAACATATACTCTACACTTATCATAAGTGGAGAGGAAGACAGTGTGGGGTAGGCTATCTTGTCTACCATGTGTAGATTTTCAGCCCACCTAATTTGCAAGAGCTCAAGGTGGAGGAAAATTTTCTGGAGTTGCCATGGTGGGAGGTGACTCATTTTGTATGGATGATTGCTTGGGGATGGAGGATCCACTTGGGGAAAGGTGTTTGCCCAAAACATTTCAGTATCCATGCCTTGGAGGGAACTTTTCAGTTCTATCCTTGAATTTTCTTGAGGACAAGCAACATTTGGGATGGGAAGACTGTAATATTCCAAAATTTGTATGCAACAAATTGGAATATTAAATTCTGTTGATCTCACTTAGGAGATGAATAAATGGGTAAGGGGACCCATTGCATAATAAAAATATGAATAAAATCCCTCATGGTGTGGAAAGGGATAAAGGTAGCAACTAGATTTTACAATCCCATGTGTGAACTGGGACAAATGCATGTGGACAAGGTCAAGTTTGACCAAGTCAATAACACAGATATGAGAGGAGGAGATCATCCATAGAGACAACACAGTGCAAGTGGGAGGAATATTCCTTGGTGAAGGAAACCATAATGAGTGGGGCCCAAGGCAAGAAGGCTCACACATGTTTAAAAGGAGGGCAAGGAAGCCATAACAAGTTTATGCTTATGATTTGATTTTGGTCTTGAAGACTATTTTTCTTTCTACAACTGTTTAGTTGAGATTGATGTGCTGCTTAGCACAAGGATCTCCTGTTTAGGAATACTTCTCCTTTCTTGAGAGGCCTCTGTAAGGAGTGTACTGATTTGCCTCACATCCAAGCTTGAGGCCAAGCATCCTCCTCCAGCTGCAACATTATTTCTGTAGCAGTATAATGTTGTGTTGCAGGGTGTTGCAGTGAAGGTCCACAACACCACTTCCGACACTTGCTTTTCAGAGGAGGAGGCTCTCTTTCCTTTGAGAGATCAGTGGGGAAGAATTCCAGAGAAGTATTGCACATATTGGCACTTGGAAAAAGTATTCACAACATCTACAACACAGTGATTTTCAGAAACTGCATCCTTTTTCAGAGTGTTGCAGTACGAGGGTTTGAACCCTTGCTTGTGAGCTTGTTTCTCAGGGAAAAGGCCAACCCTTCTCCCGGAAACCTTGTAAGAAGGATCCTCCTTCATTTTCTGTATTTTTCAGTTTTATTTATTCATAGCTTCATTTAGACTTCATTTTCTAGATCTAGATCTGCAAATCTTACATTTTTCACTTGTACTTTCATGAAACCCTTGCCAGGTCATTTCTATAATGCGTAAAAGAGGCTTTTTCTCCATTTTTCTCCATGATATGATGTAATAAAATCCATTTATGTTATTTCAATCATATTGCATCATAAACCCTCAGAAAATCATGCTGTAAAGGCTTCAGTAAATTATGCATAAGCTAAGTCATGGGATTTGGGCCTTTTTGAGCCATATCGGGACCGAGAGATCTGTTTAGCTTAGCTAGAGTGATTTTTTTTTGCTAAAAATTGGTATGTGAGTCCCATATGAAATATTATAAGGGATCCAATCATTATTTTCTTCTGTTATTACGCAAATATTTGGGAATAACATTTTTGGGGCTTATTTTGCTGCTCTTCCCCAACTTTTGGACTATAAAATTAAGTGTAAGATTGTTGTTGTGACAAAAACTGATGATAATGTGTTTCTTGACACATTCCATGAATTAATATCTTTCTTCTGCTCCAGCATTTTGTTTACATATTGCTGCAGTCCCATATTTGGGCATTTTCCGGCCATTCTAGGTGTGAGAGGCTTGTTTATCTCACCTGGTTTACTTGGTTTCTGATTTCCTCTTGGATTTGGATCTTATATTATCATATCTAAGAGATACAAGGGCTAATATTGTTTGATGTAGCATACATTCCTGGAAAATGCGTTTTTCAGGCATGCCTTGCTAGAAATCCCAATTTGGGGATATTACATAGATAATGAGACAAAAAGAAAATCTATCCACATATTGATCTATATTTTTCTATCTCAAGAAAATAGGGGTAATAATTCCCTATTCATTCCTTCCAATTTCATCACCAATATATCCCATTCTCCTAAGATGTTGGGATTTAATAATTTTCATGTGCTTTCCAAAATTTGGAGAAACATCATTGGTAACTAGTAATTCCTAATATAAATAAAAAAGAGAGACATCAACTAACTCACATACAATTCTATTGCAAATAGGTGAGCCCAACATCTCATCAATAGGCTTCTTCTCAGCATGTAGTAGCCAATAAATGGTGCCATACTTCTCTGTGAAGAATAATAAAAAGGCATTATGAATTTGATTTAAAGCATGATATGCATACATGTGATGTGGTTGTTATCTTCTTGAAGTGGAGAAGCTAAGTCACAAAGCTCATTGACGGTGGTTGGCCTGTAAATGTGAAACCTCATTATTCAGATGAAAATTGGTCACTTCTAGTTGATGAATGGTGGTATTCAAGTCATCATTCTTTCAAACTTCAAGCTTATATTCAACTAAGCAATTATTTTATGTAGTTCCATTCTTAAAGAAACAATTTCAACCTCCTTCTTCTCACAATTTTCTTCCTTTTCCTTCAGTTGGATTTTCAGTACTTCTTTTGTCTATTTTCCTTCTTCTAGTATAATATCTAGGATGATAATAACTATATTTGTTTATTCAAGGCCCTATGAAATTTTTTTTTTCACCATGATCCTCCTCTTCATATTTTTGCCGATTATCCTTTTGTTTCGAATTTTTTTTTAAGCATCTTTATTTCACTTATGTCACAAATGAGTTATTCTTCAAGATCCACTTCCCAATTTATTTCAGAATTTTCTTCATTTGAGTCCATCTTTTATTTATTTTTTTCTTCACAAATATTTTTTAAAATTTCCATAAATAAAATTTCTTCTTGATCACTATCGAAACTATTTTCACTGCTTTCCTCAGATGAGTCACTACGCCCTTTTGAGTAAACACTTATTTTTCTTATAAGAATTATTCTTCTTTTCATGCACATACCATTTGTGGTTATTTTTTTGTTGATGATGTTTTATTTATATTTATGTTATGGTCTTATTCATCATAACTAATTTAATTTTTCACATATGGACACCTAGTAGAAAAATGTCCTACTTTTCCAAAATTAAAGCATTTAAAGGAAAACTTACCTTTGTATTTTCTAAATCCCATTTTGAGTTTCCTTATAGAATGTGCTTCCTCTAAATTTAATTCACTGTTGGCGTTATCACTCTATTTATGCTCTTTATTCTTCATCTTATTTGAAGCTTTGAATACTACTTCTCCTTTTGATGGTTTATCTTTCTTAGTCCTCATTTCATATGTCATGAGAATCCCATGTAATTCATCCATTGTCAATTTATCAAGTTCTTTCATTTATTCAATATCATAAACTTTGTCATCGAATCTTAAGGGAAGTGATCTTAACAATTTGTGTATAATCATCAATTTTTCAAACTTTTCACCAAGCCCTCTGAAGGTGTGATTAACTCATCCACATGAAGAAGACAGACAATGACATTTTCTTCATATTCTAGTTTCAAACTCTAAAAATTCCATCTATGAGTTTTGAGAATTGCATTCTTAAAATTGTCATCGCCTTGATAGTATTTTGATGTTTGACCCAAATTATATTTATCGATTCACAATGCATCACTTTGAAAAACTTTGATTCTAATAAAAAAAATAAGATAACATTAATGAATTTTGCATTATTTTCATTAGCCTTGTTTCTATTCTAATCGATTGGTGGCTTTCTTGGATATTTATAACTAGTCACAACCGATTGCCAAATTTCAAATCCAAGATCCATTAGATAAGTCTGCATCCTTATACTCCAAAAATCCAAGTTTGTTTCATTAAACATTGGAGATTTTTTTGTGGATACACCTTCTTGAATAGCCAAGTGCTCTTCTAAGATCTACCTTCTAGTGGTTAGATTATTTCAAAAGGAAAATAATCTTATTCCAATTATTGAGCACACACTTATATTGAGAGGTGGGTGGATGAATTAATATAAGGATTTTTTTGCTTATTTAAACATTAATAAACCATAAAAAATAATCACGTATGATATATATCAGCTACAAAATATGAAAAAAAAGGTTTATGTAGAAATTATTTCAAGAGAAAACCATAAAACTTATTTTTATAACTCTTTGTAAGTAATAACCTAATAATATAAATATTTGTAGGTACCAACCTACTATAAAAACCAATCCCAACCGTTGCAAATATTTGTAGGACCAAAATATTGGAGACACCAATCCCAAAAGCTACAAATACTCATAGGTTCCAACCCACTAGATACACCAATCCCCACCATTGTAAGTATTTGTAGGGAAAAACCTACTAGAGACATCAATCCCTGCCACTATACATCAATAATTTTTTTCGAGGAACAATCATCAATTAAAAACCTTCCTTAGTGAATATAAATTCTTCAAAAGATAATATGTTACCTTAACGAAGGATTGTTCCTCCCTTCACTAGGTAAATACTACTTTACCTTCAGTATGTCTAACCAAAATTTGAATCTCCAAATGAAATTTATGGTAACTCTCCCAAAGATTGTTTTTTTTCTCTTCCCAAGAACAAACTTGTATAACATGCCATCTATACAATTTTGAAAATATTATTCTAAATTTTTTACTTCAGGGTTTTTGTATGACTCCTCAGATATCCAAAACTTTCATAGTATAAAAGTCCCAAAAAACAAGTTACAGTAAAAATTCCATGATGACCTATTTGAAACTGATTTCAAGGTCATTTAGAAACCATAAATTCCATATGGCGTATCTCTTAAAAAAAAAAAAAAATTGGATATTTTTACTTGAGGTATTTCTATATGTGTCCATATATTTGTGAAATTTTTACAAATTTGAAACATCCAAGAAAATAATTTATAGAAAAAATTCCAAACTAACTTGTTTGAAATCGATTTTAGAAACATTCAGGAATCCTAAATTATGTAGGGAATATCTAATAAAGTATAAAGAAAAAATGTTTGGAATTTTTAACAAATATACCTAGAGACATTTCCTTCATCTCCTCAAAATGCCATGGTTTGACATGTCCTTGAAAATATGTTATAGGGAAAATTAGAGAATAACTTATTTGAAATTGATTTCAAGAGAAGAATCCAACTTCCATAGGTCATATATCAAAAATTGTAATGAACCAATATATGAAGGTTTGATCAAATGTACTTAGATAGTTTTCCTTTATCTCCAAAAAATTCCAGCGATTGAAACATCCCTATAAATAAGTCATAAAAAAATTCCAAATTGACCTATTTGAAACTGATTTTAGGAGCATTCAAGAACCCTAACTTTCATCTGACATGTCCTATAAATTATAATGAACAAATATATAAATTTTAACTAGGTGTTTCCCCCAATCTCTCCTCAATATGCTTAAAAGTTCACCATTTGAAGTTGATGGTAGATTTTAGTTACCTTTCTCATTTCTTAGAGAGACAACCAAAAGCCTATTTATTTAATTGTCAATCTAGGTTTCTAGGAAATTTGTGAACTATCGTTCATTTTATGTGTTGACTACAATCATGTATGTGTTATGAGGTTGTAGTAACTAAATGAATGTCATAGTTCAAGGTACATGGACACTTTTAAAAGTCACCAATTAACCTAACTCACCCCACACTTGTAGGAATATAAATCACACTCTATGATATATGTTGTTGGGAATTAATTTACAAGAAAGTAAATCACACTTTCAGGAAAAGTAAATCTTTGATTGAAGGTGACATTGATGTTTAAGAATGACCTTGGTTGTTTATGTATAATTGTTGTATTACATTTATGTAATGAAAATGCATAACTTAAATATATATATATATATATATATATATATATATATATATATATATATATATATATATATATATATATATATATATATATAAAATTAACTCTCTTAATTATAAATGAAGTAAAAACATGAAACAAATGCATAAACTAACCAATCCACACTCATTCAAGAAGACAAAATTGTTAAAAAATTCAAAATAGAGTCATGTTAAAGCTACATCGAAGTTGCAACAACAGGATTTGCAACAACGTCTAAAACTCATATGGTGGTATAATTTCTTCACAACACCAATTAGAGAGGAAGCAAGACGAATATTAATACTATAATTACATTGGTTGTATGTGGGGGAAGTGACGTAGGGTTGAAGAATATGCTAGCGATTTCAACATCTGCAAGCATACGTCTTACCCAATGTATGTTAATGGGTTCGGAGAACCTTTGAAGGTTGAGAAAGAATATAGAAGATATGGACACAAATTTGACATGAAGTAACCCAACCTAGACCAACACAGTTAGCATATGTCGCAGACAAACCCATTAAACATAAAGATATTCATGAGATTTTATTGCATACATTATTATATTCCATGTATTTAAAATAGACATTAGTCGCACAATATATAATTTATACAAAAAAATAAGTGTTGTCAGGGCTTCCTCACATAAGAACAAAAATAATTCTAATATAAAATAACAAAAGAACCGAGGTCATTCATTATATGGTGACACAATTATTTACAACATTTAAACCATGAACAAATCCGATGATTCATTCATATATTTTACCAAAGACATAAAACAATTACATAGCAGAACTATATATACGGAACAAAACTCTGGAAGGATGATATTTATATTAAACATCAAAAAGGGGAAATGTATAGTAGGTCCTTATTACCGATTACAAGGACTCAAAAAGTGATAATTCATATCATGCTACTAGCCAACGCCATTATAATAAATATAGTAGCTAACAACATAGAGTGACATCATGTAAAACCCTCAGCACACTTAAATTCATATAATTAGTCAATAGAACAACCTTATAGTATCAGATAACATAAACAATATAAAACATAACATAACAAATCATAAGTAAAATATCATCAACCACCGATCAACCAAAGAAATCCTTGATCATTTGTAGCAATTTTTTATATAGTGTTTGTATTCCATATTCTGGTTTGGGGAATCTCCCACAAGCTCGCCTTGCTATCTCACCTAAATAAGTTGTGCTCATACACAAAAATCCTCAACTATCTGCCTAACTATACCTAATTGAATTTCAGCTTTATCCATGTTTAACCAACTTGCATGGATTGTAGATACCCTATCAATCGAGGAATATTCCAGTTACCACAGTCATATTTTATCTCCTTTCAACCTTTGCAAGGTTTTTTGGGAATATACGTGGCCTTTTATGTCCAATATCAACCACCCTCTGTGTAATATACCAACACTTTGGCTTGCTACAAGGAGCCAGTGACCAAAAAATGTACTACAATTGAAGGCATGGCCAATGTGTGAGGCTCCTACAAAGTCATAGATGGTTGGGACAATTTTGACTAATCTATAGTGTATGATGTGCAATATTTTCCCATGTGTTGTTTTAGCTCTTGTGTGTTGGGAATAGGATTTTATACCCTAGAATCATTAATAATCAAACACATTTTCTCCTGTTTTTTTTTATGCTTAGTATTGCAACCCCCTCTGCTCCATG
This sequence comes from Pinus albicaulis, assembly GCA_034641835.2. Lineage (NCBI taxonomy): Eukaryota > Viridiplantae > Streptophyta > Pinopsida > Pinales > Pinaceae > Pinus > Pinus albicaulis. The sequence goes on from CM076576.1 coordinate 934,088,715, forward strand.
GCAGCCTTCTCTATAACTATGATAAGGGGCATAGCCCCCTATTCTCTTGATGGGACTCCAAATTAAATAAAATTTAAGGCCCATATGACCATATGTCAAAACATTTAACCCATATATTTGCATTTTATAACATATTTTTCAGCTATAATGTGTTCATTAGGAAGGTTGATAAATAATTGCATATTATGTGTCTAATATTATTTATTTTTCCAGAATATTGAGAGAATATTGAGTAAGTTTTGAATGAGAGAATTTAGTGACTTGTTCCCTACCATGTAATGCTATAGGATGTACAAATTAAGGAATAAAATATCATGAAATCATCAACATATTTTGGAGTTCCACTAATCAATAAAATCTAAGAATGTGTTACCTGCCATTGAATGAAGATTCCTACTATTGGGAACCATATCCACTTTTTGAGGTATTCTCGAGGGGAAAGTTCCCTCCTTTCAAAGAGAATGCTTCCCCATAAATTGTTATAATTACCAATTTGGATTTTACTCTAGGGGAATGTATTTCTTAGTATTCTCGTGGAGAAAAATTGTTATTTAGTAGATCCACGTTCATTTCTAGCAGGGATTTACTTGGATTTATTCAAATAAAGAATTTTGGCTCCATTTTCAACTTCTAAATATTGGTTTCCTTCATAGGACTCTGAGTATCCTTGGGCTTTTCCATCCCATGAGCGTGAAATCCATGTTGTACAATTTATTTATTTCCTTTGAATGTCTTTTTCACTTGCATCTCTTATTTCTACATTTAGTGTTCATGATTCCTTTGCTATAGGCTATATTGGTTAAATTATTGAAGTGATTTTTTTCTAGGTTAGTCATAGAGTCAGAAGCATGATGCATTGTTATAAAATATTTGAAAATTCAATTCATCATTGATCTACTTGGATTGGTTTACTAGTTCACAATTCTGGAATTTCTAGAAGTCTCTTGTAGCAAAATAGTAATAATTTTATGCCAAATTTTATCATGTGTTAATGAAGATATTTTAATTTATTTCTACTTGTATAGAGTCCTAAAAACATCCAAGTTAATAAAAAATTTACCTTATATCATTTTCACTTGATCAAGTTAGGGATTTGGTAGGTTAACTAGCTCATTGATTCTTGAATTTCTAGTTTTTGGATTAGCAATTTCCTGCTATTTTTTCTCACATGTTAAAAATGGTATTTTTGATTGATTCCACTTGTATTTTAGTATTATAGCATCCTAATTCATTAAAAATATCACCCCATCTCATTTTCATTTTATTTTCTTGGTCATTCAGTGAGATAAATTGGAGGACATACTAGCTGGCAGACTAGGTATTTTAGTCTTTGCAAGCATAACAATCATAATATTTTTGTGGTGTGCAGGTACTAATGTTGATTTTTAGGGTTATAATTGTCATCCTAAATCCCTCCTACCATCATCATTATCTTTCTCCTCACTACATAATGCCCTAAAAACACTGCCACTGAAAGTACATTTCTTGGTCATGGAAGGACATTGTGTGCATTTGTTTTTTTGAGAGATGAGTATCTGAGAGGTTATAAGCTTGGAAAAATCCTCATATAACCTTAATATACGTTCATATGCCTTTACCATATTTAGGTCACCATTAATTCCACCCTTAGAATGCTCACAGATCCAATCTTGTAGAAATACAGGGAAATCCTGCAGCATCATGTAAAAGTGCTCCAAACTTGACCAGAATTGTCCTTGAAGCTTTATTTTTTCCTCCCATACTTCAATAGTGACTCTTAAGATCCAAAACCATGATTGAGTAATACAAAATACCTCTTAATCGTTGCCTCTTCTTCGTTGAAATTCACCTTTGCAGTTATGGTTAGTGGACAAATTCACGACTTGAACAGCATAACGATCATTTTCATGATTACTTTATGAAGCACCTTATGAACTCCATTGATAATATTTATCTTGAATACAATTATTGAAGAATTAATTCATTATTAGTTTATGTTTCATACATTTTAAGTTATATATATTCCATTTCCAACATTGTTATTTCTATTACATAGACTAGGTTTCCTTTTGATGTACCATTTACACTCTGCAAATAGGTTAATTTTTTCATTTATGCAAATAGTATAGCCTTTACATTCTTGAAAATAGGTATAGCACTTGAGAAAGCATACTTTCAATTTCTTGCAAATAGAATATCATTTCCATTTTTTCAATTAGTTTAGGATTTGATTTCATGATAGTCACTTCATTGCATCAGATCAACAAAAGAAGTACACATTGCATGCTACACATATAGTGTTGACACCTCTTAAGTTTTTATGGATCCAAGATTGATAATTTAAGTTGGTATTCTTAGGAGTTGCAACATTATTGTTGCAATATTGGGGCTCATCACATTTTGGCATCGTTATCGGGGAGGTGTCAAACCATGCATTGTTTTCTTCCCTAGTTGATTATTTTCTTTTAATTTATAAATTAAATAATAATAATAATAAATAAATAAATAAAATTAGGCATATTTCATTGCATTAGTATTCATATTCAAAAAAAATTATGAAACATAAAAAAAAGTAATTCTCCAACATCAAACCACCCCCCCATTTGATCACATGGTGCAGTAAGAACCACATCACCATCCACCTTTGCAAGTAGAAGAAGAAGAGGTGGAATAGAAAGTATAATAAATGGATGGAAATGATTACAATTAGGAATATCATCTTGGATTTCCCATTCAAGATACTGATATTAGTTTTCATATGAAGAACATCCCTCGATCTTTCTTTCCCTTATTCCATGATATAATGCCAGAGGATTTGAAAAAATTTCTATTTGAATTTGAAATACTTTTTAGATCTTATGGTTACTTATTAAAAACAAAAAATTTGAGATTGTTTCAGGAAAAATTGAAGGATAAAGCTCTTAAATGCTTCATGAGTTTAGATACTAATTCAATAATATAATGGAATGATATGAAAAATATATTTATAGAAAAATATAAAGATCGTGATCTTAAAGAAAAAACTTTAGAATGACTCAAAAATAAGATGAGAGCCTTGAGGATCTGATAGCTATATTCATGTATAATGTTAAGAGGGAAAAATTACATCATTTAGGATTTGAATCGCTAAAAATCCTCTTACTTAGAACAATTAGGGATGAGTGAATTGATCTCCTTGATATCATGAGTATAGGTGATGTATACCAATTATCATTTGAAAAAAATGTGAAATTATGCAAGCGCATATCAAGAGGAAGAAAAAGATTAAGTAAATCATAATTGAGTTCAGTAAGTCAAGCTGAACTTAAAAATTTGTTTGACAAATTTAAAACATAAATTCTTAGCAATCTAACTAAATAAGTAGAAATGCTAATAATGAAAAATGAGCAAAAATAGGATGTTGATATTTGTGTTATCCATGCAAAATCACATGCTACTAAATATTTCCCATCATTACTAAGGTTGAACGAAGTTTAGCAGGAGGACAATGGAGCAAGTCAATCACCAAAGCTACTCTATTATGTAGCTCCAAGAAGACCATGGAAGCATAGTCAACCTAGTATGATACAAGAACCCAATTCACAATTTCAAGGTTATGCACAACCATCTCAAAGTAATTGGAGCACACCCTTTCCTTGGAAGCCTTTGCCATCTCAATCACAAAACCAATCTTGGAAAAAAAGCTGGAAAATATCTTATGGTATAAAAACACAATATTTTACTCAATATCATCCATACCAAAATCCATGCTACCCCTACCATCCACCTCCACCACAACCACATCCTCAACAACATCTATCTCAAATATCCACTCCCACTCAACAACCTCTACAACCATTTATGAACTTGTTGGAGTAGGGTCTCCCAAAGGCTATGAATTTTGTCCAATTTTGTATAATTTTGTATTATTTAAGTCTAACACAGGGGTTTTGGGGTGGGTCAAAGCCCCTAACGCATTGTAAATGGGTCAAGGGTAGACCAAGAGTCTGCAAACCATGGTTTGAGGACCATTGGATGCGTAGGATAAACTGCTATAAATATATGAACCATTTTTGAGTCATAGGTAGGAATGAATAGAGATTGATGCGAGGTACGAATTGTTAGATCTATGGTAGGGTTGTTTGGGTTAGGACTCCTGCTGGCTGTGTGTGTAGAGATCCTCCGTCCTGCTGTGTGTGGACCTTGCTGGCTGTGTGCATAGGTGGTAATTTGGAAATGTAAGAGGATTTTGGGTAATGATATATATCTTATATATATATATATATATATATATATATATATATATATATATATATATATATATATATATATATATATATATATATATATATATATCTGTGAAATATTGACAAACATGATGTCTTACCTCAGATCATTCTTTATGCTGATGTGACTTTAGTATATGATTACATATCTTTTTGTAGCTGCAAAATGTCGGTGTTCATGGTACATATGTCTGTGATCTGTTGATTTGCTGCAATTATATAGTTATGTGATTATAACTGAAAGTGCGCACGTGGATGTGAACCTGTTGAGTAGATCTAATAAGCTATATTATAGTTATTTATTGGAACCTCTACGAAGAGCCCATTGTTGTATAGATCTGCTAGTTGCAGACCGGCTTGACTTACTTGCTCTCTCCCAAGGTGCAGAAACTTGGTTCCAGCACCCTCCCATATTTCTTCGGGTGAGACTTTCGCCTGTGCAAGTAGGTCACTGCCAAAAGGGCCAGTAGTATAGGGGTTTGTTGGCAAACCTTAACCTCCGAACCTGGGTTAGGACTCCTTGAGCCAAAAAATGGTTCCGTTGTCGGGACCGGGAGAATTTTTAGAGAGATCGAGTAATGCCAAGGCCGTATTGGAAACCTGCGAGAAAGGAAATCGATGAATGGTTTGAAAAACAAGTTCAGTGATTCGCAGTAAAAGAAAACCGTAGTAAGAAGTTAACCACCGAAGAGTGGAAGAATAAGTATATTTTCATGAATATCTATGAGATCTTCATTGTAACAATTGTGATTGAGCTCTAGGAGTGGCTTGCAAGGCTGGTTGAGTTCTAGAAGTGTTGGAAAGACGAGCGGGTTACACAGTGGACCCCAGAATAGATCCTGCAGCTAGAAAAGACCGACAACACCATTACTCGCATAGTAGATCACTATGTGGACAGTGTGATAGGAGGATTTGTGACAGAATTCACAGTCGATCAATTTGTATCTTACTCAGAAGCGGAGCAGAGGTTCTTCAATGGCTTCCGTTGTAAGTTTTTGAAAACTTTTCCATTACTAATTAAGATCTTGTTGTGCGAAAAAAGCATTTTGTGTAGCCATACAGAGTGAATGAGCTCCGACTAGAGCGAGGGCACAACACGTAGTGGTAAGTACTACAGAACTAACCAAGAGGGGGATTGATCTATCTACAGTACAGTAAGGAATTTTTCTATGCATAGCCCTCTGTCGATGCCACCGTCGAACCCTCTTAGGGGCAAAAACTCACCTCCACCCCCACCGGAAGATGATATGGTTGCGCACATGAAGCTACCTAACTTAAAAGGTGTGGGTGATGAGGACATGGATCGGTTCTAGATTGTCGCAGGATCGGTCTGGACTGCACAAAATGTAGTAAGAGATGCAGTGAAATGGGCATAATTATCCCTTGCTTTTGAAGGGAGAGCCCTGGACTGGTACATGGGATACATTGACCAACATACGAATGCAACTATCGAGGAAATCAAGAATGCGCTAAAGCAGCAGTTCAAGAAACCTAAGTCCTACTCTCAAATAGAAAATTACTTGAAGGATTTCAAGCAAGGACCATCTGAGTCCATATGGGAAGAAGATAAATGATTAAAGAAAGTGATCAGAGAAGGAGGATTCCAGTATGATGACAGGCAACACACGAAGTGGTTCATTTCCATGTTGTTTCCCCACCTACATGTACCTATGGGTCATCAGGCCATTGAAACACAGGAGAAGGCCTTGGAGGTTGCCATGAAATTGGAAGTTGCACCAAGAGACAAGACCTAGTTAGGAGTATAGCAGATACAAGGCCAACTAGAAGCAACGCACATAGAGATCTAGAATCTGCACAAGGAGAGAGGGATGGAGGCTAGCCCCGAAAGATGGTGCATAAGATGCAGATTGAATGGCCACACCAAAGATAACTATCTGATGCTTGCAGACTACAGACAAGCTGGGGAACCCAGCCCGCTGCGCCCTAGGGAAGCCGCGACACCAAGTGAGCTGGCGCTATGGTGCAATGATTGCCGCGTTGCTGGGCTGCATGATACCAACCACTGCCCACATCTTGCCGCATATATTCCAGAAGTAAAGTAGCAGTGGTGTATGTTTTGTAGGTCTGTAGGACATGACGAACAAAACTACCGAACGTATGATCTGATGATCGATCGGGGCAACCTATATAGGGTACAGTTGGACCCCTCATCACCTAGATCCCCCACAGGTATAGGAGGATCCCTGGCCAGGGGCAGGGGAGGGGAATGAGGAGGAAGCACAGGGATGGGTATATGCCAATTAATTTGCTATAATTGTGGGGAAATATGTCACTTTGCAAGGGACTGCACAAACCCAACTCGGAAATCCTGCAAATATTGCAGATATTTTGACCATGTGATCGAGGACTGCCCGATTCTAATGGCCAAGGTACAGGAAAAGAAGCAGACTCCTACATAGAATGTACAATGGGTGAAGGTAGAACCTTGTGAAGAAGGACTGAGCATTAATGTAATAACACGCAGTGCTGTGGCCACCGGAGGCTTGGCAGAAAGAGTTGAGACGGAGTCTCTGATTCGTAAAGTAGCTACTAAACTAGAAGTTGTGGGCTTACAGAAGGATAAGGAGACCTCTGTCGCAGCTCAACAAGACTATGCTCAAAATGAGACATCGGCTCCAGAAAATGGCATCGAAGATGAGATCAAACCATTCTTGTAGGTATGCATGAAGTTGTTGTGCAATCAACAAGCTGTAGAAAACCTCCAAGCCCTACTCGATGGTTGCGTAGGGAGAGTAGACCCATTCACGAAGATTAAGGATATGCACTAACTTCATGAGCAAAAGAGATGAACTAGTTGAGAGATGCAATTAACTACACAAATTGGTGATTATGAAATGGACCAGGTAATTCTAGACCTAGGATCAAATGCGAATGTACTACCTAAACAGACTTGGTAACAAATGGGGGAACCTAAGTTGGAATGGTCTACTATCCAGCTGTGTATGGATAATCAACAGGAGATCATACCATTGGGGAGATTGTCAAAGATGGTAGTAGATATCTCCAAGGCTAGGGTACGAGCCGACTTTGAAGTCATTCAGATTGTGGAAGATGCAGACCCTTACCCAACACTCCTGGGATTGGATTGGGTCATTGATATGGGTGGAATTATCAACTTGAAGAAACGAAGCATGGTTTTTGAAAGTGAGGGAACACGGGTGATCGTACCACTAGACCCTGCAGAAGGAGAAAGGTACATCAAGCCAACACGTGAGGAAGAAGGGATGGATCACATCTATAAGTTAACTACAAAGTACAAAGACTAGATCAACCCTATGGCCGACAGTATGCCTTGCTAGGAGAAGGACAACGAATGCTTCTCTGACTCTGACGAAGAATTAGAATATTGGAAAAACCGACTGTAGGAAATCTCCACACTGCGTTACCTATGAATTAATAGGAACTTCCGGTATATATCTTCCGAGGTAAGAGAATTACCATGATTTGATGGCTCTGGGAGTATAATTTAATTTTTGTGAACCTTCGAAGCTGAGGTTCCCAAAGAACGAAGGCTATGGGCTCTTAATCTAGCTATGTGCGCAATGCTTGTGAAATGGTGGGACACACATAAGGGGGCGTTCCAAGAATGGGAGGAATGTTGGGATATGATGGTACTACGGTTTGAACCTCCAACTGATGTGCGTGTCAATAGGTTCCAGGGCCCAGGGAATCCGCGCGAACATTTGTTCGCTTGGATGGAGCGATGTTGTGATCATACTACAGAAAAATGGATTCACTTGTTTATTCATGCCTTGGGACCAATTCCCGTTGCCTAGTATCTCGATGCGGATCTACATCGGCACACCCGCTAGTGGACAACCCTATGAGACGAATTCTTGGAGACATTTGGGTTAACGGGAGGATTGGAGGTGCTTGAGGAAGCTCTGCAAACTATCGATACCGTTGTACCCAGCCCCGATGCAGTAAGAGAAGGACCCACATGGGAAACACAGATTCAAGATAATTTCAAGTTCCACAAGGCCACCATGGACGATTGTGACACAAATCTGCACATGGTCTCGATCATAGCATCAGGAGGGGAACACACAGTTGCGGGACCTCCAATACATAAGGTGGATGGTACGAAACCATTAAAACCACGATGTGCTAACATGAATACGGCAATACAACTCAAGTAGGCTACAATTAGGAATTGCTGGGATGATGGGATAGTGGGCCAGACTATGGAACCGAACATGGAATATCAAGATAAGTTTTCAAGACCTAAGGAAATCACGAGGAACTTGGGCGGTATGCACGTCACTCTCAACTCAAATGCGCGGCTGGAAAAGCAGCGGCCTAATCATACGCAGAAGGTAAGGGAGGAGATTGGTAATACACTCATCACACCAGTCACACAGGTAAAGCCTACGACTATGACACTGCTGCGCGTGATCTTGGGAAATATGGGCTACTATAGAAAGCCCAGTCAGGGATACGCACTGATCACTACACTTTTGAAAACACTGCTTAAGCTAGATATTTCACTCAATTGGGATGGCGTGCACCAAAAAATCTTTGAGAAACTCAGGAAAAGGATGGTCGGTGCACCTATTCTCACTTCCTCCAATTGGGCAGTGATATTTCACAAGGATACTTCAGGAATCACCTGGGAAGCAGACCATACGCAGCTTGGCACAAGAGACAATAATCACACAATCGTATGTGCTAGTCGGACAATCTTGGGTGTAGAGCACGATTATGCCACCACAGAGAGGGGAGGGTTGGCCCCACCCTATGAGCTATAGAAGTGTCAGTGCAAGCTACTAGGAAGTCACTATAAGATGATTAAAGATCATTGGGTTTTAGAGCACCTGGGGAATAAGCCTTTTTTGGGGGGGGGGGAGTCTGCAGGTGGCTACTGCTTCAAGAATATGGTGTTGAAATCATCAGCAAGCTAGGAGAGCTGCGTACGGAGCAGGATAACTTGTCCCGAATTGATATTAGGATTTGTTAGGATTATGCTTACTTAGTTTGGTTTGGGTTTGTTGAGGAAGTTGAGAGATTCTCTCAACTTCTCTCTAAGATTAGAATTAGTTAGATCTGAGTTCAACTATATGTACGTATGTAATCTCTATTGATTTTGTGTACAAAAATATAATCTATTATTTGTGTGTTATTCCTGTGCAATGGCTGCCATTTAATTTTTAATTTGGTATCAGAGCCAACAAAAGGACGCAATCAATTGAAAATTAGATGCTGTCAAAAATACTTTTGAGAACCAAAGCGCCATCATGGAATTAATATTAGTCAGGCCAGGAGGAGATTTCTGAATTGCAGATCAGTCTGATTGCAAGTATAGTTGCAGTCAGGTAGAAATATGCCATGCTAGAAATATAATATGTAACATCGTGCAACATAAAGAAGGCAAGGGCATGCAGAACTATAAATAGATGAGATGTCTGTAAACTGAATTCTACTTCAACCAAGCCAAAGGGTACTTTGATAGGAAGGCGTGAAAATTATATTTGGCGAGATAATTGCTTCCCACGTCAGGAAAGCGAAATGTCAAACTCTCTTCCAGCGTGAAGATAGTCTGCCAACGTGAAGCAGCGTGAGCTCATTTTTTATTAAGTTTAAATTACAATTTGTTTTAGATCTGTAGAGTTTTAGATTTAGCTTTTCTTTTCAACATGGAGCCTATTGCATTGGAAAAGTTTAATGGCTTTAATTTCTACACTTGGAAGGTAAAATTTCAGCTGCAAATGATGAGTAGGAATCTATGGAATATTGTAGAAGGCTCAGAAAAATCACCTACAGATGCTAAACAGTTAATTGAATGGGAAAAAAGAGAGGAAAGAGCCAAGTCTATCCTTGGATTATCACTTGCAGATTCCCAGCTACATCTTATTGACTTAAATAAATCTTCTACAACAATATGGGAAGAAATGAATAAACTATTTGGGGCAAAAGCAGTTAATGCAAATTTTTTCTTAAAGTTACAATTGTTTAAACTCCAAATGGATAGTGAGACATCATTGTCAACACACATAAATGAGTTAAGAGATTTGATGAGACAGTTGTCAGAAATTAATTCTAAAGTAGATGATGATGGTGCAAAGGAAATTTTATTAAATAACTTATCTTCAAAATATGATAATGCCATATTTACTCTAATTCAAATGCCACTTCAATCACTTGATGAAATGATAACAGCTCTTATGGCAGAAGAAAAGAGGATAGGTGGCACAGAGGCTAGTTCACATAATGAACTTGCACTATAATCCAAGGGAAGGGTGAATAAAAATAATACTGAATGCTTCTATTGTCATAAATATGGACATACAACATTCAATTGCAAAATTTAGGCTCGAGATCTTTTGAATGGAAGATTGAAAAAATCAGCCTATGCAACATTTTCAGAAGATTTACATGATGCTATATTGGAAGATTCTTCAAGTGACGATGAACCTCCTGAGCCATCTCTCAAAATTTTCTAAAGAATGTTTTGTGTGTGGTGTGGTGTGGAATATATTGTAGTGTGGGGTTTAATCTTATATTTGTTGTTGTGAGATTTTTGTAGTGCATAACCAATTATTGAACAAATTAGCATTATTTAAATTAGTCGTTCTCAACGTTCTTCGGTGTCGAGAGAAAAATCGGCTAATTTGATTGTGTGAATTTGTTATACGTTGATGGGTCTTGTTGTGCTTCGGCCTTCAAGAGCGTCAACTACAGGTTACAGTATGAGATCCATTTGTGTAAAGGTCACTTTTTAGGATTGATCGCTAATAATATTCTGTACCTAGAATATTTTCCTTTACGACTGTTGAAATTTATTCTTCGGGGTTATTTCACAGATGGAAATATTTCAATAGGGTAGTTCAGTGTCAATACTCTTCTTCGGGGGTGTCAAAAATCTTTAATCTTACAAATTCAGCATTGATGGTCAGAAGTAGGTGTACTTTAAATGGGTTGAAAGGTAAGCTCGAAGATGTGGAGAAAGAAAGAGCGGAATCCAAAAAACTGCAGAGTGGGTAGATTTGCTGATGAAGACCAGATCAGACAAAGAGACGAAAGTTCAAAGTGTTGTAACTGTGATTAAGTATTATATGTTTTGTAAAGTAAGAATTAAGGGAGGGTATTAGGATTTGTTAGGATTATGCTTACTTAGTTTGGTTTGGGTTTGTTGAGGAAGTTGAGAGATTCTCTCAACTTCTCTCTAAGATTAGAATTAGTTAGATCTGAGTTCAACTATATGTACGTACGTAATCTCTATTGATTTTGTGTAAAAAAATATAATCTATTATTTGTGTGTTATTCCTATGCAATGGCTGCCATTTAATTTTTAATTATTGAGATGGGCAAGGAAGGATTTCTTGATACGCAGTTGTTCATCAGTAAGGTCGTGGATGCATGTTTCACCGAGATCTCTTTGTTCCTAACCACAAGCATGTAAATTGCTGAATATTCGGTACAACAAAAGAAGGAGTCAGTTCCCTGAATGATGGAATTTACCACTATCTCACCTCATGAAGTATTGTGCAGCGATGGCTTGAAACATGTAAATTACACTCTCTTGGTCGAAGCCCATGAAAATATAACAAGGGTTCACTACGCAGGCAAGATGATGGCGCAAGAGATCTTGAAGGTTGGGCTATGGCAACACAGAATTTCAATTGGAAGAAATCACATCAGAATGAAGTCGGTGCACTGGGAACGCGAGATGGTTGCTTGAAGCGTAGGGGTGTGCTGGGATCGCAGGGGTATGCTAAGCGCACCCCGAGTGTGAAAACTAACCGTTGAAACAGTCAAATTGGGTAAAAATAAAAAATTACCGTTGGATGGAGCAGGCGGCCGACATTTAATGTGGCGATTTTGGGAGATTTTTTACCGTTTACTTAATGGTAAGTCCCGTGCGAAGTCTACCCAACCGTTGGGAAATCCCCAAGGCTATAAAATAGGTGAGATAAATCAGACACAGGTTCTGTATTTCTCGAATAGCTTGTACTTAGCCTGGTTGTCCTGCACAAAGTTGTGCTGTAAGAAACTCTGTGCCTCTAGCATCTCACTCTTGTCTGAGCAGCCTACCCCCTCTGACAGTAGAAATCCTGAGTTCATATTTTTCCCCAGAATGATGGCCACAAACCCTACTGAACTCTCAGAGCCAGTAACCTCAGTGGAACAAGACAATGAGGAAGTGGTGGAAGTCGAAACCGAAGTCGAAGAGATCCTCTGCACACCTAGCCCTACCACTAGGAAAGGAAAAATACAAAGCTTAGGACTTAGGCAAGCCCCCGAAGCCTACAAAATAGGCCGCAAGGAAGCCCCGGACCTCCCCACAAACGTGAAATCCCTGCGGGCTACTCAGGAGGAGGCCTAGCCCATCAAGCTGATCAACTGGCTGCTCCCCTTCATTCACCCACGCAGGACATCAACGCGCACGCCAAAGAACCTCGATGGCTTGATCACCTACCTGTAGATGCCACTGACCCCATGGGAGGCCCCCATCATAGGTGAACCTTTTGGATGCCTTCATGAAGTTAAGTTTGACGATCATGATTTGGCCAACTTTGAGGCATTCCCTGAGCTAGCAATCGAGCTATACCTTGATATATTTCATGGCGCCGATGGGGTCAAAGTTGTCCCCCAATGCTAGGTACGTGGTTTGGCAGGGTCCGGGCTCCTAAACCTGCTCAGGAAGCCCCACTTTGGACACTACAATGTAATGGACCAGCTCACACAACAATTTCTCACGCTAATTCATGACAGATTCCTTTGGGTGTAGGACAAGATCCCCATTGACGCTACGCTAGTGCATCGGATTACTAGTCTCCCCATGAGCGGACCAAACCCCTTGGAGCGTGTGGGTAAGAAATATGAGGGGGAGACTGCTGAGTTCATGCACCAAAAGTATCATGTGGAGCATAATACTTTGGGGTTTATCATCAAGGCCATCAGTGACCAAGGTACACAGTTGGGCACCATGCTGTTAGCATGTAAAATGATGAGGAAGTGTCAGGTCACCTCCATTCTAGCCTACGTCATTCAGTTAGCCGGCCAATGTGCGAAAGGGGTATGTTTTAACTGGGCACAATATTTGTGCGATGAGTTTCTAACTAACGTTTGTGAGTCCCAGGAGCAAGGTCGTGCCTTTTGTTACTCTTGGTTGCTATTTCTTATAGCATTGGTTTCCCGGGAAGCTTCTACACAGTCAGTCCTTCTTGAGATTACTCTAGACATGTGCGAAGGGGCTCACTATGGACACTTATGGGATTCCACGAATCCACAATGGCTCGAGGACAACCAGGTGTTCTAGTTCCTCTTCTAGAGTAGCATGGATACAGCTATTAACTCCCGATCACTGTTGTCACCTGTCATGTATGACAGATACAAGGGCATTGCCGCATTTCAGGTCACTTTGCACAATGTTCAGATCAAAGAGCACAAGGAGAAAGCCTGGACTTCACTTCTTTACATGGTGATGGACGAAGAAATCGACAACGTCATTGCACTCTGGCCCCCTAACTGGAAAATTGGCTTCAAAACTGGTGCGAAGGGAATTGGAAGCACTAGCACATCCCAAATAAACCCCCCTGTCGTCATCCTGGATATCAGAGGTACGCCCAAGAGTACTAGACAAGACACTGGTGTGGCCACCCAAAATAATGCGCAGCAATAGAAGGGCGTCGAGGCAGAGACCCAGATAGACTCATAGACCGGTTTGGGTACAGAAGGTCTAGAGGCAGGCAGACCAGCCTCCCCCCGTGGCATGAAGTGCACCAGCGAGCTGGTCAGAATGCCCTGCAAAAAGCAATGATCTCAGTAAGTGGAACAAAACGAAACAATCACCTTGACTAATGGAGACATGGAAAAAATCGCGGATGCAGTCACTATGGCCGCGGAGGACAGATGGGTTTCCTTACAAGAACAAAAACGAGCTATATTCGACACAGTTCAGGCTTAGCTGCAAGTGCTACAATTAAAGACAGATATTTTGCAGATTAGTGTGACCCCGGTACGCCCACCCTCTGCCGCCAGTAGCGCAGCACTAGTTACAGAAGACAACCACCTCTGTTCTCTCCCTAGTGCAGCTCTGTTTCTCAGTCCACTCGACCTGGGACTTCAAGACTAGGCCAGTACAGAAGTCTAGCTGAACTTAGTTCGACTCCCCCATGAGGCCCTGCAGGGTCTCCACACCGTTGTATTTCAAGAAATCCACCGTCGAAACCAACAAGTGCACCAAAATCTCGGTGTAGCTGAACAAACCATCCTTGAAAAGAATGTTGAGGTATTCCTTGCCACCATGAAGCACACAAAAATCGAAGACATGATTCATCGAATTTGCGCATATGTTTCCACAGAGATCCCAGCATCAGCCACCCCTCAGGAAAAAGTAGAAAGATTGGTCGTAGCACTCAAAGCCTCCCAGGATGAAGTTCAAGTTTTCAAGATACACATGGAGTAGCAGATCACAGATATGCAGGCTAAGTTACAGCCCGAAACACCTCCAGAGGTTTGGGCCCATTGAACTGCGCTGGTCACCACAGCTATGAATGTTATCACAGGGAAGATCGCGCAGGGAGCCCAACTATTGGAGATCGCCATGTAGCTATGGACTAAGATCCAATGTGATCTAATCTTGCGAGGGATAAACTAGGACCTGCGACAAAAATAGGAAGAGTTCGAGAAAATCAAAGCCACCTTGCCCACTCTAGTACCTGCTCAGTGCTTGCAATGACTGCCCACCAACCAAGTGCTCCAAGTAGATATTGATGACCTTCGCAAAAAGAAGAAGATCCTTGGTAACCGATTGATGCCGTGGGCTGATGAAGCTCTCAAACTTTCACAAGATGCAGATGTTGCTATCAAGCAACTGAACCAAACTTTGGAAAGTGTCACTGTTGCGACTGAAGGACTGCTGTCAGAAAATTTGGTCGACATTGCACAAAATGCAGCTATCCAAAGTGAAGGCATGCTACCTCCGTTAGCCGAGGAGATTAGAGTACTGCAAGCGCAGGTTGAAGCCCCATCGGCAAAGTGACTCGGGATGAGTCACAAGATTGTGTTGGGGGACTGTTGGAGCAGGGTCTCCGAAAGGCTATGAATTTTGTCCAGTTTTGTATAATTTTGTATTTTTTAAGTCTAACGTAGGGGTTTTGGGGTGGGTCAAAGTCCCTAATGCATTGTAAATGGGTCAAGGGTAGACCAAGAGTCCCCAAACCACGGTTTGCGGACCATTGGATGCGTAGGCTAAACCACTATAAATAGATGAACCTTTTTTTGACTCATAGGTAGGAATGAATAGAGATTGATGCGAAGTACGAATTGTTAGATCTGTGGTAGGGTTGTTTGGGTTAGGACTCCTGCTACATTATGCAGGGAGATCCTCTGTCCTGCTGTGTGCAGACCCTGCTAGCTGTGTGCGTAAGCAGTAATTTGGGAATGTAAGAGAATTTTGGGTAATGATATATATATATGCAGAAGTATTGTGGGCATATGATGTTATCCTGTTATGTTATGATGATGTGAATTGAGTATATGATTACGTATCTTTTTGTAGTTGCAAACTCTCGGTGTTCATGGTACTTATGTCTGTGATCTGTTGATTTGCTACAATTATACTGTTATGTGATTATAATTGACAGTGCGCACATGGATGTGAACCTGTTGAGTAGATCTCATAAGCTGTATTCTGGTTATTTATTGGAACCTCTAGGAAGAGCCCATTGCTATATAGATTTGATAGTTGCAGACCGGCTTGACTTACCTTCTCTCTCCTGGGGTGCGGAAACCTGGTTCCATCATCCTCCCATACTGCTTCGGGTGAGACTTTGGCCTGCGCAAGTAGGTCACAGCTGAAAGGGCTAGTAGTATAGGGGTTTTTTGGCAAACCTTAACCTCCGAACCTGGGTCAAGACCCCTCGAGCCAACAGAACTCAAACAATAAAGTAACTCAACCCACTTATAATGCTAAGGTAAAACACTTCCAAACAACTCCTCTTGATCTAATTGGTATTAATATTATCTCAAGAATATTATTTCAAAACACAAATTCTCTTGATGTCATTAAAGGACAAAATTCATAAAAAGAAGAATCAAATGAGGAGACCAAATAATCTCGGGCTGCACTTGATGGAGAGTAGACATCGGAATAGGAATTTGAGAAAATACAATCATGTTTACCATCAAATTCTCCATGTGTTTAAGAGAATAATCAGCAAGAAGAAGAATATTTGAATGTCATGGTAGAAGAGGACACAAAAAGTGATCCAAATGTGCAAGTGAACAATGGGCATGACAACTATATTGAAATATGGTTCGAGACAATCATTAAGATGCCACAACACACTCTTTCTCAATAATTCATGATCTCATCTCAGTCAAAGAGTCTATCATATTTAGGTAAATGTCAAAGCATGTCTTTTGAGCCTACACATGATTTTATCTGCCATATTGATGTGCACATGGCTCCATTGGAAGTATTCTGATACTTGAAAAATATTTCCTTTTTTCAAATAGATTAGGATAGAGGAATAAATGAAAAGAAAAAAAGATAAAAGAGAAAAACAAATAAAAAATAAATTCTCTATTGAAAACCTCAGTTGAGGCACCTGAGATGGGATCATTGATTGAAAACCTCCACGAGGCAGTAAATGGTTTGAAAAAAAAGGAGAAAAGAAAAAATAAGGAAATAAGATCATAGGTGAAAACCTTCTTTGAGGTTCTGTTGTGGTAAAACACACCCCCCCCCCCTCCCCCCATTTTTGACTTGTTCAGTTCAAATAATGGCGACCCTTTCTATAAATTTTTTGGCTAAACACCTTTTAGGATTTTTATTAAGTTAATTATCCTACGATTTTGTTATTTTTCATTTTCTTTAGATTCTTGTTTTGATTGCTTTGTTATGATCGAGTTTTATAAGCTTTTCATTGATGCTTGTTTCACCTCATTTGGTCAATTGGTTTGTAAATGGCACTCCTTTGAAGTCTAATCATTCATGTTGCTTGGGTTAAAAATGCATAAAATGTACAATATTCCATTTTTTTAATTAAATTAGTTCAATAATGCATTTAGTTTAAATATTAACCCATAGTTAGTTATTACTAACATTTTTCATTTTTTTACTTATACAACCAAATCATAAAGCATTGGGATTTCAGTCATTTATTTCAATTTTCTATTTTCAAATAAATTACTAATCTTGAAAACTCAAAACATTAAAGTGACTGTAGTTTATTTAGGCAAATCATCCCTTAAATAATTTCACAACTTAAAATCATTAAAATAAAACCAAAACAAAAAAAACCAATATTTAATATTAAATTTTAAATTAATTAAATTATTATATTAAAAATAATTAAATTAAAATTTAATATAAAAACAAATATATATAAAAATAAAAAACAAATAAAAAAATAAAAATTACATCGCATCATCGCTTTAGGATTTCAATGGGTGCATTTCTTCGAAACCCTGATAACATCACCCCTCCCAATATGTCAATATTCCAATTGCAAATAAGTCAAAGACATGTGGGTCATTAAACTACATCGCATCGGAGGTTTTGAACAAAACATTAAAAAAAAAAAAAAAAAAACTGATGGCTATCCCTCTCGATATGCTGATTGCGATGCTATAACCCATGCATTTCTTTGTTTGACTTTTAACTCACTCAAACGCGAGTATAAGAGGAATAGTGTAGTGTTAGTTGTTAATATTAATGTAGTGTTAGTGTTAGTGGTAGGTGTAGTATTAATTTAATATTAGTTTAGTGTTAGTGTTAGTGTTAGATTAAAATTAGTGTAGTGTTAGTTTAATATTAGCATAGTGTTAAGTTATTATAGTTTAGTGTTAGTTTAGTTATTTTAATTTTAGATTAAATTAATTAATATTTAAAATTTAATTAATTTAATTAAATTATAATTAATTATTAATTAGATTAATTTGTTTAGTTAATTATATTAATTAGTTAGACTAATATTAATAATTAGTTTAGTTTATAATTAAAAATTAAATTAGGATTAATTATTAGATAATTAAGAGTCTAATTTAGGATTAAAATTTTAATTAAAATTATGATTTTTAGCCCAGCAATAGAATTTCCAGATTTATATCAGATTTGACTTATCAACTTTGGAGGCTCATAGATTGAGTTTTATTTGGCCAAATGAGGCCCAGGATGACTCATTTGAAAGAGAAAATCAAGAGAACATTTCTGAAGAGGTTTCACTAACATATTTGGTCATTTATTGGGTCAAAAATCAGACAGAAAATCAAGCTCCGAATTTCTAAAATAAAATCAATTTTATGAGTTTTATTTTCTTCATTTTCATTTGCCCAAAGCCTCTTCTAATTGTAGATTCGCTCATCAATGATATCCTTGGCAAATTAAACCATTCCAGGCATCAATAGAGAGCTTATATTTTATTTTTAATTATTTATTCAAATATAATTTGATTGGATTTGTTTTAATGCCAAAAATGTTATTTTAATTTTATTATTTCATTTTGATTTCTTTTTGCAGGAAAAATAGTAGAAGGGATATGGAGAAAAAAATCTCAATCAATGAAAAGACTCCAGCAATTAAAGATTGGAATTTTTGAGCAATTAAAATTAGATTGGGCATATTTTTCTTCAACAAACTCTTCTCTCAAAATTCTTTTGGAAATATTATAAATGGAAGATTGTAGAATGTGAAAAAGGGGGGGATCTCCTCTGCAATTCCGGACTTCTAAAAGCATTTCTTTTATAGGAATTTAGAGTTGTAGATGGGGAAGAGAGAAAATTTCAGATCTGAACATTATTGAGGGTTTTTCTTTATATCTTGAATTATGTATGATGGACATAGTTTGCATTTCTGTAGCTCTAGTTTTGAAAGTAGAAATTCAAGTAATGTAAAGGACTATTAGAGACCAGGATCAGAGAAGTGGATTCAATTAACTGGCCTTTTTGGCATTTCTGTATCAAATACCAGTTTTATTTTTATGTTAATAAGATGGTTGTTTCATTTTATTCATATTTATGCATTTCTATTGATATGGATAATTTGTCCCAATATTGTTATGTATCTCTGCTCTTATGAATTAAACTCTGATTTCTGAGTAACTATTTACTCAGAAATCTGTCTTATAAAACTGATTTATTAAATAGTAATGTGTTGCGAATTTCTTCCACATATTATTGTTTAATTATTGGCTTGACTGATTTGACAATCAATATCATTTTTGTGAATTTATTTCGGAGTGTTGTTGATTTATTATTTCAGTTAAATGGTCTCGATAGGATGTGTTTTGGTATTCACAAATGTCAGATAATTGAATTTCTTCATTAGCTTGATATTAATTAAAATCCAGACATACTTAAATTCTCGTCATTTAATTATCTTGCTCTTAGTTGGGTTAGATCTATATCTACTTAATTAAGATAGGATTTAGATTAGTTTATTTTGCTTGCATTATAGAATAAGTTTGCATTGAGATTAAGTTCTACATTCTTTTAAGTCCTCTTCTCAAAGAGGAAAAATCTTAGTTTTGGTTTGGCTGAACCCAAATCAGCTTAAGGGTCATTCTCTTGCCCGATCAGTAAGGAGAAGTGATCTGATATCCCTGTCTATTAGTAGTTAAAGATACATCGTAAACCAATAGCGATAGGGAAAAGGTATCTGGACCTAGTTAAACTAGTCAGAGCCACTATCATAAACGGAAAAGGAGTTGTATTAAGGTCTGAACCGGGTGGTTATCTCCCAATGTTGTCATAATGATTTTCAAGCCTTCAACATTTTTGCGGTAGAAAGAGGTCCTGAAACTTGTTGTTTATTGGAGTCTTTTCAATTTTAACATTTTATTTAAATCATGATGGCTCCTCTTAAACTTCCAATTTGGAGTTGTATCCATGGACGTGCATCTTCCAATACTCCATCCGAAGTGGTAAGACTCTTGTTTCAGGTAAAGTTTAATGGTAAGAAAAATTCTTCTAATTTTAATCATGTCTTTCAATTTATTCAAAATGTTTCAAATTATGATTTTTAAGAAATTAGTGAGGGCATTTTATGCAGAATTTTTACTCTCACATTGGCAGCAAAAGCTAGAAACTGATGTAGAACTCTTTCGGTTGCTTCAATTCACACTTGGGAACAATTTATTACAATCTTCCTTTGTAAATTTGATGGATATATCTACGAACAAGTATGTGATGATTTTGAAGATCTAAGAAGGTTTGAAGGTGAGTCTTTAATTGATTTTACCATTAGGTTTTGTTTAAATTGTTTAAAATTTAAAACTGAAGATAAACCTTCGAAAAAAGAATTATTATATTGGTTTGAACATATTTTCTCTCTTCATTCCATTCAAAAACCATATGAAATTATTTCAAACTTTGATCATTTTCCTCCTAATTTCACTGATCAATTTCAAGAAAATATTAGCAGCAGTATTGAAGAAGACAGTGCTTTGAAATCTAAAAATCATCATGCATTAGAATCAAAAAATCAGATCATAATATGTCAAATACCAGCAGCGATTAAAGTTTTCAATAATAAGAAATTTTTTATACAAATTTCTAAATTCTTTCATGATGAGAAAATTCCAAGTTCATATCAACAAAGCAACATTTTTCAAGAAAGCATAAGTAGCCAAGAAAATGATCTTAAATCTGAAAATTGCAATGAAGAAAATACACTAGAGTGCTCAAATAGAGATATTTTCAAATGCATTGTTTCGGATTCATATTTTTCTCTTTATCCTGATAATTTTTCTAATAGAAATTTAACTTCTCTTCACATTAGAGATATTTCAGAAAATAGAGAGGCTAATCTAAATGAATTGCCAATTAGTTTTTATCAGGATAGAAAATTAATTAATGATCATTCTTTTGACATTAATGAACATGAGCTAAATATTACTTATTGTCTCAATTCATTGAATAAAATGGAAGGGAATTCTAATGAATGCCTTGAGATCATTTATGATAACTACTTTGACATTGAGGATATTGATGTGTCTTATTTAAATTTGAATCCTCATGATCAAAGTCTAATCACATGTGAAAATGAAGAACAATCTAATTTAGAAATTGCTTGAAATAGTTGTCATTTTCAAACAAATAATCATATTTATGATCTTAGCATTCAATAAACCATTCCAATCTATGATTTATATAATGATCAAGATCGCATTCCTATTCAGAGTCATACCCTTCTCTCTAATTCACAAATGGGTATCAACAATCATTCTAATTACATTATTATGCCCAATTCTTGTGAAAATGAAATTTCTTTAAATCAGTCCCAATTGTGTTGTAACAATAATTGTAACACTAGTGTAAACTATGATTCAATTTTGTTATTATTTCAACATTTATTTTTAACTTCAGATTTATTTTCTGTTTTTAGTGTTAAAATTTTAGATACTTTATGCTGACATATTGAACAACTCAATATTGAACACTCAATTGATGCATTGCCTCAATGGATAAATGAAGATTCAAATTATAATAGTGAACATCAAGAATTATTAAACTTTCAATTTCATTTGATATTCATTCCTTATCAATCACTTCTTTCTTCTCAATAGCAGTAGCAACAAGCGAGTGTATTTTCACAATATGATCAACAATCTAATTCAGTTAATAATCTTCTGTTGGATTTATCAGACTCCCATCCATTTTTCATTGATCAATTTGAAGGACATTTGGAAATCTTTTCTTCACGGAAGAACGTTAATAATTTAGCACTTAATCATAACACTAACAAAATCACACATGCCATTGTTGTTGGAAATATGATGCAGAGTGTTGTCCTTGATGGCAAACCACCTGATGAAGTTATTCTTGACTTGATGGACTTGGTAAATGATGTAAATCTGATGTGATATGATGTTTGTTGACAATATGATACTGAAAGGCAACCCTCTTGATGAAGATAATGACAACTTACTTGATGAAGTTGTGCTTGATAGAATATGTCCTTGATGAAGGAAATCTGATGTATCTACAGTGTGAACAGAAGGCAATGAAGAAAGGAATTCAGCATGTGCTAATTCTATGATGAAAAAGAGTATGTCTCTATTTATACGCGGATTGGCCTAGGGGAAGTCGCGTATGCACGCGGAAAGGAACGTTCCAAGTCGCGTATGGGCAAAAGCGCTCAAAAGTGCAAAACCAGGGGTAACCACCATGGTATTGACCCATTGTATTGGGTAATGATCCGCCTAATTGACCCCGTCCAGGTAGTTTTGGGCTCATGGTATTGTTTTGGCCCATGGTATTGAAAAAGGGGCTCATGGTATTGAAAAAGGATAAACCTATATAAGGAGAAGAAATTCATTGTGCAAAACATGAGTGTGGGTGCAAGATGTCTAAGCTTGAATGAATACTTCTCTCTGAAGTAGATCTGAATGGAAAGGGTTACACTTGAAGATAAATCTGAATGTATGATGCACCAATGATGAAGAAGGGGATCTAGACCTGAAATGCACTTGTATCTACTAGATCTGATTATGGAAGGCTTAGATCTTAATCGAGGCGAACATCTGTCTGAAGTAAAAGGGTAAATCTGAACTGAACATCTGATCTGAAGAAGTATGCTGCTCTATAATGATTGAAGATATATACGCTACTTTGCCGCAGAGGAAGCGCGTATGCGCAATGAAATATCTACAGAGGTATACGCTGGTTGATGTGGATGGAAGCGCGTATATACGCGACATCAGTGAATGGAAAGCGCGTATGCAAACTAGGGTTTGCTGATGCAAGGGGTATGAAATGTCTGATCTGTTCTACTATGTTTCTGCTATCTGATCTGTGTTGTCTGAATTGATAAGTATCTGTTGGTGATGTATGTTTGAGCTTAAAATTATGGAAAGGGTCCAGTGTGAAAATATGATGAAATGTGGCCTGCAAGTTGTGTTCTATTAAAGCTGTTGGATCCAGTGTGAAAATTGATGAAACGTGGTCCAAGGTGGTGCTGAAGGTTGTAGCCTTCAGTCAGGGGGTTGTAGCTCCCTTCCAGGTGAGGCTGGTAAACGAGATCGGGGGGTCGTAGCTCCCTTCCAGGAGAGGTTGGTAAACAAGTCAGGGGGTTGGAGCTCCCTTCCAGGAGAGGCTGGTAAACGAGCGCAGGTGGGTGCCTGCGTGCTGGTCAAGTCTGCGCCAGCACATATGTTGTAAGATGTTTTCTCTATAATAAAATATTGAAGGCTGAGCAACTGCAGCGGTGGTTTTCTCCCGACTTGGGTTTCCACCTAAAAAATCCTGGTGTTCATGTGTGATGCTTTTTGTGATGATTTATTCTGTTCTTACTGCACATGTTTACTGCTTATTGAATATCTAATGAATAAATGAAGGAATGATTTAAGTGAAGAATTAATGACATAAATAGATATCTGTGTATACGCGAGTTTCGTAAAGGGTATCCGCGTATATACGCAAGTCTGGTTCAGGAAAGTAGCGTATGCGTTTTAGAAGCAGGAAAAAGTGAAAGTTTTGAATATGCAGTAAATACTGATTCACCCCCCCTCTCAGTATTTTTCCCAACAATTGTTACTGAAAGATCATTTCTACAACCCGGCCTATCATCTTCTCTTTTAAACCTTTCCCACTCAATAATGAAAATCCATCCAGATTTCTATGATCCAATTGAAATTCATTTGGAAAGGGAATTTCAAGAGAAGGTAATGGTGAATAAGCTACTAACAATAAAGATACATTCTGCTTTTAGATTTAGCTTCCTTAGTTTAGTTATATTTTCATTTTTACTAATGTTTGACATGTACATACATGCAGGAATTAAAATGCTTACATGGCTTCATTGGAAGTATGACTATACCTAGTCATGTTTCCTTCATTAAGTTAGAAATAGGAATAGATTAATTTTCTTTTATGTTTGCATTTATTTCATTATTTGCAGGTTTTCATTTGTTTTCAAAACTTTATGTAAGAAGCAAACCCATTTCAAATTTTCAACAGGCTCAGGGAAATTTTATTTTGTGATTCATTAGAAATTGAGCATTTTTTAACTTTACTTTCATTCATCACATTTCACAAAAATATGAAAGTAGAAGTTTAACATGTCATTTTTTCAAAAATCCTATGCAATGAAATGAAAAATCACATATCGCATTGGGATGAATTCAAAAGTTTTTTTTTTTCATCGAAAAAGTTCCGATGCAATAGATCGAATCGCAAAAGCACATTAAACATAATGTTAAACCTTCCATTTGAAAAGTTTCGATGCGATGAACCCAATCGACAATCGCAAATCGGGGAAATCACATTCTAATATATTCATTTGAAAAACTCTGATGCAATAAAGACCAATCGCAAATTGCAAATCGGGAGGAAAATTGAATACATCCTTATGTGCTCATTTTAAAAGTTGCGACACGATAACTCATCGTCGATTTACCATTTCTATCGCTTTTCACTAATCGTCGAATGCTCATTGCTTATCTCTTTTCACTAATCGTCGATTGCTTATCGCTTATCGCTCTTCGCTCATCACCGATTATTATATCCATCACATCGCTGTTATCGCAAGAATCATATTGGCATTTCCAACATGACTATTTTCCAATATTCCGATATGTCGATATCAATATCGCTCATCGCATTTTTGATGCTCATATCATAATGCTGAAAGCCACGTCATCCATCGCATTGCCGGTATCGCAATCGCTTCATCGCATTTTAATTCATAATCATGTCACTATTTCGAATCTGCGATGTGCAATGTGCAATGTGCAAAGTATAAATCTGTGCAAAGTACAAATCGCGAGATGCGGTGTGCGATGTACAATTTGTGACATGACTGTCCTCGATCCTAAATATAACATTTCTTCAATGGTATGATCACTCCATCTCATGGCACATATTCTTTTCGCATGATCTCATATCAGAGATTCGCTACTGGAACCCCCGATGCGATAAACTCCAATGCATGCCTCTACATGGAATACGAATCATCCGATAAGGCATTGTGTTAATTTAAAGTAATCTTGGGTAACCACTATGATACTAAAGCAATTGACGACAAATTTGCAGCATATTCAAATCATTTTGATTTTTCATATATTTCAGTTTGAAATAATTCCATAATTAAATATGAAATTTAAGACCTCTCTATTTTAAATTTCATTATCTTAAATTTGGTCTTAACTCTGAACAATTTATAAAAAATCATGGAATTTGTATAAAACTTATAATATTCTGAGAACATTAATCACTGCAAATTCTTAATCTCATTTCTGATGCATTTGTTTTAATTTCAACTCCCTTGAACACAAAGCACTCCATTTTTACATTTTACTGCTTGCTTTAGTTTAAATAAAATAAATAATGATTTTGGGTTATAGGATTTTGGTTAGTTTACCTTCTTCATATTTTTAATGTTAACTAAAAGAAGAAGTCAACTAGTATTGGAGAAATTGATACCTTTAGGTAAGATCAAATCCAATTATCCAATGATAAGATTCATGTATCCACTTTCATTAATTTCCATTTCATTACTTTAGTTTCGTTTTTGTTTTTAAATTATGTTGATATAAAAAATATGTTTTGCAGCTCTTCATAAAAGCTTTCAATCCTCTGCCAAATCATATTTTGGAAGCCCTATGCTCTTTTCCTAGTTTTATTTTCATGAAGCAACTATAGTCTTCCTTGAAACAACTACACTAGGAAGTTTTTAAACCTTTAATCTGTTTCTTAAAAGCATTCCTTTTATTAGAAAATGATTAAGATATTTTTTTGAAACAAGAAGATTGACATCAGACATAAATTTTTCATTGTGGTTGAATTTTATTATCACTGCTATCTAAAGCCTAAAACATTTACACCCCTGCAAGGTATAATTTATCTAAATCTCGACATAAGAAGGAATGATTACATGATTATTTTCTTTTACTTCATGTTGTTGAGACATTGGCATAAACATTCTTGTTAGAGTTTGTATTTCAAAACTTAGATTTTCCTTTCCACTTTTAAATTTCTTCATTTTTATTTTTGTTTGCTGATTTCTTTTCTCACTTTAGCTTAAGAATTCTTTTCCTTTGGTTTTTAGTTTTGATTTTGGTGATTCTGCCATGATTTATATGAAAGACCTTCTTATTACCTAATCTTGGTCAACATACATATGAAAAAATTGCTAATAGTTTACTATTATCTTTTTCTTAAAATCTCTTAATAAAGTTTGTTTTTCTTATTATAAAGGTAGACATACTTAAGGAAGAGATTACAAAACAAGAGAAGTTGATGAAGTATCATGAAATCTGAGAAATTTCTTTTTCATCAAAATTGTAATTATTTTGAGATTTCAATATTTTATTAAGATATTCAAAATTCTATTATCAGTCAAGAAAATTATTTTTAACCAAGTAAAGACACTTTACAGCAAAGCACTTTTGACTTTGAAATTGTCATTCTGAACGCTTAAGGAGTTAATGATTGTCCTTATTTAAAAGAGTATTATTTTTCTAGAGTGTAATCCAAAAATATATTTAAACTTAAAAGATAAGAGGTCTCATCACGAGCCTACTTACCATGATCATAGGGGAAAAATAGGCTGACATTACCAACACTACTAAACAAACCAAGGTAATGGCTTATGATTGCAAAAAATTATAAGACAAGGGGTCTCATCACAAGACAACTTGTTCAGTCCAATTATAACCAGTGAATGACATTGTCAACTGTTTGGCTACCAAACCAGGACAATGGCTTTTAAGAACTCAAAAAATAAATAAATAAATAAAAACATATATAAATGGATTTATCTCTAGGTCAATAATTCTTAAATAGATAGTATTCTGAATCATTCATGATTAATAGGTAACCCTGTTGAGACTATAGATGTTTGCTGGCAGCAATGGCTCTACCTGTGACAAATGAGTACATTTTAAAAGCTAAGCTATAAAGTGAACCATGCTTTATCTCTACAACTAATTAAGGACTGATATAGAGTTATGAAATATTTTAATTTATGAGGAATTTTAAGAAAATTACAATAAGGTAATTCTTTTTTTTATTTAGATTAATGAACTTAGTCAAGCATTCCAAGAATATTTTTCTCTTCTTTAATTATTTTTACTTTAATTTTAGGAAAATTTCATTCATATCAAATAGAGATAACTGGTTCTTCTCCCGTGTGTCGCCATTGCCTCCCCCACCCCCGACTTGTTCACTTCAAATAATGGGGACCCTTTCTATAAAATTTTTGGCTAAATTCCTTTTAGGATTTTTATTAAGTTAATTATCCTACGATTTTGTTATTTTTCATTTTCTTTAGATTCTTATTTTTATTGCTTTGTTACGATCGATTTTTTATAATATTTTCATTGATGCTTGTTTCACCTCATTTGGTCAATTGGTTTGTAAATGGCACTCCTTTGAAGTCTAATCATTCATGTCGTCTGGGTTAAAAATGCATAAAATGTACAATATTTCATTTTTTTAATTAAATTAGTTCAGTAATGCATTTAGTTTAAATATTAACCCGTAGTTAGTTATTACTAACATTTTTCATTTTTTTACTTACACAACCAAATCATAAAGCATCGGGATTTCAGTCATTTATTTCAATTTTCTATTTTCAAATAAATTACTAATCTCAAAAACTTAAAACATTCAAGTGGCTGTAGTTTATTTAGGCAAATCATCTCTTAGATAATTGCACAACTTAATATCATTAAAATAAAACCAAAACAAAAAAACCAACATTTAACATTAAATTTTAAATTAATTTTATTAATTATATTAAAAATAATTAAATTAAAATTTAATATAAAAACAAATATATATAAAAATAAAAAGCAAATAAAAAAATAAAAATTACATCGCATCATCGCATCGGGAGTTTTCAATGGGTGCATTTCTTCGAAACCCCCATAACATCACCGCTCTCGATATGTCGATATTCCAATTGCAAATAGGTCAAAGGCATGTGGGTCATTAAAATACATCGCATCAGAGGTTTTGAACAAAAAATTTAAAAAAATAAAAAAAACATTCGATGGCCATCCCTCCCGATATGCTGATTGCGATGCTATAACCCATACATTTCTTTGTTTGACTTTTAACTCACTCACACGTGAGTATAAGAGGAATAGTGTAGTGTTAGTTGTTAATATTAATGTAGTGTTAGAGTTAATGGTAGGTGTAGTATTAATTTAATATTAGTTTAGTGTTAGTTTAGTTATTTTAATTTTAGATAAAATTAATTAATATTTAAAATATAATTAATTTAATTAAATTATAATTAATTATTAATTAGATTAATTTGTTTAGTTAATTATATTAGTTAGTTAGATTAATATTAATAATTAGTTTAGTTTATAATTAACAATTAAATTAGGATTAATTATTAGATAATTGAGAGTCTAATTTAGGATTAAAATTTTAATTAAAATTCTGATTTGTAGCCTAGCAACAGAATTTCCAGATTTATATCAGATTTGACTTATCAACTTCGGAGGCTCATAAATTGAGTTTTACTTGGCCAAATGAGGCCCAGGATGGCTCATTTGAAAGAGAAAATCAAGGAGAACATTTATGAGGATGTTTCACTAACAGATTTGGTCATTTATTGGGTCAAAAATCAGGCAGAAAATCAAGCTCCGAATTTCTAAAACAAAATCAATTTTCTGAGTTTTATTTTCTTCATTTTCATTTGCCCAAAGCCTCTTCTAATTGCAGATTCGTTCATCAATGATATCCTTGGCCAATTAAACCATTCCAGACATCAATAGAGAGCTTATATTTTATTTTTAATTATTTATTCAAATAGAATTTGATTGGATTTGTTTTAATGCCAAAAATGATATTTTGATTTTATTATTTCATTATGATTTCTTTTTGCAGGAAAAACAATAGAAGGGATATGGAGAAAAAGATCTCACTCAATGAGAAGACTCCATCAATTAAATATTGGATTTTTTGAGCAGTTAAAATTGGATTGGGTAGATTTTTCTTCAACAAACTCTCTTCTCAAAATTTTTTTGGAAATATTATAAATGGAAGATTGTAGAATGTGAAAAAGGGGGGGCTCTCCTCTGTAATTCTGGACTTCTAAAAACATTTCTGTTATAGGAATTTAGAGTTGTAGATGGGGAAGAGAGAAAATTTTAGATCTGAACATTATTGAGGGTTTATCTTTATATCTTGAATTATGTATGATGTGTAGAGTTTGCATTTCTGCAGCTCTAGTTTTGAAAGTAGAAATTCAAGTAATGTAAAGGATTATTAGAGACCAGGATCAGAGAAGCGGATTCAATTAACTAGTATTTTTGGCATTTCTATATCAAATACCAGTTTCATTTTTATGTTAATAAAATGGTTGTCTCATTTTATTCATGTTTATGCATTTCTATTGATATGGATAATTTGTCCCAATATTGTTGTGTATCTCTGCTCTTATGAATTAAACTCTGATTTCTAAGTAACTATTTACTCAGAAATCTGTCTTATAAAACTGATATAGTAATGTGTTGTAAATTTCTTCCACATATTATTGTTTAATTATTGGCTTGACTGATTTGACAATCAATATCATTTTTGTGAATTTCTTCCGAAGTGTTGTTGATTTATTATTTCAGTTAAATGGTCTCAATAGGATGTGTTTTTGTATTCATAAATGTTAGCTAATTGAATTTCTTCGTTAGCTTGACATTAATTAAAATCCAAACATATTTAAATTCTCATCATTTAATTATCTTGCTCTTAGTTGGGTTAGATCTATATCTACTTAATTAAGATAGGATTTAGATTAGTTTCTTTTGCTTTCATTATAAAATAAGTTTGCATTTAGATTAAGTTCTACATTATTTTAAGTCCTCTTCTCAAAGAGGAAAAATCTTAGTTGTGGTTTGGCTGAACCCAAATCAGCTTGAGGGTCATTCTCTTGCCTGATCAGCAAGAAGAAGTGATCTAATATCTCTGTCTATTGGTAGTTAAAGATACATCATAAACCAATAGCGCTAGGGAAAAGGTAACTGGGCCTAGTTAAACCAGTCAAAGCCACTATCATAAACGGAAAAGGAGATGTATTAAATTTTGGACCGAGTGGTTATCCCCCAATGTTGTCGCAACAATTTTTGAGGCTTCAACAAGTTCCTAGGCAGACCTGCTAGTTGAAAAACTCATTGGGGCAGCTAGTAGGCCTAGAAAAAAGGAGATGGAAAAATGAATATATATATATTCCCCAGGTATTTGTCTCTCATAAACTCAGTGCTATCCAACCTATGCAAGCAACAAGAAAAAGTTATCACCATACGAGAAAATTGATTAAAAATATAGTCAAAGGAAGTAAAACTTGAGCTTTCTCCCCATTTTACAAGATGCTCCAATGAGACCAAGGACATGTCAATCCATCACCCTCATCCATTTCTAACATTAACCCATAATTCACAAGCATTTCCCTTTCATTTTCCTCGAAATCCTATAACTTTTACATGTTCTATGTTGCTACAAGATTGAAAAAAACACATGGTATGAATTGTTTTTACCATACATCTAAGAAGGTGCACCCATTTTCCAATCTGTTTCATGGGGAGATGAATATGGATGATGGTAACATGTTCAAATTTTTTTATGAAATTCTAGTGCATATTTTTTGAGAAATCGACAACCATTACCTACAAGTATTTTTATTTTTTCTTGAGATTCATGCATCCATTAGCCAATAATGTTTATGGGGTGATGCATAAGGATGATGGAAACATAATAAAAAACTTTCAGGTGAATCCAATCTATTTTTTTTGAGATATGGATTAAGTAATTATGTTATAGAATTGTCCTATAGTGTTACAAGATTATCCCAGATTTTCTACAGGATTGTGATCGACACAGAGAGGGATCAGGTCTTATGTTTTCCTTAGGGGAATGAAAAAAATAAGTCCACCACACCACCATCATCCATCATACACACCATTTATCCACTTTTACATCCAAAAAATCATCTTTGTCCATGAAAAAACCCATTTTCACACCTTCTTCCACAGTCTTCACCACTACCAAAGTCTTCAGTCCCTGTCCATGAGCTCATAAAGAATTAGTATAGCTTATAAATGAATTTCATGAAGGTTATTGCAATTTTGGAGGGGTCTGTGTGACTTTTACATGAAATAATCCAATCTTGTATTAGCCTACACAAACCCTACAAAACCACAATTAGAAACACTTGACAACGCCAAAATTAATACTTATCCATCCTGAAGCATTGAAGGGAAATATTTGGGATCTTGGAAAGCCACACAACTCTTAAGGAGTTTCTACTAGTTCACTTTTTGTCTCCAACAATAGTATATTGATCCACCATTTGAAGAAATTGCATCAATAAAATTTGCTCAGTCGACTCACCTATCAGGAAATATCTATGAAAATATTATTTTTCAAAGGAGGGCCAGAGCATGAAGAAACTAGCATGGAAAATGACACCTCCAAACAATCAACATATCGACCACCATTTATGAAGCAACATGCATATATCAACACACCAAGAGATCGTCAAGTAGGCATAGGTATGAATTTTTCTTCACCTCTCCTCTTGAGTGTATTATGGTTAAAAATTTGTTGTCAATGCACAAGATAGAAGTTTTTGTAGGTTGAAGGTGGCCAATAGTCTCAACCACCCTCAAATAGTTAAGTGAATCTAACTGACTGTCATGTAATGCTAGTAGATGTTGTAACAACAAACGTTGTAACAACGAATGTTGTAACAACATATGTTGTAACAATTGAGGGGGTAGAAAGCCATTTCATATTTTTTTTCAAAGCTTGAAATCAGGAGACCAAAGAGGTTTTTCTGCCACCCAAGACTACACCAGCACTTGGTGGATCAAGAAAAAAAATTGGGAAGTAAAAACATAGGTAACGGTGGATTGAGAAGAAGATGTTGTAATAATGTGTGTTGTAACAACATATGCCATAACAATTGTCAATGTTAAATATTCTAAAAATTTTGTAATAGTTGATGTTGTAACACGGATTAGTGTTGAAAATGTTAAAACTACTATAAACATTGATGTTATAACAACTGCTACTATTGAAACTACTAAAATAGTGACCACTACAGTAGATGCTATAATAGCATATAGTGACCACTACAGTAGATGCTATAATAGCATATAGTGACCACTACAGTAGATGCTATAATAGCATATGTTGTAACGGCTGATGTTGTAACATTAGATGCCATAACAACTGTCAATGTTAAATCTGTTGAAAATTTTGTAACAACTGATGTTGTAACACCCATTCAAATCCTTGCAACTTGGTAGTATCACCACTTTTGAAAAATTTGAAGTAGCCATTCTTAAAATATGTTGTAGCTATTTTATCATTGTTTCTTTCATAAAAAAATTCAAATCTCTCTCTCTCTCTCTCTCTCTCTCTCTCTCTCTCTCTATATATATATATATATATAATGCAGGCTTAGAATTTACAAAATGGAGCATGATTATGTAAATATTAAGGCTTTTGAGGGTGGGCCATCCCACATGCGTATGAAGCGACAAAATAGTTAAACAATACACAAGTCATGAGCACATCGTTGCATTTTTAGATCAAACTGCATCTATAGTGGAACCCTACAGCAAAAATAGAATGAGAGATATGCTGAGAGGTGCCCCCGAGGAGTGTTTTTGTGAAGTGACCATTAGGGAGATCAACAATTTAGATCTACAGTGCCATCACTTTGGAAAAAAATTCCTATCAAACATAGAGCCCCCGAAGGTGGGGAGTGGTTTCGATGGAAAGCACTAATAGAAACAAGCGAGCACGTACATGCGAGCCAGTGATCACTCCCTCCATTTCATCTTCACTCTCGCATCCCTTACCACACCATCTTTATCCATACTCATAATTACAATTTCCCTCCAGATTATGAACTAAATCTCCTTTAACATGTTATTTATTCATTCTTGTACAAAACACACTCTTGTTCCTGGTTCAATTTCTCAATGCCAATCATTTTCAAATCCCAGGTAACCACCTTCCTCGTGTTCTCCCATGTTTGGAAATTAAAGGAATAAAAGTTAAATTGATAAGAAAGCTTATTTATCATGGTCTACCACTCTATACCATTTAAGGATATGGAGAGGGATATATTTGATTCTATTTTTTCTTTGGAACTTATGGGATTTTGTCAAAACCTATCCCTCATTCAAATTCAGTCAGATATTTCTTGTCGAGTAACAAATCCTGGCCTTGGCACTATTATCATTTCACTTACTTACCCATTTCTGGAATTCATAACTTTGATCACTTCATCCCTGTATCCCCAACACAATTTCGTCATGAAATCTGCAAGAGAAAATATTTTTCATGGTTCCTCTTTGTTAATTCAACAAGCTTTGGATTACCTAGAATCTAATAAGTACACAACATTCACTGATGATTCATTTATGTCAGTATATCAAACCCTTTATAATGAAGAAAAACCAAGTTGTTTGGGCTTATTTTACTCCCTGTTACTTCTCTCCCTTTAGATGCCACTGAATTTTATTTAACCTTGTTCTCTAAAGCTATTAATCCAATTCTTTCAATTATTATGAGTGTATTAGGAAAATATGATACTATAAAGATCAATTGCCAACATTTTGGGTTCTTTCATTTGGTAATGCAACCATAGGTTATATTAGTTATTCCATGTTACTGGGAACATGTTATTAACCTCCAATTTCATAATTTCACTATCATTGATTGTTTTAGGTACCCATCCTTGCTTGTTTACTTATTCATTTACCATCATGTAGATAAATTTATGGGATTGGGATTAAATATTCTGGATCCAGATAAGAAGAAGAAATTGTTCATCAACTGGACTAATAAAGTCAAGAAGAAGGAAAATAATTAAGGCTTTCCATTTTACATATCCTCTTTTATATTAGTTGAATATAGAATTATTAATTACCAACCTACCCCCAGAATCCTTCCCCAGGCTAAATATTTGTTGCAGTTAAGAAGAGATCTTAGGGTTGGTGACTGGTATATATTTGAAGATTATTTGGAGATAAGGCTATATGGGTAGAGATTGCACCATTCAAATTACCTACATTTACACCCATGGGTATTTTTCTCTATAATTTATCAGACAGAGTTTGAATGTGGATCAATTCCACCTTGTCCTAGCTAGGAAGGGGTTTTGTTCAAGATGCCTCGAACAATTGGTCCATTTATTGTAAATAATAGGAAAGCTACAAAGGAGATTGAAAAAACTATGCAGGAATTGAATAAGGGGAAAGATGGAATTATGACTCACATAAAATTATCTCTAAAAGAAGAGTAGAAATAGCATGTTCTCCATACACTCATGAAGTGAGACAAGAATTAGAAAAGTTTAAAAAATCTAGTATAGAGGAGCTAAAATAAGGTTTAAATGTGGAAACCCCTCTTCCTAAAGAGAAGAGCTTAAAAATAAGTGATGTGGAATTAATGGACATTGACATGGAAAGATCTCAATCCAACAAAAAGGAAAAAATTCAGGCAAGAGAGATAGAAGTTTCACAATTAGTAGAGAAGCCTTCAAATGAAATTGGATTCCAGCTACAATTTGGGGGTATAAGGCTCCTAGCTATCAGACTAGGCTACTCTCAACCATGGATCATGAGAGGAACCAATTGAAGTTATCATTCACTTATCCAATGTCCCAATTCATTTCCTATGGTGTATATTTTAAGAATATAAATTTATCTATCAATACCAAAGATATTCCTCTCTGACACAAAATAAATCTGCACAACCAAATAAGAGAATTAAATTATAGTGATCTCAGTATAACTTCTCTAGCATCCAAAAAAGTAGAAGCACTTTTGTAGAAGGCATTTTATTAGCTCAAGTAAGAAAGGGAAAATTCCAGATCCCTTCATACTCAAAATGAGGAATATAAGAATTCAATTATTAAACTTGGAATAAACCCTGAAGACAGAGAAACCACCCAAGCTATGATTCAAAGTGAAAAATTAGAGGTTCAAACCTTAAGGAAAAAATAAAAAATGCATGTAACAAAGCACGTGCAAACACCTAAACTAGTTCAGGTGGAGAGAGAGAAAGAGGTTTTGACTAAATAATTATTGGAAATAAACCAAGAAGTTTTAGCCCTTAAACAATAGAATGCAAATTTGTTGCAAATAATAGAAAAGCATGTGTTCACCATGGTAGTATCAACTGATTCTGAGGACCCAACCAAAAATATGACTATAGCCATGACAAAATTAAAGATATTAGAAGATGAAGTAAATAAGCTATAAAAGGATATGAATGAATCTAAAGAACAATTGAAACATAGATAAAGGAAGCTTAATATGGCAAGGGAGAATGAAAATCAATCCAATGCAAAACACTAGTCTACATGTGAAGAAATAAAAGAACTGAAGGAGAAGATTAAAGGAAACATGTCTTTGATCCAAGTAAGGCAAATCATATGGGACGACAAAATTCAATAAATTTGAGCATTTTGAGAGCATATTATTGTCATTATAAAAGAAAAATATATGATTAATGCCTCTGAGGTACTTATTCACACAAATAAAAATCAATCACAGGAAAGTGCACAAATGGAAAATAAAATCATTGATTATTTTAATTCCAAAAATCCTCCAAAGAGCTGAGATATATGGAAATTTCAGATAGGAAATTTTTGGTGTTAGAAATAAGTAAGATGGTCCAAATAAATATGTATAAAATGAAGGCAACGGGCAGATTGGATGAGGTTAAAAAATCAATGGCATCCTACAATTCCAACCTGGAAAAAAGGATTAGAGAAATGTTTTCAACTTGCTGGGATCAATAGGGAAGCCTTCTCTCTTGGGAGCAGTATGAAATATTGTTAGTGGAAACTAAAAGAAAATTCATTTATTCACACAGATGTACTACAATTTAAAAGGGGTTAACACTAGTCAACTATATGCAAAGAGATTTTAGCTACTTTGGCAAATAAATACCTTATTTACAGACAAGTTGAGCTATGTCAAGTTAACCAATCTAAGAATGACTTACAGTAGTATGCTCCAATGCCAATTCTTGATTTAGCACTTTGTAAAATGTGTCAAAGTCTTGTCACTCCACATAATGTTAGAGTTATTTTTCTTAGGACTACATCAAAATAAGTAGATATATTAAAAGGATGGTGATCTTTTCATTTTCTACGAAGTCAAGCATTTATTTATTTTAAAACCTTCATTTGAAAAGTATACTGAGGTATATGAATCATATAGGAAAATGATTGATCTCGGTTCCAGTAGATGAAGAGTGGGAGCAATTGGTCAAAGTCGTTGAATAAATTTTAGGGCTCTAGAGAGTAGTTTTATTGAATCTTGTTCTGTAATGTGCTCAATTTCTTTTGGAAAGTGGATGGAGAAGTTTCAAATGATTCCTAGTCTAATGTTTATAGTATGTGTTATTTTCTTAGTAACTTTGGATTTGTGTTATTCTTCTTCTGAGACCTGGGTAATGAAGCTGTTGGTTTATTTATTTAATATATTTATTAATTTTGTGTGAATAGTTGAGATAACTGTTACTTTTATCTAAGAAGCCTTAATGAAGTGACTTGCAGTATTTGCATCTTATTTTCTCTCATTTCATGTTCTCTGTTGTAGATATAATGAATATGATTCTATTTAGTTGTATGGCTTGAACCTTAAATTTATTTACGTTATTATCTCCATACTATAATGTAAATTTTAAATGTTGTAATCATAGATAATTAGGCCAATTCAATTTATTCATTAATTTCTCCAAAAAGTAGTTCACATTGAATGTAAAGTTCTATCATCACCTACCCCACTTTTCTTATTTTTTTAAGATTAATAAGGGTTTGATAGAGTTGGAATAGTGAACAAACTTTTGTTGTACTTTAGAATGTATGAATAATTTTTTTTTTTAAATATCACCGAGTTGTGTGCTAACCATCCTCCCCATAGGACTAGAAAGGGATGTGTCCTATAGAGTTTCAGGCCCTTTCTTTCAAATCAGGCCTTCAAAGTTTGAATGGGCTTTAACAAAGGCCTAGATCATAGATGTTCCTATTCTAATATCCATGTCCCTACATATATGCTTAATTCATTCAATATATATACCACTAAAAAACAATTTTTTTTTATCTTAATACACCCTTAATCCTACCATATGGAAGATAATTGCTAAGACAAGTACTGAGACTCAAGATCATCCCTAGTGTTAGGATTCATCTTCAATTATTCTCTAGGGTTTACGTCACAAACTCTAGGTCTTCCTCCATTGCATCACACAAGCACTAAGAACTCTCGATGACAATTATATAAATGGAATACTGAGTAAAGTGTAGACAAAGACATTATATTACCTCTATACAGAGTAGGTAAGGGAGTCAAACATTGATAAAGTGGACTAATTACACAAAAAATTTAATTTAATTCAAAAGATAAGATCTCAAAGTGAAGTTCTCTCTCTCCAAGTTATACATGTCAAGATACCAATCCTTAGGTGGTGCACTCTCTAAGCATGGGTTACAATTTCCAAGTTCTCTTCATCACAAGTCTTCTTTCTTTCCAGCGCAATCATCCCATGCTTGACAACACATGTATCTTGGGTCCATAATCAATCCCATGTAAAGTGTTCTCAACTCAAGAGTCCATAATCAATCCCAAGCATTTTTGTTTTTTATCTACAGGTTATGTATTACATGATCTTCCATATCTCCTATAGCCTAGGGTTTTTGTCAAAAACTTGATAAAGCCATGATTGGATATTGATTTCTAAGGATTTGATCGTAGTGAAAGGTTAATGATTTATAAGGGTGATATGAACAACGGGAGTAGAAAAGAACTCAAGCTACACACAAATAAACAACTAAAACCAAGAAATGAAAATTGACATACTGAACATAACAATTTCCAACTAAATTATTGAAAGTCAACTAATGATACCCTATTCTCCATATAGATAACAAAAAC
This sequence comes from Pinus albicaulis, assembly GCA_034641835.2. Classification (NCBI taxonomy): domain Eukaryota; kingdom Viridiplantae; phylum Streptophyta; class Pinopsida; order Pinales; family Pinaceae; genus Pinus; species Pinus albicaulis. Next base: position 934,126,837 of record CM076576.1, read on the forward strand.
AGACCACTTTTTGTCTTGTGTCATATCAAATTCCAATTATGATGGATAATGGCCATATTGGTGCTCCTATCAAAACATGGCAGCTCGAGTAGTTAAGTAATTAATATCCAATCATTTATTTTTTTGTACAAACTTTTAAAAAAAATGTAATTTTATGTATTAAATAAACTTACAAATTTTCATATTAAGGCTTCTAAACATGTTTGGCCATTGTGATGCGTGACACGATATTTGGAAAGCCTAGCCTTCACGGTCTTGTACTGAAGCATACACTAATTCAATCTAATTATGTACCAGTAAAATATAAAAATCTTTTAATGAATTTGAAAATTTTTTATGACCAAATTTAAATACATGTGTGCTCTCCTCATCGTAATTCCTTCGTGCATCTATTCTATCATATGATTTCAAGAGCTCTTTCCATACTTTCATGCTTACATAACCTAGCTTTATTTTGGTCCTTAGCTTATGAGAAATTTTTTTTATCTTTTTCGTTTGGTTGCAATGGAATATCTTGTAGTTTTGATTCATTTGTTTTTTTACTTTCTTTACTCACCAACCTTTCCCAAATTTAGTTTGATTTTCATGTATGAATTCCTTTTGAAGGTGCATGGGTATCTTAGATAATGGAATATGTATATGTTATTTGAAGCATTTTAGGCATGATTCCTTCAACCTATGATTGAACACTTTCACAACATATGTCATTATAATATTCTCGTAGACAACATCATATTCTACCTTGGTTTTGTATGTACCAATGCAAGATGCATAACATGTACTGGTGCTGGAAGAAATTTGTGTCATGGGAATGGTTGGGACATTGGACATATTTGTTCCTTGTTCCACATTCTTACAGGTTATTGTGATTGATTTTTTCTTATATCTTTTTCTCGATCCAAGATTTTATGGGGAATCAATCAACTCCCTTTAGCAGTTTTTCTTTGGATGGATTGTTTCAATGCCTTTAGTAGATCGTTCTTCCACAAATTTTGCAAGCATAGACAAGTCCATACCATATATTTTTTTCACTTCTTCTACCCCCAAGATATAATCCATTGACTCTTTCAGATTATCACTATCATGTCCCTATATATATAATTTTTTTTTTTTTTTTAAAATTTAGAAATAAAAAATAATCCATAATTTCTTATTTTATAATTTTTAAATTAAAAACTAAAAAATACAATTCAAAAAAGCAATGGAAACATATAAAAATATATAAATTGAGTATGAAATACCTATTTATGGAAAGAACCATATACCTTTGCTCATTTCTCTCTACTGGTTGACATTTTTTGGCATCCTAGGGTGAATGTTTTTCCTCCAGAATGTGTAAAATATCTTCTCTTTTCTCCCTAAGTTTTGGTTGCTTCCCTCTAATTGTTTTAAACAATAGTAGTGCAAAATGGACAAATAAGGGTTTTATTTTTGTCTCTGGTAGGGGGTGAACGAGATGCAAAAATTGATTTCGTGGCTGTTAGAGGTAGAATCACACCCACAAATATATTTTTTTTCATTAAAATCCACAACATGGGAGGATAGGTTCGTCAATATATCTTCCCACCATCAACACAGATCCAATCAATTATTATTTTTTCATAGGCTCAATGCATTGCTCCAACCGTGGTTTGCAACTCTACGCAGAACTTCAAAGCTCCCTCGATTTGAAATTTGTGAGTATGAGAATGGAAATATGGTGAATGTATTACATTTTTTTTGTTAAATAGTCAACATACACCATATTTTTATCCATTTCACACACAAATTATAGATTGACGGGTTTTTTTTTTCGATTTGGTTGAATAGTTGGCGCTAAATTGGGCGTAATTAGCACCAAATATAGCACCGACTATTAGCTAAAACACATATTTGGTTTGGGGTACCAAATGGGGCGATAATTGTGCCTAATTTAGCACCTATAATATTGCATTTTTTCTCTTCATCTAATTTGTGTTCATTTCCATATTTGCACTTTTCAATGTCAGTGTGGGGGCTTCCATGTTATTGTCATTTTTATGAGGTTTGAATACCAATGTTGGATGTGCAATGTGCATAGGAACATGGGCTAAGCTGAAATGTTGGTTCATTTAAAGCCCTATAAATATTGGTTTAACCCAATCAAGGGTGTTTTATGTCATATTTTCCTATCCCACTAATTAATTTGGAGTGATTTAAAACTTGCTATTTTTATTTTTATATCCAATGAATCATAATGTAACAATCTACTAGTTATAATCACATACACACATTTTCACCTTAAATAAAGGTTGTGTTACTTAGTGATTATGTATACATGTGACACAAACATTTTTGATCTTTCCACTCACTTTTAACTCCTTTATAGAGTGGATGTTAGCACTAAAAATATATTTCATCCACAAGTTAACTTATACTAATTATTATATTATATATTGAGTTCATTTAGAAGGCTAAAAAATCAAAATTTGAAAAAAGCATATTCTCTAACATATAGAGTCAAAGGATTTTTTTAAATATATAAAAATATATATATTTGGTGGTTTAAAATTATGTATGAAGGGTTTGAATGAAGTTAAATGAAAATATGAAAAGAAAGAAAAAGTAGTCCATTAGTTTCCATAATCCTCATCTAAGATTTATAAGAGTTGTTTCATGTCACTATATTGGGAGTAGAAATTAACAAAAAGGGTATGTACTGAAAATAGGGGAATTTTAGTTAGAAAGGTGCAACAAAAACTAGTTGAGCTTAAATTGATTGTGCATTTAGCCAAATGGACAAAAGCATCGAAATGTCTATATTATGTATTCATTTAGGTAGTTTATATCTCTTTAGTCGAGGAGATATGACGGGGCCAACATGACGTCGCCGCTACTAAATCGGAGAAGAAGTAGGCGATGCAAAAGTAGTCAAACGTAATCAGATAATAAAGGTAATAATACAAAAAAAAACTCAACCAAAGGAGATGAATATTATACAAGTTCAAAATATTTGCAACATATAGAAGTGCGTTACATCTAAAACTCTCATTTCATTTTTTAATGAATCACATGATATCAGTATGTCAAATATATGAGTAAAGTGAGGTTTTGTGTTGGATAGCATATTTTTTGAAATGAGATAATTGGTGTACTAAACATCATTAAACTACAAGAAAAAAGGACATTGGTGAGGGTCATGCCTATGATGGACCTTTAAGGTCCATCACCAATGTCACATATGGTGGGGGTCCTTAAAAAAATGTTGTTGTAAGTGCATATAGTGACGTTCCTTTAAGGTTTGTCACCAAATCCATTTTAAGTGACACTTTTGGTGAGGGTTATTAAAGGCCCATCATTAATTCTCTCTTTGGTGACACTTCTAGTAATGATATTTTATTGACCCTCATCAATGCCCTTTTTGGTTACTTTTGGTGACGGTCGGAAAATGTTCATCATCATAGATCATTCCAATGAGTTTTTTATGATGCTATGTGCATGTTACTATATTTTTTTGTCAAAAGATAATAATTTAAGACCATTGTTGTGGAGTTTTTTTTATTACGTGTCCAAGGCCATATAGTGGTTAGAGTCAGTCAATTTTTTAAGAAGTAATTAGTGTGTATCATTTCCATCAAGTAATGGGAATATAGGTTTCCTATAATTCAATACACGATTCATCTCTGTTAGGTTTATTATTGAACAAATTCACTTTAGATAAAGTTCCACTAGTGTGTGTAGAAATTATATTATTTAATACATAATCAAGCTTTCTAAATTATATTAATGAGAGATATATAGAACTCCTCAACACTCTTGGCACATCTTAACATGCTTTGGCACACACTAACATTCCTTTGCACCTCACGTATCTTAGAACATATTTTTAACTATAACATATTTCCATGAATAGGACACCCAAGAACATGTTGGAAGGCCCTAGCATAGCATAACACTCTCCTAGCATGTGTTGGCATGCCTTGTAGTCCCTAGCATCCCTGGAACAACTCGGAATGCATTAACATACATGAGCACTTGGAAAACATTGGAAATTGGCATGTAATGAAACCTATTATTAGTGTTCCTAGCATGCCCCTTTTGAAAAAGATAAAGTCCTTAATTATTAACCCTCTTATGTGTTCATTTCCTTGCATTTTAGCTTGTTTCTTCTTTTTGATGCCTTGATAATAGTTGGCACATATTGAAATACCCGAGCACCCTGAAAATCTTCACATGCCTTAGCATATTACATGCCTTTGAACTATTTGTCATATGTTAGCACACACTAGAACTCCCTAGCACACTCTGGAACTTCTTGAAATGCCTTGATATTCCCTAGAATGCCTTGCTAGCGCTTAACATACCTTGTCACTCCCTCCTTGGCATGCTAGCTAGCACTCGTTGACACTCTGTGGTACACCCTCATATTCATTCACTTCCATGCATTTTGACGTAGTACTCCCTTTTGTTTCCCTTGTACTCCCTTACACTCATAATGCATTAGCACACTCTGTCACACCTTATAAATCTTCGACATGCACTTCCACTTCATAACATGTGTATCACTCCCAAACATACATTGGCACTTGGAACGTGTTGGTGCTTGGAAAGTATTATCATGTATAGCATTCATTAAGATGCCTTGGTATGCTTTGACATGGTTTAATATTAAATTTATTTGAGATTGTTGGTGAGGTAAATCCCCTCTGCGGAGAGAGGCGATCCCACTAGCCCTAGAGTGGGTCTAGCCACAAACAAGACATGCTATAACATTGATTCCTAGTTAATGAATGGAAAGAGACTCGATAGTTAACTCACCGTAGGTCCTATGCTATTGTGTCGTTGAAAAGAGTGGCTGCCTTTCGCTCCTAGTTTGACAGATCATGACTCGCTCATTCTCATGTTCGGATACCTGCACATACACAAGAAACTAAGATGATATACAACATACTATTTCACATTCGTAACTATCAGTTAGTCCAAGAAGACTAAATCAATTGCATCAATAAACATAACACAATGATGTAACCAATACCATAGTCGAGTATATTAATGAAAGAAAGGAAGAGTACAACCAAGCTTCGACGTTGTGGTCTCCTCCAACAGGGTTCCAGTGGAGCACGTCTCACAAAGACTCGTCGAGAATTCGGACATGGCTCTCTCTACAGAATTCTCCTTGGTTCTACCTTCTTGATAGAGATTACTCAGCTATAGTATCTCTTCTCCAAGTTCAGCTTCTTGGCTAAATTTTAGAAGAGAGGAATAACCTGTTTATGAGTTTTTTTAATAACCCAACATTTCGGACTTCCTAAGTGAGTCCATCATCAGGGGTAGGCATCAAACGTTCTTTGAAATGTTGAGAGAAATAGGGCAAAAGAATGGAAGAATAAATAGTGACTTAAGAGGAGTTTTATAAAGGTCGGTTTGAAAGATGATTTTAGTTTAGTCCAAATTTTGATTTAATTAAAATATAATTTATTTGAAATTATGTGAAATTATGAATTTATTTAATAGAAATGTGTCTTTGTTAAATTAATATATATAATTAATTAAACTACTAATTTTATTTTGTTTACTATAATACAATTTATTTAAAATAATTTATATAATTAAATAATTTACTATTTTGTTTTGTTTTAATTTAATTTAATTTATTTTAAATAATTAATATCATCAATTAATCTACTATTTGATTTTGTTTTAATTTAATTAACTTCTTTATTTATAATTTATTTCTTTGATTGAAATATGTTGGAACACCTAATCCTCTATGGGTAGGTGTGGAATGCGAAAAGTCACAATGGAGTCCAAGTGACCTTGGAATGTGAAACCAAGAGTCACACCATTGTATTATAAATGTACATCATGTATAATGGAAAAATAAGAAAACCTCACATTTATCCTTCATTGTGTTGAGTCTCTTGTGTGTGTGTGTTCATCTTCCTCATACACCATGTGTGTGCTTTAACATGGTGTTTAACATGGTATCAGAGCGGGCGATTGTTGGCCCTGCTCCAAATTGAGTGAGCCATTTGTGTTTATGGCCTGTGCATATCTGCAAAAATTCTTGACATTTTTGTAGCACTCAAAGTTTCTGCAGCTGACATTTTTCCGCATTCATCAAAGCTTTTTGCAGCATTCAGAAATTGGCAGCATTCAGGCATTGGTTTTGAAGAAAGGCAACACTGCCCATCTGAAGGTTTTCATTCTAATTTTTCTCTGCAATTTCTGCTTATTAAAATCTGCAATTTGAAGAGCTGCTGGATACTATTTATATTGGGTTTCTGAAGAAGTTTATGAGTTTTTCCATTGAAAAATTTCTGCAATTCTGGGTTTTTCTGCTGCTAGAAAATATTCTTCTGCTGCTAGGCTATTAGAAAAATTTCTGGGTTTTATTGGCAAGTTTTGCAAATTGCTATTGTGTTTCAGAGCTGGAAATTTTCATTGTTCTGCAATTTATACAAGGTTTAACTCTTATCTGTTGTTTTAAAAAAAAAAAAAAAAAAAAAAAAAAAAAAACAACAACAACAACAACAAATTCTGCAACTTGGCCTTTCGGCCCCCCTCTCACCATAAGCAACCACATCATTCCCCATCTCCCACACTCGACTCTACTCCCAAAAATCATTTCTCACATCCCTCTACCTCGCGGTCTCCGCCCTTACGCTCACAACCCACGGCTCTATCCAACCACTCCATTCGGCCCTTATTGCTCATGGCAGTGGATATTGCTGCGTTTCAATTTTTAAAAATAAATAATAAAATTTCACCACACCTAAACTTCCGACCCCCCGCTCCTCACTTGCAATCCACTCACTCCACACTGCCTCCCCACGCCCTCTCCCTTCCTTACGGCCCCCTCTGCACAATTCCTCAACACAGCCTCTCCATCTCATAACTTTTAATCGATTCCTTTTTTATTTATTAAATCCCCTCTCTACGCCATTCATCCCAACGCTATTCCACTATACTCATCCACTCCCACTTCAGATTTTTAATTTGTATTTTTTTATTTTAAATTTTTTTAATATATCTCTCCCCTCCCTTTCAACTTGGCCATTCGGCCTTCCCATTCTAAAAGTTGATTTTTTATATTTTAAAAATTCTCATTCCCTCTCCATTTTAAATTAATCCCCTTTTAATTAACCCCCATTAATTTTAATTAATCCTCTTTTTAACTAATTCCTTTTGTTAATAAAAATCCCCCTCCTCCATTTTTAATTATTAATCCCTATATTAATTAATTCCTAAATTAATTCCCTGCCTCTTATTATTTTCTACAATTAAAATCCCTCTCCCTAAATAAATTTCCCTCCCCTTTTTAAATTCCTCCATTCTTAATTAACTTCAATTTTTAATTAATTTATTTTTTAATTAATTTTTAATTAAAAAAAAAAAAATAGAGAGAGAGAGGAAAGAGAAGACATGAACAGCAGAAAGGAAGAGGAAATGGCATAATGGGAAAATGATAAATTGCCTACATAGAGGAGAAAAGAGAAGATTTACATTTTGATTTGTGGCATTGATTTGAAGGGTGATTTTCTAAAGAAATTTACATGTGAAGACATTGAAGATTGGTCCTCATTTTGAAAACAGCTCTTTTGAAGAAAATTCAGCTGCATAGTGTTTTCAGCTGCACATATTTTGCAGAAATATTGTATTGAACTGACATTGATTTGCATCTTCATTCAAGACTTGAAGTGTATTTGAGTTGAAAAATTGTTGATTGCCCTCCATCATTTGAGGAGCACATTTTGTACTTTGATATTTCCATAATTGGAAGTTTTCTTGAGTCATTTATATTTCTTGTTGCATCACATTGTAAACGAGTGCATTTTTGGTTGTAGCTGACACCCTTTCATTTATTTTTGAGCCTAAATTGTTGAAAATGGCTAAAATCAATGAGGTATTAGAGTTGTTGAGTAACCTCATTCATTCAAATTTTGATGATGTGATAAAAATGAGCAAGCATGCTCTTTGTAATATTCAGATTTGTTTACAAGATGCACAAGAAAATATCGAGTTTTTGCAGTTGGAATCTCAGCTCCAACAAGACGAACTTCAACAAAAGAGTCACCATTCCGAACTTGTTTCTGTTCAGAATATTGTGAAGGACCCTCATCAGAAGAAAGAAGATAAAGTTGCAGTTGATCCACATTCAATACCTTGTACTAGAGCAGATGTACATGCAGATGCAGTAGCTTAGCTTGCACTTCTCAAGCCCATCATCAGACCTTGGGAAGAACTTGTCCACAACAAGCACAAAACTGGTCTTGGATATGAAAAGGATGTGTCCTTTCATATTCCGGACTACACCAAGTCCATCATATTTCAGAGTGCCGGATTCATGTTTGACAGTTCACCTGCAGCTGTTCCAGATCTTGTTCCACAACAACAACAGATTGAGAAATGCCAACACTGTGATCGAGTTGGCCATATGAAAGATCATTGTTTTGATCTTCATCCATGCAAGCACTGTGGTTGGCACACTCATTCTTCAGATAGATGCTTCAGACACAAGCCTCCTGCAAGAACCAGGATTCATCTTGGATGGATTGCTTCTTGGCAATGGGCATCAGCAGCCAAGAAGATGTTTACAACACATGTTAGAACTTGTTCACGGATATTGAGAAAACTTGCAGTTGAGTTTTCGCCATCATCTCACCTTGTCCCTGACAGGGGGGAAAATGGTGGTCATGTACAACCTTCGACGTCAGATCAAGCGAGCCTGAGCCACAATCTCTCATTCCATGTTCAGAGTTGTAGCCAGAGACACAGGAGTTCAAGCGAGCCTGAGCCACAATTCGTCATTCTAGATTTAGAGATGTAGCTAGAGACACGGATGCCCATGAGCATGCCTTTGGTTGGTGAACAACCTTAAACCATCATTTTTGGTTGGTGGATAACCTAAAACCATCACAGGTAGTAGACCTCCCTTCTTTTAGGTCGAAGGTCTCCCTTTCATATATGAGGAACACTTCCTCTAGCAGAAGCCTTCAACTTAGCAACCTTCAGCTTCTTGCCAGCTTTGGTTGAGTTCCAGGAAATGCTTCACGCATTCCAGAGTTGTTGGTAATCCTAAAACCATCACAGGTAGTAGACCTCACTTCTTTTAGGTTGAAGGTCTCCCTTTTTTATGAGGGACAATTCCTCTAGCAGAAGCTTTCAGCTTCTTGCCAGTTTTGGAAGAGTTCCGGGAACTGCAACAAGTTTTACGTTCCAGTGTTTGTGGTCATCCTAAAATCACCTCTTTTTTCCAACATTTCAGAGAGTTGATTCATCCCAAGCGCTGCCATGTATACTTTGCAGATTTGTATTACAACTCTTTTCTTGGACTCACACATACCCCTTCGGATTAAGGGGGGATGTTGGAACACCTAATCCTCTATGGGTAGGTGTGGAATGCGAAAAGTCACAATGGAGTCCAAGTGACCTTGGAATGTGAAACCAAGAGTCACACCATTGTATTATAAATGTACATAATGTATAATGGAAAAATAAGAAAGCCTCACGTTTGTCCTTCATTGTGTTGAGTCTCTTGTGTGTGTGTGTTCATCTTCCTCATACACCATGTGTGTGCCTTAACATGGTGTTTAACAATAAATAATTAAGAGAAGTTAGGCCTTAATGAAATAAAAGCAAAAACTAATTATTTATATTTTATTTGTTGTATTTATTTATTTATATATTTTTAATTTCATTTTTATTAATTAATTAATTTTTTATTTTTATTTTTATCTATTTTTTTATTTTTTTATTAACTTATTGCTAATAGACCAAGTTATTATTAGTTTTCATGTCTTTAAGAGGTTTTGATGTATTAAGGGTTTCCAAGTGTCGCTAATAATATGACCATCATCACGGTTTATGCTATTTTTTCTTTTTTCAATTTCTATGGCTTCTTTGATTTTCCTCTTTAGGTAATAGTCCTCTTTAGAGACAAGTTTGGCATCCTCCATTCGTATGTAATGTGAGGATGAGAAGGCATGGTCTGCTAAGGCAGATTTGGCTGTTCTGTTCCGAGATAAGTCCGCAACATGTTCTTTTAGTCTAATGCTAAGGGATCTACCTGTTTCACCAATTTATTCTTTGCCACAAGAGCAAGGTATAATGTAAACTCCTTTTTGTAGCTTAGGATTTATAGCGTCCTTAGCAGAGTCTACCATATTTAAAATAGTATTGGGGGGGTGAAGGCAATCTTAATGTTATGTTTGTTAAGTACTTTAGATATTTTATCAGTTGTTCCTTTTATGTAAGGTAAAGAGATTTTAGGGATGTCAAAGGCTCTTTTTAAGTTATTCTTATTAAGGGTTTGGTGTATGGTTTTGTTGATGACATGTTTATTATATCCATTTAGTTGAAAGACATGGTGAAGATGGTTTATCTAATGTTCTAGGTGGTGGGAGTCTGCAATTTTGGATGCCCTAGTCGTTAGGTTTTTAATGATGCCAATTTTTTGATTAGGGTGGTGATGTGAGTCAGCATGAAGGTATCTATCTGTGTGAGTCTTCTTTCTATAAAATTTGGTGCTGAGTTTACCTTCCTTTTTTTGTTAAAAGGATGTCTAGGAAAGGTAATTGGTTGTCTTTTTCAATTTCAATGGTAAATTTGATGTGACTTGAGAGACTATTAATGTGAGCTAAGAAATCATTTAATTTTAATATACCATGGGTCCATTTAGCAAAGATATCATCTACATATCTTTTCCATTTTTCAGGGGTGAAAGGAAAGGATTTGAGGGCTATTTGCTCAAATTGTTCCATGTATATGTTGGCAATAATAGGAGACAGAGGTGAGCCCATAGCTACCCCATGAGTTTTTTCATAAATAATTCCGTTGAAGCTGAAGAAAGATGTTTTTACACACAAATTTAGGAGGTCTATGGTCTCGCTATCTGTGATAGTTTTTAAAATGTTGATGGCTTCATCTATAGGAATCATGGTGTAAAGGGAGACAATGTCGAAACTTACCATGAGATCATCATCTTGCATTTCAAGGTTTTTGGTCCATTAAACAAAGGAAGTAGAGTCTTTGATATGTCAGGAGGTGTTTCCGGCAAGGGGGCGAAGTTTTTTGGCAAGGTATTGAGCGAGAAGGTAGGTAGGTGAACCAATGGTGTTGACTATGGGTCTAAGGGGGATGCCTGCTTTGTGAACCTTGGGAGCACCATATATTCTAGGGGTGATGGAGCTGGAAGGGGTGATTCTCTTTTTTATGATGGTGTCAAGAGAAGAGTCTTTTATTTTTTGGTAACTTCCTTAAGTATTTTAGCATTAGGATCTTTCTTTAGAATTTTGTAGCAACCACTGTTGTTTATATGATCTTCCATTTTCTTATCATATTCAACTCTATCCATTATTACTGTTGCATTTCCCTTATCTTCTTTTAGGATGATTATATTTTTATTATTTTTTAGGTTTTTTAGATCAAGTTTTTCTTCTTTGGATAAGTTACACGGAGGTGCCTTGGCTTTTTTAAGGATTTTAACAGTTTCTTGTCTTATTTCTTCAGCTTCGATAAGTTTAAAATCTCTTATGGAAATTTCTATGTTGCTAATTATATTGTCAACGAGAATTTTATTAGGGGTAATAACAAAGTTTAGCCCCTTATGGAGAAGGGACAAAGAAGCTTGGTATAAGTTGAAGGTGGACATATTTATCATGGTGGGATTATTAAAACCATTATTGTTCAGGTCGTTGAGGGATGGGTTAATGTTTCCGAAGACTATAGGTTCGACAAGATGAGAGGTGAGGTTTCTAGGTTGAGAGCTAAAAGAGACTGAGGCGGAGTTAGTGGGCATATTGGAGATAAAGGGGCGGGAGATTTATGGTGCCGAGATGTCAGCTTCTCTGACCGGATCATTGACACTGTTTAATGCTGGATATGTGTGGGCATTAATCGCTGAGGTATTATCTGTTGAATTCTTCATCGTATCTGCGTGTACATTATTTGTGTTATTGTCTTCAAACTGATCTATCTGTGAGGGAGGGACTGACTTCGAGTCAACGGAACTCATCAGGTTGACCTCGTTCTGTGTGCAGAGGTGATTAGCAACGCTGTTAACAATTTCAATGTTTGAGTTGTGTGGGTATGGGAGAGGTATAGTAGGGAAGTCGTTAAGATCACATGTAGAGGAGAGGTCTACCAATTGGAGGCTAAGAGAGATAAAGACGGGGTTTATGGGCAGATTGGAGAAAACAGAGTGCGTGTTCTCTAGTGAAGGGGTGTCGACCTTTTTAATAGAATTATTGAATCCGTCTGATGTTATTTTGGGGTCTGCGTGGATAACCACTGTGATATTGTCTTCTGCGCTATTGTATTCAATCTGTGAAGGAGGGACAAGCACGTGCAGGCTCATTCCATCAGAATTTAACAAGACGACTTTGTTCTGTACGCAGAGGAGGTTAGAAACGCTGGCGTGAGGAGATTTCTTGTTGCAAATTATACAAGAGAAGTGGTCAGAGAGGAACGACGTTGAGTGATGTGAGGAATGAGATAAATGCGAGATTTTTTTGTCCTTCCTCACTGTGTCTATGGAATGCCAACGTTTGGATTTTATGAAAGTGAGGGCATCCAACGAAAGGGAGAAGGCTTGTTTATATAGAGGGAGAGGGAGAGGTTAGGATACCTATAATCGTGGAGGGGAGTCCTATCTTCAAATAATGTTCCATGGGAAGTAAAAACCACTACCTAAAGGGAGATATCCGTGGCTTATGAAGTTTAACCACTTCCAATGAGTCATCCCTGAGGTGGTTAAAGGAAACTTCCAACTCTAATTTGTTAAAAAAAACATTCCCAAAAAGGCTGGCGGGGGTAAAACAAAGAGATAGAGCGCCAGGTGGCACAGGCTCTGGTGTACATCCTCCACATTGGCGCGAGGGATGAAAAGGCTACCCGTGCCAAGGCCAAAACATAGGTTTTTGTGGGTTTTCTGAGGAAAATTTCAACAGGAGAAATGATGTCCTTATGCAGAAGGATGCAAAGAAGGTGTTTGCAGAGTATGACACTACTCACAGGTCATGGGAAAGACCCTCCAATATGCGGGGCGAGGGATTACAGGGACGGTGAAAAAATGTTGTGTAACAGATGCCCCCTAAAGCATGAGGTCCAAGAGATAGGGAGGGGTGAAATGCTTTATGAGAATGCATTCGACCCAAAAACTGTTGTCGGAAGACCTGCAAGCACGAATACAAATAATACATCTGATACATGACATGTGTCATGGGCGCAGCCATCCATAATAGAGTACATGAACAATGAGATCCGAGGTATGGACACAACCATCCAGCAATAGGGATCAACAAACAAACATAGGTATGGTCGCATCCATCCAATCAGAAGAGTCATATAATAAGTCATAGTAATCCACAAAGAACCCGCAGCCTGGATTTCATCAGAAAAAACCCAGGGTCTTGCGCTCCATCTCGACCTGAACAAAGTACAAATTAGAGCATGAAAATATGTGAGCTGAAGTCGAACATGCAAGAAAATCGTCTGATTACCAGCCAATGATGAAATCCATTTAACAGATGCGAGGGAAACCACCAATAATGAAAATGGCTCTCAAGGTATGAAAGGTACAATCCACGGAATGTGAATAGTGATCTGACGTTGAACACCTGCAGAGTCAGCCGATCGAAGGCCAATGATGTGGACCTTTCGTCGAATGCAAAGAACCTGCCATTGAGGCATACAAGCTCTAAGGTACCTGAAAGGAGTCGCGAGATCAACTTCCTGGATAATGAGCTGGAGTCGATAGGAAGTGACCTCGATCGAAGGTGGGACATAATGTTTCCCACATCATCGACATGAGACAGAGGAATATGATGTTTGTGAATCAAGACCAACAAAGAATCAGAGGGAGGTTGAAAACTTCAAAGGAAAACTTCTCTTGAACATATCGGCGGCACGACACTGGATTTGGCAGCATTTTGACATCAAGGGATCTGAGGTCATGGTGACATGGAAAAGATCAGATGAGTGGTCAAAAGAGATTACCCCAACCCATGGAGACAAACAAAAAACAAGATGAGATGTCCCCAACCCGACACGAATGCAGACAAGTGTCATGTTCAAGAGCGACATACTGCCAACACGACTACAATCTGGTTCCATTTTCCCCCACCATTTCTGGCGAGTACCTTTTTATTTTTACACAAGCTTGAAGAGGATACCATATGCTTGTCATATAAGTTTTTCCTTTAGACAAATCCAACCTAGTACATTTTACGATCCCTAGGAAGGATGAACTTGGGTAACTTCATGACGACGGAGTCCGATGTCATCAGTTTTAATGAGTTTGACAAGGGGAGGACTCGACATCTTTTCATGTTTAGAGAGTTTGAAAAGACAGCGAAAAATAAAACTCCAGCAGTCCCTTTTCGTGAATAGTCTCTCAGATCTAAAAAGGTAGAAAACTATGTCCGAGAGAACCTCTTAGTCGCGATAGGCTAAGGTATTCCTTTTTCATAAATAATCTATCCTCGCCCGAAAAGGGGTAAACGTATACTGGGTAGATATCGTTTCACAGCCATTTTAACGAGTTCAAAATGACAAGCGTCTCGACAATATTTTCAATTTTAGAGAGTCAGAAAATAGTTGAAAGATGACTCCTCCCGAACGAACGAGTGGTATTAAGGGTAGCTACTAGTTCCGGTAATGGTGGAATTGCTCAGAACAAGTAAAGGTTAAGAGGTTGGCTAACAAGACCGCTCATTGCAGTGGTTCCTCAGGAATGGGTAAAATAACCAAGTGAGGGCATATGATCGGCCAAGTAGATAGTGATGATGGAATGAAAAAAACCAAGGCTCATCTGGAAAAACAGGCTGAAAAAATGGCAATCATGAGAGGTAAAATAAGAGTGGTTTCATTTTTACAAAAGCTTGAAATCAGGAAATTTTTCTTGAATTTGGTTTCATTTTTACACAAGCTTGAAACAAAGATAAAAAATGCTTGAAACCAGTTTCATTTTTACACAAGCTTGAAAAAAAGATAAACTATGCTTGAAAAAGTAAGCATGCCCCCAGCATGGTGACTCAATTCGAGGTACATGCCCCCCAAGCTTCAATCCATATGAAAGGAAGATGGAGTGAAGGTTCAAATTACGAGATCAGGAGAAAGACTCGACTTGAATGGGAATGTGTGTCATTGTTTTAATGAGGTTGACAAATTAAAAGAACTATCCTAAAAAGAGTTTGTTTCATTTTTTAAGGAGCTTGACATAAGAAAAACGAACTCTGCTCCGCAGACCTTGTTTCATTTTTTAAGGAGCTTGACACAAGAAAATGATCTATGCTCTGACATCTTGTTTCATTTTTTAGGGAGCTTGACACAAGGAAATGAACTATGCTCCAAAGACCTTGTTTCATTTTTTAGGGAGATTGACAGAAGAAAACGAACTATGCTCCAATATCTTGTTTCATTTTTTAGGGAGCTTGACACAAGAAAACGAACTGTGCTTCGACAACCTTGTTTCATTTTTTTAAGGAGCTTGACACAAGAAAACAAACTGTGCTCTGACAACCTTGTTTCATTTTTTAAGGAGCTTGACACAAGAAAATGAACTGTGCTCCCACAACCTTGTTTCATTTTTTAAGGAGCTTGACACAAGAAAACAAACTGTGCTCCAAAAACCTTATTTCATTTTTTAAGGAGCTTGACACAAGAAAACGAACTGTGCTCCAACAACCTTGTTTCATTTTTTAAGGAGTTTGACACAAGAAAATGAACCGTGCTCTGACAAAATTGTTTCATTTTTTAAGGATCTTGACACAAGAAAATGAACTATGCTCCGACAATCTCATCATGTCGAATAATAAGTCATGGCTTCCAAGAATTTCTCATCCGATGGGAGAACAACATCTCGAAATTCAGGACCCAATGCCCCCAGCACACAATGCACCATGGCGCTATCACTAAATGCGGGTACAGGATAGGTAGCCACATAATTAACCTGTGGAGGGGAAGATACAACCGACAAGTAGAGACCCATAAAGGACGATGGTGGACCAGATGTCATGTTAGGACCAAAGAACAAAAGCTAATCAATGGTCACGATCCGACCTTTGTGTGTAAAATAAATCACACAAAAGAGGGAAGAGAAAACCGCTCCCATAACATAAATATACTCCCAGCCCAAGATTAAATTAAAATTTAAGGGGCTTGGAACAACCATCACGTCTATATAGACAATTTTCCTTCCCAAAGTAATAGGCAACTTCGGAAGGATTCCTAACGGTTGACTAGTTCCTCTGTTAAAAGCCAACAGATTCTGCGTAACAGGCATAAGTGGTGGAGAACCAAATGCTTGCCAAGTAGTGGAAGACAGAATACTAACAAACGTGCCTTCGTCTATAACAGTGCTGGGTACGATGGAAGGCGATATCCTGCAAATCGACTCCAATCAAAGGAAGCGACCAAACTACTTGGAGGGGATACCATCGAACTGAGATGCTTTTCCCCTTGTGTTACCGGAGCAAGAAGAGCACTCTCCTGGACATCCATCACGACAGTAGGAGGAGAAACTTCTTGAACTATAGGGACAAAAGAATCTTTCTCCAAGTCTGAAGAATCTAAAGAAATAAGAAGAACATGAGGGGGATGAGATCCACTCTCAACAGAAAAGATTTGATGAACCATAGGCAGGATCAAGTCAACCGATTCCACGTCCAATGGTTGGTTGGGAACGGGTTCCTGAATTTTAATTTCTGGGGGAGCGGGATCAACCAAGGATGACTCTTAACCGATCATGGAATCAGCTAGCAGAGGACTCAAAGAAAGTTTTTGGTAACCATCCAGAAGGCAGGGTGGAGAAACAGTAGAGTTGTCCAATAGTCTCTTGGATTCATCCATGTACAGACAAAGGTGAATGGGATGATTCCTTTCACACAAATTACAGGGATTGGTAATCTTACCCTGTTTCTTATGAGTCTTATCAGCACTAGTCAAATATGTGCTACCAATATGACTTCCAGAAGACAAAGGCAACGACAGATGACCATCGGATCATACTTCAAGTACCTTGGGAATGCCAAGGAAGTCTCGAAGAAGGTGGTAACCTTTTCACAACATGAAAGGGAATTTAACTTTCTGTGGAAGGTTGGATGGTCTCTTAGGTGCAATATCCGCAGATCTAGCCTCTCCTTTATCTGACTTCTTCTTCTTTGTCTTCTTATTCTTCTTCTTCTTCTTAGCCACCTGGTTACTACAATCCAGACTTTCACCAAGCGAAGTAGAAAAGGAGGACGAAGAAACAGGCAAAGAAGGGGAGAGGTCCACTTTAGAATCAAGATGATTTTGTTCAGGTGGAGGAGATGGTTGAACAAATATTGGGGTATTTGCGACCACCGAGGTCGAAACAACCACACGGGAAAACCAACAGTTAACCCTGGAAGAGACAAAGTTGCCATATAAGGAGCACCAACATTCCCAAAAGCAGGAAAAGGACCAGGATTACCTTCAAAGGGGATTCCTTGGTTGGTAAACTCTAGGAAGGTTGTCATCAGAAACAATGTTAAAACAATGCTAAGGAATCTAACTTTAACCAGAAATATTTCGCGGACAATTAATTTTAAGACACTGAAACCAAACTCTACCGTTTCATCTTTTAAGATTCAAGAAACAGGAAAAAAGTGACTCTATCACTTTCAGGTTGAAATGAGCATGAAAGCACAAGTGCTTGATGATCTTTTCAAATTTATAGAGTCATTAAAGATCGAAAATGACTGCTCAGGTAGTCTAGGTAAAAGGGTGTACCAGGTTCCCGTGAACTGCCATATACACCTTAGTAATAAAATGAAAGAATAATGACCAAGAACTTGACGTACGTGCAGGTAGTCTCCCCAAATGTTGTGTTTAGTGTATCATGGTTACAAGGCGGCAGACTCGGTGTCCTACGAATAAAAGGATTGTAACCTAGAGGGGTCTCCCTTTATATAATCGACGGTATGAGGAGCACAAGTCCATGCTAGCGCTGTCTGAAGCTAGATGGCAAGCAACAAATGCTAGGTTTAAAGACGCTGGAACACGTCTCTAACTTAGACCAGTAAATGTTTCATTAGGTTTCAATGTTGCCTTAGGTTAATTGAATAAATTTTAAGTTGATCTTGTATTTATGTTTCAATTCGAAGGTCCTACCGAATGTTGAATCTCACAAATCCCTAAATGCAAGCTACATGCCATGAAATACCATTTCGTTCGATGAAAATCTATCTACGAGAAAGTTTAGGAGTTTCCAAGCGATAGAAAATAATGAGAACACACAGAAGCATCCACTACAGTACCTGATGCAAGCTAATGAAAATGAGAAATCTTTCCTAGAATGCCCAATGTTAGTTATGCGAAAGATTTTCCAATTCCACAATGCAAACAAGAATGCAAGCAAATTTTTTTTTTTCAATGTAATAGAGCAAAGAGTGCACTAAATGACATGAAAAATAAACCTTCACACTAGTTCGATAATGTTAATGCGAGAGTCGAAATGAAACAATTCAATCAACTCAAAATCAAACAAACGCAAACTCAAACCAATGTTGTAATCTCTCAAATCGAAGAATGATGTCGAAACGGACCCATACAAGCAGTGCAATCTATGCTTGCAGTGACAAGAAGCACAACTGGATGAAAGAGGCAAGACTCATTGTTACACCATTTTTTTTGGTCATCTAACTCATTATCATTAGATGAACCCAAGTACACCATGTAAGACAAATTTTACCCTAAGTAAAATTGCTTTCACCATATTAAATAACATTTATCTATATTTCCTGGTCATATTTAACCCAAAAAAAGGAAATTAATTAAATAAATCATTATTTATTTAAGTATTTCCTAGGAATAAGCTATTCAAATCATTATTTAAATAATATTCCTAGTTAAATTTGAATAAATCATTTTTAAATAATTAAATAAATCATTATTTATTTAATTATATTCCCATCATGTCTCTAAAACAATAAACAAATCATTTATTTATTTATTGTTTATAAATAAAGGAATTGACCCAAGTCAAAAGACCTTTTCCCTCCAACAAATATAATAAAATATTCCTAAAGGGTGATTCTAGAATTTGATTAATAATATTTTATTCATGCACCAAGTTCTAGAACACCCCAATATTTTGTTATAAATAGAAAGGTTTTCCCCATTCATTAGTCATCTTCATTGCATTAGATCACACTAGATCTACTCTTGGTCACCATTTTCCATTTTTGCTTTGTGAGCTCCCATTGAGTTCTATGTTTGTCAGGGTTTTTCTACCACAATAAGAGAGAGGAATTTTAGATCTGAAACGCTGAGGACTTTCAAGAACCCATCCCATTGAGGAGAACCGGAAAACACCTTTCTTGTTTTCCTCTCAGGTGCCCCATTATTTAATATAATACAAATCATTCTTTTAAACACTTTGTTCTTGTCTTGTCTATTGGATGCATGGAGCCATATTATATTTTATCTGCTTAATGTATTTTGTGCTTAGATCTGAATTTGTGCAGCAGACTTAAAGATATTTTGCAGCCATAATCGATGTTAGGGCTATTTGTTATGCGTAGCTAAAGTGATCTTTTACGACGAAAGATTCATACTAACAATTGGCGACTCCACACGGGTTTTATTTTACGACCGCTGTCGTTTTATATATTCCTGCATATCCAGCTGTTTCAGACCCTAGGGTTTCTCTTCCATTTTCTGTTTTCCCTATTTTTATGGTGTTTTTCACCCCTAAAACCCTCAAATAGTCAAATTTTTAACTTCCGTGTGTTTCTGGCCTTATTGCGCAGGTGACAGACATCAGTCGCAGCTGAGACGACAAATTTTTCTGAAATCTGCTGCCGAGATAGCCGGATCTGCAGGTCGCACTTATCGGCCCAAAAAGTGAGACCTGAGCTTGAGGACGCACTTTTCTGCCCCAAACCTGCGATCTGGACTGAAAACAGGTCAGAACCTGCGACCTGCACTTTTTCTGTAAATTTTTCAGCACTTTTTCTGGGTTTGTCTGAAGCTTCTGTCAGGGTTTTCCAGCCTCCGTCTCTGCCCATTTAGACCTGTTTCTGATCTGCTTCACTCAACTAAGAGGGTATCTTTCCCCTTAGGGATCTAGTGCCCTCCACTTTTTGTGGGAGAGTCTTTGCTGTTTCAGAAGTCTGAATTTTCAGAGTTTCATCTTTATTTTTCTCAAATCTGATACCTCCTTTTCAGATCCCTTTAGATCAGCTCTTCTCCCTCTCAAATCACCTCATATCGTTTTGTTTGGGTTCCTTTCCACAGCCACTGCCTTGTCTCTTCTATTTTTAGCTGATCTCCTCCTTTTTAGCAGCAACCTTTCCTCTGCCTGTTTGTTGTTCTCTGCACCACTTTTCAGCAGATTTTTCCTTTAGATCCCAGTCCCTCCTGACATTAGATCTATTGGACTCCTTTTTGCGTGCTTGGATTAGTTTTTTCCCTCTTCTGGACTAGTTTTGAGAGACCCGCCTTCTTGGGTTACATTGACACATTAGTAGCTGTTAATTTTCTATTCTTTTCGTTTTATTTACTGCAGATTTATTTTTCAGTTACACAGCACACTTTTTCTTTTACTCTCAAAACGTCTGGGTTTAAACAATTAAAATTAACGCACACCACACACTGACCCTAAGTGAAGAAGCGCCTGGTTAACACCACCTGGAAAAGACTTTAAAATCAATTGTCACTGCACCTCTCTGCCCTTGACCTCACTTGATTTTGCCCCTCCCTGCCCTTATCGGTTTTTCTTCTTCCCGTCATCATTGTGCCCCCAAGGCGCCTCTCCCGAAGACTTCTTGGCCTTCACCCTCAGTTTTCGATCAGTGACTTCCTCCTTCTCGTCGTTCTTGAGTAAGTCCTCCCCTGAGTCCGCACTCCGACTCTTCTTCTGATTGTTTGGGTTCTCCCCCTACTTCTGGTTCTCCCTCTTTTACCTTCACCATGTCTAGTTCAAGACCTAGCCCTAACCCCAATTCTACCGCTGGGTCCATTTCCAGTGGAACCACTACAGGACCTACCTCGACTGCCCCATTACTCCCTTATATGGCCGGCCTCAGTCTCCCTGATTTCAATCAGCTGATTAATGATCCTATTCGCCACGATGTTAGTTGGCCTGCTATGCCAACCAAGCTCCCCTCCGACATTCCCAAGTTCGAAGGCCTTG
This sequence comes from Pinus albicaulis, assembly GCA_034641835.2. NCBI lineage: Eukaryota > Viridiplantae > Streptophyta > Pinopsida > Pinales > Pinaceae > Pinus > Pinus albicaulis. The sequence goes on from CM076576.1 coordinate 934,147,955, forward strand.
CTAGTGAAGATCCCTCTAACCATATCCGATCTTTCCACATGTGGTGTTCCTCCAATTCCATCACCGATGACTCCATCCATCTTCGTTTGTTCCAACGCACGCTTACCGGCGAAGCTTCCAAATGGTATGTTGATCAAGCCACCTCTTCCCATACCAACTTTGCGACCATTGCCCAAGCCTTTTTATCCTATTTCCAGCTCCCCCTCCGATACGACACTGGCACTAAATTCTTAACTTCTTTCCATCAATCCTCTTCGACTCGCCTTTCTGCTCATTTCCAGGAATGGCGGCGAAGACGAAGCTTGTGTCGCGCTCCCCCCTTTGAAGATCAGGTTTACATGGACTGGTTCCTTCACTCTCTCTTACCTCCCATTGGCAAGGATGTTGCATCCCATTTTCCCCAAACTGAAGAAGCCGCCCTCCAAATAGCCTTGAAATATGACCTTATTTATGCCCAATCTGGTTATGTTTATACCGTCCTTCCTAACCTTCCCAAGCCCGGTGGCTCTAACGACTCGGAGGCATCTCACTCTGTCGACGGTATCGTTGGAGCCCTGTCACATACCTCTGCCCAACCTCTTCCGGGCCATGGTTTCCCTCCAGGGGCCAGCCCCTCCGGCACTCTCCCCCCCCCCCCCCGGGTAGCATGTATTCAGGATACGGCATGCCTCCTTCTTTTGCCCACCCTCCTGCTTACCTCACTGCTACCCACCCTACCCCTTATCTGTATCTGCAACCTGGTGTCCCAGCTCCCCCAACATTTGTACCTCCCACTCCCTTGCCTTTTCCACCCATGCAACCGCACTTATTACCCTCTCCAGGGAAAGTCTTTGCCCAGCAGGGGGCACCTAATTTTCTTCCTTCTCAAAGAAAGAGGAAAGGCAATCAATCTGCCCCTGGTAATCATGGACCCAATCCTTCAAATATTGATCCTCACACTGCTACCCATCCACAGGGTTCTCAGCCCAAGCCGAACAGGCCACTTTGCACCAGCAAGCACTATTTGTGTTGCGGTGTTTATGGTCATTACACTCACGATTGTCCCTTATTACCACAAATGCGGCAGATGTGGGATTCTTAGGCCACCGTGCGGGGACAACATTCCTCCCCTACTATCCCTCCTACCCCAGCTACTTCTCAACCCGCTGTGTTTCCTGATCCTTTCCCTCAACAAGGATTTGTGGCCACTCAACCCCCTCATGCCCCAGTAACCACTCAACCTTCCCCTTCTGGTTCCTCTAATTACCAGATTCTCATGATGGCCTCTGACCCACCTCTCACCGTCGACCTCAACCTTCAAACTCGGTCCCGTCAGTATTCCACACCTCCCGTTCCATCTGTCTCCGAGTCTCCATCGTCAGGTCCTACAGAGCCTCTATTGACACCCAATGGTCCCTTGCAACTCCCTCCTCCCAAAGCTGAGTTTCATCCCAAGCCTCCTAAGGGACCATTACGCCAAAATGCTGCCTTTGGTCAGGCTGCCCATTCATACATCATAGTAGACGATCTGACCCAATCTCCTGCTGCCATTTCAACACTGGAACTCCTCCAGTCGTGTCCTTCCCAAAAGAGGGCTCTACTATCTGTCGTGGCACTGTAGATCCTGCTGATGACCAATTGATTTTTTTCGACGCTCGTCAGTCAAACCATCCCCCTCTTCCTCCTTCAGTTGCTTTCCAAATCCCAGTCAAAATCCGAAATGCCAATGTTGCTCGGTGTATTATTGATGAGGGGGCATCTACCTGCGTAATGCCCGCTTCGATTTGGAAACAACTCGGATCCCCTGAACTGGCCCCTTCCACCATCACCCTTAACGTGTGGGATGGCCATGCCTCCCATCCCATCAGCCTATTCCGTAACTGTCCTATTACCCTTGCCGGCAAGACTGTTTGTGTCGACGTCGAAGTTATCGATGCCCCTCTTGACTACAACATCCTTTTGGGGTGTAGTTACACCTATGCCATGTCATCTGTCCCATCAGCAGTCCACCACAAGATGTTTTTCCCTCATAATGGCAAGATTTTCACCATTGACCAATTGACCTACCATGAACCAAAATCTCAGACCTCCCCTGAGTCCACCATCTCTATTGTCACCAATAAACCAACTGTTGATTCTTTGACCAGTGTTTCCCCTGGCGTCTACAAAGACTCCTCTTTGCTTGGAACTTTTCCTGGTCCTCCCCCTCCTCCTGTCTCTGACCCCAGCTTAGCAAATGTTTGCATGATTCACTCGTCCCAGGCTGGCCTTCCACAGCCTACTCTGGCTAGTCAGCAACCTCAATCTCACCCCCCGCCTCCTGCTCCTAGCCCTTCGCTTCAGTCCACCAAACCTTTTTTACCTGATCCTTCCCATCACACTCAGGAACCTCCCTACCCTCCTAAGTCAGTTCCCTCAGGTCTCCACCATATGGGAGCCATCCCCCCTGGTCATTACCCCACCAGTTAAATACCTTTTCTTGCCCCCCCCCCCCCCCCCCGGCGTTTATTCGTTCCCCGTCATGGCCACCCTTTCCCTCCCTAATTTAACCTTAGGAATTCCAGTATGGTATCTTACTCCTCCAACCGAGACCCCACCAGGCCACCCCAAACCATACATAGACGTGACACTAGTGCAACCGATTCCCTTCACTCCTTCCACCACCACTATACCCCTAGCCCCTCCGTAGAACCCTCCTAATGCTGCGACAGCTATAGGAAAGAAACGAAAAACTCGCAAGGGGGCATCCAATGACAAGGCCACCGCACCTGACCCTACCCCTCCCCCACCCGCCAAGCCTTGTGCCTTGTGTGATGGTATCGGTCATCCCACCCACACTTGTCCTGAGTTGCCCCGCATCCAACCCATGGTTAAAGTCGCGTTCCTGGAATCTACGATCCCTGAAACCTCTGTTTCTTCCTCATTCGTAGCCAAGAACCCAAAGACTCTTCACACCAACAAACCCTGTGCTTTGTGTGGTGTCCATGGCCATTATTCTCACCATTGTCCTCACCTCACACATTACCGAGCCTCTTTAGAGGTCATTCGCGAGTACGCAATTGAACAAAATCAATCCGCCTCTTTCATCCTTGCTCAATATGCATCAGGTCTACTCAAGGATCCTCTTGCTACCATTGACATTCCTCCCCCTAATGTTGAAATGTCTGAATCTACTGCTCCCCTCCTATACCTATCATCATCCGCGCAACCATCTGAGTACATTCCCTCCAAATCCACTCCATCTGTTCTGCTTAATCCTGCATCAGACACATTCTCGGGCTCTTCCTGTTTTGACCATCTTTTTACCTGTTATTCTGTCATTCCCCGTGATGACCCGTATCTGCGCCTCTCTTCCCATACTGTTGATTTCAGTCACTTTGAAACGTCGTATGGTCCCCTTGACCCTTCCATTCCCTCCCATACTCACGATCCTACCATCCGTATCTTTGATGTTCTTCATAGCCTGAGTTCCCACCCTTCATCCCATAGTTCTCATTCATCTCCCTCCCGTCGATCTATGAGTCCTAGACTTCCTACCCAGACTGCTCCCTCCCATAGCCGTCCATGGATTTCTATCCTCTACTCACGCTGCCATTATTTTTCTCATCCCTCCGAGTTGTTGTCCCGCGACACTATTACATCGGCCCCCTCCTCCACCCATTATCTTGGCTATACCGATGGGGCAAGTCGCTCTTCCCGGAATCTCGCTTAGGCAGCATGGGCCATCTTTACCCCCTTGCATACCATGGTTCTTGCAAATGGGGTCTGCATTGGTAATGCCACCAATAATCAAGCCGAATATGATGTCGTGCATGGTCTCTTAGTCGATGCCCTCTCTCATCACATCGTCCATCTGCATGCTCATTTAGATTCCCTACTTCTTGTCCTACAACTTAATGGTGTCTATTGTGTACATAACCCTCTCCTATTTAGACAATATTTACATGTGAAACTTTTGATACGTGCATTTACATCTATTACTTTCCACCATATCCCTCGACGTCAAAATCACTACGTCGATCAAATTGCAAACCATGTTTTAGGATGGAATTTATCACACACAAGACAATAACATTTCACATTATCCACAAAATATAAATAAATCATATATATCATATCACATGTGTTTTGAGAGTCCATCTGCTCTAAAACATATCACATGCCCATAGCATGGTACAAAAATAAAAACTACAAAATGGGGGGCACCACTTGCCCCTACAAAAACACTGGGGGGCACCATGTGCCCTACATCTAATCACTCTTCGGGGGATCCCGAGCCAATGGCTCTACTCCAGCAGCGCGTAGAACACGCACAGTCTGATCGGCCATCACCATGCGTCGCATGATACCTCGCCATTCCGAGGGTAGCCCAATACATAACTCTATGTACTGGTCATCTAAATCCTACCAACCATGCTCCGACACACCGGTCAGCAACCCCTCACATCTACGATGGATGTCCTCCACCAGAATGGCCATATCCTCGTTCTGTGATGTCCTTGATCTACTCGCACTTGTAGCTCCTGCTGCTGCCGATCACCCCATATATCCGGCCGGTTTCACCGGAGCTATATCTGCATTCCAAAAACATATAACGCTTAGTACCATGCATACTAGTCACAAACTCTAAAATGCACATAACAGATTATTTTCTTGTCACTTACCATCGGGCCCCCACACTCTACCAGGCGGAAGCGGCAAGTCCGGATCTCCCCAATAACTCATCCCACTATAGGGATAGTCGTCTATGTATAGTGGCATTTGATCCCAAAAGGAAAAGGGCTACGGTCGGAACACTATGATTTATGTGCCCCTCCCCCTCCTCTACACAGTAATCGTCCCCACCGATGCATCTGAGGCTCTCTCGGACCTCCATCAAGTAACTGTATACGAGGTCGCAAGGTCGGGATCTTCTCAAAGAAGAAAGAACGCAAAACAATCCCATAGGCACAATCATGATTCACTTGTCGCTTGCATAGATACATCTGTCATTTCACCAACACCAACATCATTTGGGCCCACCCATAGTAGGTCCCACTCAGCACACTCTCCACAATCATCATCTGCCCTCTAGTGATGTGATGGAATGGCTGGCTACCCAAGATCTACAACACTGCTGCGGCCACTGCCCGGGTCTCCAACCTTTCTAGATCACCAATGGATATCTGAGTCCCTTTGACTTGGACACCTGGTCGACATTTCCGCTCAACAAACTCCATAATGTTACACCCCCATGGTAACACTAGATGTGTATTTCCCACCATCCCTAATGGTGGGAGACCAGTCAAGAAATACAAATCCTGGACCGTCAGCTCAATCCTATGCCCCTGCACTACAAACGCCTCATGATCTGGATCCCAATAACTGATCATCCAGGCCAACAAGGGCTCTTCAGCCCTCATCAACAGATTCTCCAAAAATTTCAGAACCCCATACCTAGCCAGTGCATGACGGACACCCTGATATTCCTGGATTTCCGTCCGTAATGTACCTAAGTCTCTCTCTCTCCACTTGATCCGTATATCTGCCATATCTTCACAAAAACATCATTTTTTTCAGCCTCCAGATCAACAAAACTGCATTAACTTACACCAAAACAACATCTCAGCACATGACAGCACTGAAACCCCCCACATCTAATACGTCACACTTTTTGGGCAAAACTTGGGCCAGGTCACACTTTTCAGGCCAAAACCTGCATCCCAGGTCACAGCTTTTGCCCCAAAAAGTGTGACCCGACCGTAATGATGAAGTAGGGGCAGTTACTGAGAATCAAAGCCCTAATCTTCAATTTGACTCCATAAAAAACAAAGCTTAGGATTAGGCCTCTTACCTGAAACTGACAGCTCACAATTCCAACGGTCGGTTTTTCCGCTATGATCACCACAAGATTTAGGGCCTTCTCTCCTCTCCACATTCACCACAACTACACAGGAAAATGAATTATTTTGGAGGGAAAACGCCCTATTAGAAGAAAACCCCTATTTTTTCTTTCGCCCGCTGCGACCAAACCGTAGCCCCGTTTGATAAACCGTCTACACCATTGGAAAGCTCTCACCAAGCACTCAAATGGGCATTTGTCAGTGTTTTATGTTTTGATACTTCACCAGGACACATTTCGTCCATGAAGGATCTATTCACCTCTTCTCAAAATTGAATTTCTTCACTTACGACACTTGTACTTGGGGTACCACTTTGCCTTCTTACTCGTCTTCATTCGTGTTGATTTTCGTCATGAGCTACCCTATTGTACTCATGCTTTTAGGGTTCCCCACTGGACCCTTACTATGAGGTAGCACCATCGAGTCGCCCTTGTTTAGAGCATCCCAGTCGAGTCATCATCACATTCATGGAGCCTATTCTGAGTCCCTTTGTACCCTGCTATAGTCCTCCCTCCTGTCTTGCTTGATCCCTCTCTCATGCCGCACATTATGACCTTTTGCACCCTTGTCCCCTATCCCTCCTGATATTGTCTCAGTCGCTGCCAAGCTATTCATGCCCTTTATGCTCTAACAAGGGAAGTTGTCCAACTGCTTCTCCATATCCCTCATTCCATCATCATCATTAGTGTCTCTCTGTTCACCACTCTACTATTTTCCCTCGTGACTTAGTTGGGGTTCCCCTATTGCCTCACCTATGGCGGACCTACTTCTGTCGACATCAGCTCATTTACACCAGAAGCCAGGTCTAGGGGGCAGTGTACCTTGGTTCGAGCTCTTCTCAGCATGATCGTGATCTATACACTTGATGGTCCAGTGATGCAGCAGCAACTATTGGTTATTCCCGGGCGTGTGTGAGACGTCTCAACCCTCATGAGGGGGTGGCCCTGCAGGTAGCCCCCCACATGCCCGGAAGACTTTTTTATTTCCGCCCTTGATGCAGCTCCTCTCATTTGATGATATCATCCTCAACCGCTTGCAGTGCCTCTTCGATTTGCATATATCAGTTAGATGTTGTGAGGCCTTCCCCGTGTGTAGGGGGAATTTGGGTATATTTGTATCTCATGTACTAAAATCTTCTTGTATCAGTCCTGACGGTTATTCCAGGCATTGCATGTATGTGGGATTCATCATTTTATTTATCTGGCTCATGTTTATGCCAGCATATACTTCATCCTTGCGTTCCGTGGTTTTCCGGGCGCCTTATTCTTTGTACTATTGTATCGGTGGACATAGATATGCCTCCCCCGCCGCCTTTCACACTGGTACTACTTCATCACCTAGAGACTTGTTGCACCTGTAAGTCTCGTCTCCTCAGGGTCTAGTCCTTTAGCACATTAGACTACCTTACATTCCTCTCTCTCACTTCCCTCTTGATGCCTAGTGATTGAGTTCTTACAACGTACTTCGGTCATACGATTTTCTCCTAACACTCGTACGTTGGGGGGCAATCTGTTACACCATTTTTTATGTCATCTAACTCATTATCATTAGATGAACCCAAGCACACCATGTAAGACCAATTTTACCCTAATTAAAATTGCTTTCACCATATTAAATAACATTTATCTATATTTCCTAGTCATATTTAACCCAAAACAAGGAAATTAATTAAATAAATCATTATTTATTTAAGTATTTCCTAGGAATAAGTTATTCAAATCATTATTTAAATAATATTCCTAGTTAAATTTGACTAAATCATTTTTAAATAATTAAATAAATCATTTATTTATTTATTATTATTTATTTATTGTTTATAAATGAATTGACCAAGTCAAAAGACCTTTTCCCTCAACAAATATAATAAAATATTCCTAAAGGTGATTCTAAATTTGATTGATAATATTTTATTCATGCACCGAGTTCTAGAACACCCCAATATTTTGTTATAAATAGAAGGTTTTCCCATTATTAGTCACCTTCATTGCATTAGATCACACTAGATCTACTCTTGGTCACCATTTTCCATTTTTGCTTTTGTGAGCTCCCATTGAGTTCTATGTTTGTGGGGGTTTTCTACAATAAGAGAGAGGAATTTTAGATCGGAAATCTTTGAGAGTTTCAAGAGACCCATCCCATTGAGGAGAACACAGAAAACACCTTTCTTGTTTTCTCTCAGTGCCCCATTCTTTAATATAATACAAATCATTCTTTTAAACACTTTGTTCTTGTCTTGTCTATTGGATGCATGGAACCATATTATATTTTATCTTCTTAATGTCTTTTGTGCTTAGATCTGAATTTGTGCAGCAGACTTAAAAGATATTTTGCAGCCATAATCGATGTTAGGGATATTTTTTATGCGTAGCTAAAGTGATATTTTACGATGAAAGATTCATACTAACAATCATTCAAGACTCATTCCACCAAATTCAATCACTCAAATGGATCAAGGGAGTTGAATGCAATCAGGCAAAGAACGAAGGTGGCTGCGAAACAAAAGACCGAAGCTCCTGCAGAAGGCTCAGCATACCAAAGCACTAGAAAACCCTAGGGCCATGATGCTAAAAATAAATGGATAGAAAACTGAAGGAAGGAGGCTGCTCACAGTCACAAACAATCCCAAAGCACTCAAAACAAGTCAAGAAATAACCCAAAAGCACAAGCACAGACCAAAAAATTCCAAAACAGGGCAAACCTTAATACCTACAGGAAATGGCGCAACTGTTTGGTTGTAATCAGTGCCAAATAGGGGATGGCGTGGGTGCTAAACTAGCAACAAGCGCCAGTGGGCACGATTGTCAGACTGGAAACCGCACCAATCAAGCCAACCCTAGAAAAAAGGAAAATTTTGGAAAAACAGAGGTCAGATCTGATCCTCTTGGGCTGAACAGGGGTCTTAGACTCAAAAAAAATAATGAAAAAAGGAAAGCTAAGAAATAAAATACCATGAAGAAGACCTAATGGATGAAAGAAAAACTCACACTAATCCCCAGCGGAGTCGCCAATTTTTTGGTGAGGTAAATCCCCTCTGCAAACAGAGGCGATCCCACTAGCCCTAAAGTGGGTCTAGCCACAAACAAGACATGCTATAACATCGATTCCTAGTTAACGAATGGATGGAGACTCGATAGATAACTTACCAGAGGTCCTACGCTATTATGTCGTCGAAAAGAGTGGCTGCCTCTCACTCCTGGTTTGACAGATCACGACCCACTCGTTCTCACGCCCGGATACCTACACATACACAGAAATGACGATATACAACATACCATTTCACATTCATATTATCGAGTTAGTCGAAGAAGACTAAATCAATTGCATCAATAAACATAACAATGATGGAACCAATACCATAGTCGACTATATTAATGAAAAGAAAGGAAAGAGTACAACCAGCTTTGACGTTGCGATTGCTCCTCCAATAGGGTTCTAGTGGAGGCGTGTCTCACTGAACTCATCGGGTAAAAGTAGGGCTCTCTCTGGAATTCTCCTTAGGTTTCTACCTTCTCGATAGTGATTACTACGGCTATAGTATCTCTTCTCCAAGTGCAACTTTTTGGCTATATGTTTAGCTAGCTTTTGTAAAGGGAGAAGGCTTGTTTATATAGAGAGGAGAGGTTAGGATCCCTATAACTATGGAGAGTCCTTGTAGTTTAAAGAATGTTCTATGGGAAGTAAAAACCACCAACTAAGGGAGAGATCCATGGCTTATCAAGTTTAACCACTTCCAATGAGTCATCCCTGAGGTGGTTAAAGGAAACTTCCACCTCTAATTTGTTAAAAAAAATCCCAAAAAGGCTGGCGCGGGTCCAACAAAGAGACAGAGCGCCAGGTGGCACGGGCTCTAGTGTACATCCTCCACATTGGCACGAGGGACGAACAGGCTACCCGCGCAAAGGCCAAAACATAGGTTTTCGTGGGCTTTCTGAGGAAATGTTCAATAGGAGAAATGATGTCCTTATGCAGAAGGATGCAAGAAGGTGTTTGAAGAGTATGAAAGCGCTCACGAGGTCATGGGAAAGACCCTCCAATATGCGGGGCAAGGGATTGGGGATGGTGACAAAATGCATTACTTGAGAGATCAATTATTGGAAAGTAGATTAAAATTAGCAGAGGATGATTTGGCACTTAGAATGCACTAACACTTGGCACTTGAAACTTATTTCCACCTAGTGTTGGTGTGCATAACATGACCCTCCTAGAAAATGTAAATTGATGACTTATTAACCCTACGATGTGTTCATTTCCTTGTAGTTTAACTTGTTTCTCCTTTTTGTTGCCTTGATAGTCCCTGGCATGTATTGTCACACCCTTGCACATCTTGGCATGCCTTAGAACTTGACACATCTTAGCATATTTGACATGCCTTCGAACTATCTAGCACATGTTAGCATTCCCTAGCATGCCTTGGCACTCATGCCCTCACAACTAGCCTTACATTTTTTCATGACTTGGGAACCCAATCAAGTCCTTAGCTATTGCAGTTCATGTGACATTGGTATGCTTCATCCGTAACAACTTGATCAATTGCACCTACTACAAGTAGATTGTGTCGCTTGTTCACCTAAGAACTGCCCATACCTCATCTTAGGCCACTCATGTCTAAGCTGAAATTTTCACACTTAAGAACTTACCGGGACAAGGATCATATCTAGCCATGGCCATAAAACAACTAAGAAACATAGCCTACATAGGCAATATTTCACATGTTTGTCCAGTTCATATAAACAATAGAGCATTAACTGAGAGTTTGCAAGAACCACAAGATAGACAAGACACACAAGATATAAGTTGTCACAAGCCGAGTGCCCCAAAACTTATACACAACAATGTACAATATGAAATTGTCTAAAATAGTTTAAAACATTAGCATTCGGCCAAAGTGTGCCACATGTCATATAAAAATAATAGATAAAGGAAAAATAGTGTTGTTGTAGAAATTTGATAACTAATATGTTATACACCGAGATTCTCCTTATCACACACTATTTTAACTTCATGCACAATACAGAATCTCTTCTACCATTGATCATTAATTGCGGAAATAAAAACAATCGCATGCGCACATTAAAACCATAAACAATCACACATATGAACACAGTATTTTATGGGAAAGCTTAAAGCTGAAAACCCCCAACTATCTTTATATTATATGTCATAGAGATCATGTAACAATAATTATACAAAGCTCCTCACAAGCTCTCAGTATAATCTCCAATTGCTACACACTAATCAAGCCTGATCTAGCAAATCACATGATCCAATCTCTGCCACCTGATAGCCTGCCTCTACTGCGCAATCCCTGCTGAAGATGGGCTCTGAATGAACTCGAATCCACCTAGTATGTACTGCGAAATCCTCATTGGCATCTCCATCAATGTGTGGTGCAAACCCATGCACCAGTATAGTCACAACTGATAGTCACACTACTCTTTCACCTACCTCTTCACTGGTCTCCACTGAAACTGTACATGCACTATAGCTAACTGATGTATTCTTTAGTTGATTAATGAGTTAATAATTAGTGAATTAATTAATAATTAATTCACACAACTCTCACTAGTGTATCAATCAGTTAGACTAGATACAACTAGCTCAACTATGTTTAACTCAGTTAAACTGAACACAACTCCACCAACTACCTCAATAACTCCACCAAACTCTGTCACATGAGTTCTAACTGAAATATCCATGCAATAGTTCCACTTAACCCTAGGGGATAGCGTAATTCCTTCTGTCAGCTCTTGTGCCACATCTGTGCACTTAACTGAAGTGCTCCAAGAGAATAAGATAATGTTTATAGCCCAAATATTATTAAGAGCTAATAATATTCGACATATCTATTTTTAGACTGGCAATCTAAAAATAGATTCCGCCCAATATGTCTAAAAATAGAAGTCCATCTATTTTTCCAACTTGACCAACCATCCACAAATAGCATCATGCAACTCATAGAATATGATCGACATGTCTAAAAATAGACATAGTCTAAAAATAGACTTGCGCCAAAAATAGCCTGCGGGCCCACTTAGTGAAGGCGACTTCTTTCCACTAAGCTCATCATCTTGTTGCAATATCAACACTCCCTCTCAACAAGATAAGCATTATCTACCACCCCTATCCTGCCCCTGTGGTATTCGAAATTTCTCTTGGTGAGCGCCTTCGTCAAGATATCAGCATCCTAATCCTCCGTGGGAATGTATGAAACATGATATTCCGCTGCACACAATATCTGATATGATGATACCGAATGTAAATGTGTTTAGATCTATCATGAAATATTGGATTAACCAAGATTTTGATGCAACTCTGATTATCACAATTTATCACAGTAGGATCTAAGTGTGAACCGAACAACCCGACCAGGATCTTCCTCATCCATATAGCCTCACATGCAGCCAAACTCACTGCCATATACTTGGCCTCTGCTGAACTGAGTGCCATGGATCTATGCTTCCTGTTGTACCAAGAAACTGTTGTCAACCTAATACTGAAAATCCCTCCAGATGTGCCCTTTCTTTCCGTTGGGCTCCCTGCCCAATCTGCATCCGTGAAGCCACACAGCTTCACCTCATCCGACTGTCTGTACCATAATCCATATCCCGATGTGCCTCTGAGATATCTCAATACATGCTTGCCTGCCTTCCAAAAGAGCTTGGGAGGCTTAACCATAGCTTGTGAAAGCTGGTTAACAGCATAGCATATGTCGGGTCGTGTATTGACCAGATACATAAGCGACCCCACCAACTGTCGATAAATAGTGGCATCCACTACCTTTGCCGATGTGGCATCCTCTTTCCTCCAACCACCAGGAAGAAGAGTGTCGATAGGCTTGCAGCCATGCATGTTGAACTTCTCTAGTATCTCCCAGGAATACTTGCCTTGAGACACAAACAGTCCATCATTGCGCTGCCAAATTTCCAATCCCAGGAAATAATGAAGGAGGCCCAAGTCCTTCATCTCAAACTCCTTTGCAAGATCAACCTTGCATGAGTGTATCAATAGTTCATCACCCATCAAAATCAAATCATCTACATAAAGTACAATGATAAAAAACTTACCCTCCACCACAATCTGGTATAGGTTCGGATCCGCCTCACTCTTGGAGAATCCAATTCCAGTGAAATAACTGTTTATCCGTGTGTACCAAGCACGAGGTGCTTGTTTCAACCCATACAACGCTCTCTTGAGCCTGCACACATGTGACTCGCTGCTGAAGATCTCGAAACCTTCAGGCTGCTCTATGTACACCTCCTCCTCAATCACTCCATTGAGGAATGCAATCTTCACATCCATCTGATGAATGTGCCACCCCATCTGCACTGAGAGAGAAATAATTGTCCATATGGAATAATACCTTGTGACAGGTGCAAAGGTCTCCTCATAATCGATCCCCTCAATCTGTGAGAAGCCTCAGGCAACAAATATTGCCTTGTACTTCTCCACACTCCCGTCAACTGCTTGCTTCACTTTGTAGATCCATCTCGAACCTACCATTGATTTCCATTCCGGCCTTGAGACAATCTCCCATGCACTGTTTCTAACAATCGAATCATACTCTTCCACCATGGCATCTACCCATGCGGGATCCTCCACAACTTCCTAAAAAGAGGATGGCTCTATCACGATACACTTGCTCATAAGAGCCATGTATCCAGTATACCAGTCAGGTGACTATCTCTGTCTACGCTGTGATGTAGGTGCTCCTACAATCTTCTCTCCATCTTGAGCCAGTCGCTCAGCTTCTGTAGTGTGCTTCCACCCTCTGATGGTTGGCGCTGCATGAGTGGTATCTTCCACTCCATGAACCTCTTCTTGTGGCTGATCCACATCCTAAGGCTCATCCTTAGGAACTACTAGCTCCTCATCTGCATGCAAGTGTGGCTCCCTCTCAAGCGAACACTTCATGGCTTTCTCCTCATGAAATTTGATATCCCATCGCACAACAGTCTTGCGACTGTCTGGAAAATACACACGATAGTTTTGGGGCATATCAGTGTACCCCACACATATCCCAACCTCTGCAGTCATCTCCAGCTTCTTCCTGGTATCCTTCGTCACATGAATGTAAACAGGTGAACCAAAAATCCTCAAATGGGAAATATCAAGCTTCTTACCAGAAAACACCTCCACGGATGTACTCATGCCAAGTATCTTGTGAGGAAAATGGTTTTGCACATAAACCGCAGTATTGCATGCCTCAGCCCACAAGTGTATGGGAAGGCCCTGATCATGCAACATCACCCGTGCAGCACCCATGATCATTCTGTTATTTCGCTCCGCAACCCCATTCTGCTGTGGGTTATGAGGCGCTATGAGCTCTCTTCGAATTCCTTCTGCGCTGCAAAAGTCCTTGAATTTGCCAGAGATGAATTCACCACCATTTTTGCTCCTAAGAGCATTCACCTACTTCCCCGATTCTTTCTCAACCAGTGCCTTGAAGTCACAGAACTTTGAGTATGTCTCGCTCTTCTTCTGCGTGAAGAAGATCCAGCACTTCCGAGAAAAATCATCAACAAATATCACATAGTACCTGTGCTTTGCTGTCGAAGCTACTGAGAAAGGTCCACACACGTCTGTGTGAATTCTCTCAAGGATCATCGTGGCACAACTATCCTTCTTGTGAAAGGTGGCTTTCACAAATTTTCCCTAAGTACATCCCTTGCACTAATCTGACTATGCAAGTGTACCTTTGGGAAGCCTGGTAGAAATCTGCTGCAAAATTTTCAAAGCTCCATGGTGAAGGTGGCCCAATCTCCTGTGCCACAGCTCACCATCATCCCAGCTCACCACTCCTTCTGCCTTTCCTACCATTGTTGCGCAGCCATCTACCTGTAATTGATAAAGGTTCTTAACTCAAACCCCTATCCTCTGGGTTTCACCAGTTTCCTTACTGCGCAGGAAAGCCTTTCCCTTGATAAAGACAACATCATATCCCTTGTCTTCTAACATGGCCACTGAGATTAGATTCTTCTTCAATCCTGGAACATTCATCACTTCCTTCAATACGAAGGGTTTACCAGACTCCCTCTCAAAGGAAATGGTACCGATACCGGTCGCACTGTATCTACCATCATCGCCCATCTCGATGTGCAATCCAAGATCTTTCTCATCCATATTATTAAAAAAATCTTTGTCTCCGGTCAGATGAAAAGACGCACCACTGTCAAGAAACCACACTGAACCCATCACACATGAGACCAATCATGCGATCAGTGAAAAATCCAACTCAAACTGTGAGGCTAAGGCCTCTCCAGTTGCAGATCCAGCAGTCTGCTTATTTTTCTTCTTCTGTGGACAATTAGTGGTGTAATATCCATGTTGGTGACAGTGAAAGCACTTCACCTTAGACATGTCCTGCTTCTTGCCTTTCGCACCGGATTGAGAAGCATTCTTCTTGCTCTTCCCCTTCCTTTCTTTGGCAGCCAAAGCGCAATTTTATCCATTTGAGTTCTTTGATGAATATTTGTCCCTGGTACTTCGCCTTATCTCCTCTTTCACAAGATCTGACCAAAGTCTCTCCCATCCTGGAAATTTCTCCCGACCATTGACAGAGTCCTGATAGGAATGCAAACTCTTTGGAAGCCCAAAGAGAGCCAAGCTCACCAATTCCTCGTCATATACAGTCACCCCCACACTTCCCAGCTCATCCCTACATTGGATGAACTTCGTGAGGTACTTGGGCATACTGTCACTTTTCTCCATTTTTATGTTCCTGAGTTTATCCTTGAGCACCAAATTCCTCTGGTCGCTCTTGCTTTGGAATAAATCTGTCAACGCTTTCCACATCAAGAATGGAGAAGACTTACCATGAAGGCTGGACACTATGTGATCCTTTACACCTTCCAACAGAATTCTTCAACACTTTGCTGTCTTCTTTTTCCATGCGTCAAGTGGGGTAGCATCGCTAGAAGCAGGTTTTGGAATTTCTGCATCTATGAACTCCTTCAACCCATTGTCATCCAGCACCGCCTCCATCCTGTCCTTCCATGCAATATAATTAAAGCTGCCCTCAAGGGCATACTCCAATCTCAATCCATTGAAAGACATCTCAACTTCGACACCAAGAAAACACTGCTGCAAATTTGAATTCCACCAACTCAAAACTCAACCGCTTCAATGTTTTACAATTGCTCCAATGATCAATATCGCTCTGATACCATGTAGAAATTTGATAACTTATATGTTATACACTGAGATTCTCTTGATCACACACTATTTTAACTTCCTTCATAATACAGAATGTCTTCTACCATTGATCATTAATTGCGGAAATAAAAACAATCGCATGCGCACATTAAAACCATAAACAATAACACATATGAACACAATATTTATGGGAAAGCTTAAAGCTGAAAGCCCCCAACTATCTGTATATTATATGTCATATATATCATGTAACAATCATTATACAAAGCTCCTCACAAGCTCTCAGTATAATCTCCAATTGTTACACACTAATCAAGCCCGATCTAGCAAATCACATGCTCCAATCTCTGCCACTCGATAGCCTGCCTCTACTGCGCAATCAATTTTGAAGAATGGCTCTGAATGAACTTGAATTGGTCCAGCATTTCTTACACAATTATCATTGGAATCTCCAATCACTGGTTGTTGCAAATCATGCAACACTATAGTCACAACTGATAGTTACACTGCTCTTTCACCTACCTCTTCACTGGTCTCCACTGAAACTGTCCATGCACTATAGTTAACTGATGTATTCTTTAGTTGATTAATGAGTTAATAATTAGTGAATTTATTAATAATTAATTCACACCACTCTCACTATTGTATCAATCAGTTAGACTAGATACAACTAGCTCAACTATGTTTAACTCAGTTAAACTGAACACAACTCCATCAACTACCTCAATAACTCCACCAAACTCTGTCACATGAGTTCTAACTGAAGTATCCATGCAATAGCTCCACTTAACCCTCGGGAATAGCGTAATTCCTTCTGTCAGCTCCTGTGCCACATCTGTGCACTTAACTGAAGTGCTCCAAGAGAATAAGATAATGTTTATAGTCCAAATATTATTAAGAGCTAATAATATTCGACATATCTATTTTTAGACTGGCAATCTAAAAATAGATTCCTCCCAATATGTCTAAAAATAGAAGTCCATCTATTTTTACAACTTAACCAACCATCCACAAATAGCATCCTGCAACTCATAGAATATGAGCGACATGTCTAAAAATAGACTTGCGCCAAAAAATAGCCTGTGAGCCCACTTAGTGAAGACGACTTCTTTCCACTAAGCTCATCATCTTGTTGCAATCTCAATAGTTGTCTCCAACACAAAGTCTCTTTTTTTCTAAAATTCTTTGTCGAGTGCCTTATCAAAATCGTAGGCTCTCCTCTTACAAATCCAATTAGGAAATTCTTCTAACACACTTCATACTTGGCACACTTGAATTCACTAACACTCCCTGGTACACACTCTTATTTGTTCATTTCCATGCATTTTGACCTAGTTCTCTCTTATGATGCCTTGACACTTCATAACACTCCTCAACATGCATTAACATTTTCGAGCATGTGTTAGCACACCTTTTCATCCCTTGGAATGCCCAAACCTTCCTTAGATATCATGCCCTCACAACTACCCTTATTTTCAACTTGGTAACCAAACCAAGTACTCACTTGACTACATAAGCTTGACCAAGTTACGATACAACTAGACTATATTGTTGAAATTTGTAGATTGGGAGGTACTCCACAAGCCTATTTAGATGGTTTTTGTGATTTTTGTCACAAAAGGATTTTTGGGAAAATAACCCAAGTGAAGGGGCCTTTGACCCAATATGGGGTTTAAAATCTAAAATAAAATAAAAATAAAAAATAATATTTCCTAAGGTATAAGTGGATAAATCTCGTAATTTCTAGAGCGTTCTTAAGAGGCCTAGCTAGGAAAATATATTTAAGGAGCCCTTAGTATGAAGGAAAGAACATCAAGTGAGAGGGAGATAATTTGATCATGGAGGCCAAGAGAGATGTAGTCCTAAAGTAGGTCAAGTTAGAGGGCTGAGTAATGGTTTCGAAAGGGAGGCCATGATCATCCACCAAGAGTAAGATCATCATGTGAGGGTTCACAAGAATTTCACATACCTTAATGAGTTCGAGATATAAATTATTATGGCATATTGTTGGTTCTATTATGGCAGATCAAGCTCAAGAGAGGTGGCTCATGATGATTTGGGCATGTGATCTCAATGGTGTTTGTGTGTGAAGGCTACATCAAATTTTGAAATAGTAGAGAGGGTTGAGAGCCTTCCTTGTGGTGGTTAGTAAGTTGCAAGGTCTATGATAAATACCAGAAAAAATGAAGGAGGGTCTGCACTAGAATTTAGGGCCAAAATAGAAGTAGTTGTAGGTGTAATATTGACTGAAGTAACCATAATTTGAGGGTCGTAGAGATCTAAAGTTTAGGTCAAGATTCAGTCAAAGAAATTCCCAAAATCTATGGATCCATATGAGTTAGGTCGAGTCTCTTATGGAGGAAAGTGGTGTCATTTTTTCTATGGGTGTATATGGTTTGAAATAAAGCCATTAGAATAGAAGTATAATTCCCTATTTAAGGAGGCTTCCTAGCATGTTCAATCCATAAGGTATGCCCTTATGACTGTGACAAATATGCATCGAAGAATAGGGGTCGTGACCCTTAGAGAGAGGTTTATCTCTAGAATATATACCATAGATTTGGAATATGGTTTGAAAAATTAGGTGCAAAGATAGAAAATACAAAGGAAGGTGAACTAGAGTAGAAGATGGAGCAGAAGAAATGTGCCATATAAGGAATGGATTGGCATGAAAAGGATTTTATTTTGGTGGACCTTCCATAGAGTTTTAGAAAAATATTTGAAGCACCCTATAAAAGTTAGTCAATGGACTATTAGTGGATAATTTGTGACCCTAGTTCAGTCATCTACAAATTATTAGAAGGATGATAAGAGGATTAGTTCAGATTTTTTCATAGATTTGACAACAAGGAAATTGGTACAAAAGAATAGTGATTTTGAGAGGACTCAAATCACTATTAGGTGGCAGATTTGAAGAGCCCTAGATGAGGGTAGTGTTATGGGCACTGGATCAATAAAATAATTGACTGTGGTTGGTAAAATTGATGGTTGTCCAAGTACAATGGGAAGGTTTTTAGGTGATTATCAAAGAAGAGCTCTAAGTCCTGTTTTGGAGAGAGATTCATGGGCTAGAAGTATTTATGATGGAAATTTAAAAAAAAATTCACTCATAGGTTATCTCAGTTTTGAAGTATGATGGAATTTATGCTGGGTTGTACACCCATCAATGTGGGGTTTGACAAAGATATCTGGACCATGTTCATGCATAGGGAATTGAAGATGTCCTTGAATTAAGGATTCTAGCACTATGTTTTCATGCAGTGACAAAATTTATGAGGATGGGTTTCTTCCTATGACAAAGGCTCAGCCTTATCCTCCAACACTTGAATTAAATTTGAGGCAACATAACCAATATTGTATGCTCCTAGATAGTTTCAAGGGGTTCATTTCATTTTTGGAGATATATTATTAGGATGGAAGTATTTATGATGGCCATTTGAAAAAATGTACACTCAGAAGTTATCTCAGTTTTGAAGTATGATGGAATTTGTGTTGGGTTTCTGACCCATCAATGTGGGGTGTGAAAAAGATCTCTAGACCCTATTCATGCACGAGGAATTGAGGATGTCCTTGAATTGAGAATTCCAACACTATGTGCACTCATAATTTATCTCAATTTTGAAGTATGATGGAATTTGTATTGGGTTTCACACCCATCAGTGTGGGATGTGAAAAATATCTCTAGACCCTCTCTGTGCACAGGGAATTGAGGATGTCATTTAATTGAGGATTCTGAAAAAAAAAATTCACTCAGAATTTATCTTAGTTTTGAAGTATGATGGAATTTGTGCTAGGTTGCACACCCATCAATGTTGGGTGTGACAAATATCTCTGGACTCTGTTCGTGCATAGGGAATTTAGGATGTCCTTGAATTGAGGATTCCAACACTATGTTTTCATGTAGAGACAAAATTTAAGAGGATGGGTTTCTTCCTATGACAAAGGCTCGACCGTATCCTACAACACTTTAATTAAATTTGATGCATCAGAACCAGTACTCTATGCTCCCAGATAGTTGTAGGGGAAGCATTTCAGTTTTGGAGAGATATTCATGGGCTAGAAGTCTTTATGATGGCCATTTGCAAAAATGTGCACTCAGAAGTTATCTCAGTTTTGAAGTATGATGGATTTTATGATGGGCTACACACCCATTAATGTGGGTTGTGAAAAATATCTTTGGACCCTATTTGTGCACATGGAATTGAGGATGTCCTTGAATTGAGGATTCCAACACTACATTTTCATGCATAGATAAAATTTATGAGGATGATTTTATTCCTATAACAAAGGCTCGACCTTATCCTACAAAACTTGAGTTGAATTTGAGGTAGTATAAGGATTATTGTATGATCCCAGATAGTTGCAAGGGAAGAATTTTAGTTTTGGAGAGATATTCATGGGTTAGAATTCTTTATGATGGCCATTTGCAAAATTGTTCACTCAGAAATTATCTCAATTTTTAAGTATGATGTAATTTGTGATGGGTTTCACACCCATCAATGTGGGGTGTTACAAATATCTCTAGACCATGTTTGTTCATAGGGAATTGAGGATGCCCTTGAATACCTACAACATACTGACTGTGAGGATGAGGGCATGTAGGAGAATTTCACTATGCAACAACAATTTTGGATTATGTATATAGTAAATGCACTAAGGACAATGCATAAATAAGGGGGGGAGGATGTAACATCCCCTATTCAACCCCTATGTTGTATTCACCATGTACATGTGAGATTATTAGGTTGGTGAGCTGGGACATAATTAATTAGGCTGGTGAGTCGAGAGTTGCTTCTAGGGAAATATGCCCATGTGTATGTGTATTTAAGTATTGGGGCCGATGTGTGTATGTGCTTTTTATGCTATGAGACTAGAAAGCTTGATATGGTAAATAAGTTTACTTTATGCATATTAATAAATACATAATGGCTATAAGCGGACCTAGACAAAAGAGTATGTGGGGCTGACGATTCCATGATTCATGGTTATGGCAACCAGTCGGTGAACCCTACTTTGGTTCTAGATTAGCCGGGATTATTTTGGTGACATCCCTGCTCGGACTCTGGAATTGACAACAATTCTAAGAATTGATTGTTGAACCTTGGAAGGTGGGAAATATAGAGGGATTGGCCATCTTGGAGAAGGGTGTGCCACTTTGGTTTTTTACTAACCGACGAATTGAATTGGTTATGGCCTGGAGGGTGTCTAGATCCCTAGAGCATCATATTTGTTGGGTTGGAACCTTGGTTGTTATGGTAGCCTGTAACCTCAATGTAATGAATGACCACAACTAAAAAATCGACTTGCTACAACATCATTAGAAAAAATAAGCTCTTGAAATTTTCTAAAGGATGAACCCAATGCAACATCAGACAGGCAAGGTGGGGTTTATTAGGTTGCTTCTAGAATTAAATCTTTTTGTGCACATTTTAAGAACCTATGCAATATATTTTTAGATTAAAAAAGATGATGAGCTTAGTGAAAAGGGTCACCTTCACTAAGTGGGCCCATAGGCTATTTTTGGCGCAAGTCGATTTTTATACTATGTCTATTTTTAGATATGGTGATCATATTTCAGAAGTTGAAGGATGCTATTTGTGGATGGTTGGTCAAGTTGGAAAAATAGATGAAATTCTATTTTTAGAATATTGGGCAAATTCTATTTATAGATCGTCGATTTAAAAATAGAAGTGTCGATTATAATTAGCTCTTAATAATAATCCGACAATAAACATCAACTTATTCTCTTGGAGCAATTAATTTCAGTGCACAGATTTGGAAAATCAGTGGGCTAAAGGAATTATGAAATTCCAAGGGTTTACTGGTGGTTCATGCATGGAGGACTCAGTTAGAACTGAAGTGGAAAAGTTATGACAGATTTGGAAGAGTAGTTCATGGAGTTGTTATTCAGTTTAACTCAGTTAATGGAGTTAAACTCAGTTGAGCTAGTTGTATCTAGTCTAACTGAATGATACACTAGTGAGAGTGAAGTGAAATAATTATTTAATTAATTCACAAATAATAACTCATTATTCAAATGAACAAATACAAAAATTAACTACATGCATGTCAGTTCCAGTGGAGACCCAGTGGAGCGATAGGTGAAAGGGTGAGATAGACTATCCGTTGTGACTAATAGTGATGCATTAATTGCATCTACATATACATTAGAGTTTCCAATGAGGATTGCACAGTCAAGGAAAGGGTAATTCAAATTCATTCAGAGCTATTCTTCAGCAGGGATTGGGTAGTGGAGGCAGGCTAGTAGGAGGGCAAAGATCAGTGCATGGATTTGCAGATTTCTTCTATGTTAGTGTGTGACGATTGATTGTACTGAGAGCTTGATGTACTAATATTTGTATGAGATTGTTACATGATATCCATGATACATAATATATGATAGTTACGGTTTTCAGCTTCATATAGAGATGGGTGATGATGGTTGATATAGTGCGATCAGCATTGGGACCATTACCTTTGAGAGGGAGTCTGGTAATCCATTCTTGTTGAAGGAAGTTATGCATATTCTAGGTCTGAAGAAGAACTTGGTCTCGGTCACAATGTTGGAATACAAAGGTTATGATGTTGTTTTTAGTGATGGAAAAGCCTTCCTTCGACATAAAACAATGGGTCAAATCAAGAAGATAGGGGTTTGAATTAAGAATCTCTACAAGCTGGAGGTAGATGGCTATGCTGCAATGGTGGGAAAAGCAGAAGAAGTGGTGAGACGAGATGAGGGTGAACTATGACATAGGAAATTGGGCCATCTTCACCATGGCGCTTTGAATATTTTGCAGTAGATTTCTACTAGACTTCCCAAGGGTACCCTTGCATAGTCAGATCAGTGTAAGGGATGTACTATGGGTAAGTTTGTGAAGACCGCCTTTAATGAGAAGGAGAATCATGCTTCGGTGATCCTTGAGAGAATTCACACAGACGTTTGTGGACCTTTCTCGGTTGCTTCAACAACAAAACACAGGTATTATGTTATATTTGTTGATGACTATTCTCGTATATGCTAGATCTTCTTCATGCATAAGAAGAGCGAAACATTCTCAAAATTCTGTGATTTCAAAGCATTAGTGGAGAAGGAGTCGGGGAAGTAAGTGAAAACTCTATGAAGCGATAATGGTGGTGAATACATCTCAGACGAATTCAAAGACTTCTATAGCAAAGAAGGAATTCAAAGATAACTCATAGTGCATCATAACCAACAGCAAAATGGGGTTGCAGAGAGTAAGAACAGAATGATCGTGGGTGTTGCATGAGAGATGCTCCATAACTAGGGCCTACTGATGCACTTGTGGCGGAAGCATGCAACACTGCGGTTTATGTGCAAAACCGTTGTCCTCATAGAGTACTTGGCATGAGTACACCTGAAGAATATTTTACTGGTAAGAAGCCTGATATTTCTCATTTGAAGAATTTTGGCTCATCTATTTACATTCATGTGACAAAGGACGCCAGGAAGAAGCTGGAGCCGACTGCAGAAGTTGGGATATTTATGGGGTACAAAGAAACACCCCATAATTATCGTGTGTATTTTCCAGACAGTCGGATGACTATGGTGCGACGGGATATAAAATTCAATGAGGTGAAAGCCATGAATTTTTCGCTTGAGAGGGGGCTACACTTGCATGCAGAGGAGGAACTTCTTGTTCACAAACATGAGCCTCTAGATGTGGATTAGCCACAGGAGGAGATTCATGGAGTGGAGGAGTCCACTCATGCAGAACCAAACATCAGATAAGGCAGAAAGTGTACCACAGAAGCTGAGAGACTTGAGCTTGACACGGCACCGAATATAGGAGTCCCTACATCACAGTGCAGACAGATACAATCACCTGACCAATTTACTTGATACATGGCTCTTATGAGCAAGTGTATCATGACAGAGCCATCTTCTTTTGAAGAAGCAGTGCAGGATCCCACATGGGTAGATGCCATGGTGGAGGAGTATGAATCCATTGTCAGAAATAGTGCTTGGGATATTGTTCCAAGGCAAGTGGGAAAATCAGTTGTAGGATCAAGATGGATCTACAAGGTAAATCAAGCTGCTGATGGGAGCGTCGAGAAGTATAAGGAAAGATTTGTTGCCCGGGGCTTCTCACAGATCGAAGGGATTGATTATGAAGAAACCTTTACACCTGTCGCACAGTATTCTTCCATACAGACCATCCTTGCTCTCTCAGCGCAGATGGGTTGGAACATTCATCAGATGGATGTGAAGACTATGTTCCTTAATGGGATCATTGAGGAAGAGGTGTGCATTGAGAAACTTGAAGGATTTGAGATCTTCAGCAGCGAGTCACATGTGTGCAGGCTCAAAAGAGCGTTGTATGGGCTAAAGTAAGCACCACGTGCTTGGTACACTCTGATCGACAGCTATTTCACTGGACTTGGCTTCACCAAGAGTGAGGCGGATGCAAACCTGTACCAAATTGTGGTGGAGGATAATCTTTTAATCATTTTTCTTTACGTTGATGATTTAATACTAACAGGTGATGAGCAGTTGATACACTCATGCAAGGCAGATCTTGCAAAGGAGTTTGAGATGAAGGATTTGGGCCTCCTTCATTATTTCCTTGGATTGGAAATATGGCAGCGGGAAGGTGAACTGTTTGTGTCTCAAGCCAAGTATGCCCGGGAGATATTGGAGAAGTTTCACATGCAAGGCTGCAAGCCTATCAACACTCCTCTTCCAGGAAATTGGAGGAAAGAGGATGCTACATCAGCAGAGGTAGTGGATGCCACTGTTTATCGACAGTTGGTGGGTTCACTCATGTATTTATTTAATACAAGACTGGACATATGCTATGCAGTGAACTAGCTTTCACAAGCGATGGTTAAGCCTACCAAGCTCTTTTGGAAGGCAGGCAAGCATGTTTTGAGATATCTCAGGGGCACATCTGAGTATGGTTTATGGTACAGACAGATGGATGAGGTGAATTTGCATGGCTTCACGGATGCAGATTGGGCAGGCAGCCCAACAGACAGAAAGAGCACATCAGGAGCGGTTTTCAGTATCAGATCTACGGCAGTTTCTATGTACAGCAGGAAACAAAGATCCATGGCACTTAGTTCAGCAGAAGCAGAATACATGGCAGCAAGTCAAGCTACATGTGAGACTATCTAGATGAGGAAGATCCTGGTTGGTTTGTTTGGTTCACATTTAGATCCTACGGTGATACATTGTGATAATTAGAGTTGCATTAAACTCTTGGTTAATCATGTATTTCATGATAGATCCAAACATATTGATGTTTGGTATCATCATATCAAATATTTTGTGCAGCAGAAGATCATATTGCTTCAGTACATTCCTATGGAAGATCAGGACGCAGATATTCTAACGAAGGTGCTCACTAGGAGAAAATTCAAATACCATAGAGGCAGGATCGAGGTGAAGGATAATCCCTATCTTGTTGAGAGGGAGTGTTGAGATTCAACAAGATGATGAGCTTCATGAAAAGAGTTGCCTTCACTAAGTGGGCCCGCAGGCTATTTTTGGCGCAAGTCGATTTTTAGACTATGTCTATTTTTAGACATGGTGATCATATTTCAGAAGTTGAAGGATGCTAATTTTGGATGGTTTGTCAAGTTGAAAAAATAGATGAATTTATATTTTTAGAATATTGGGCGAAGTCTATTTATAGATTGTCTATCTAAAAATAGATGTGTCGATTATTATTAGCTCTTAATAATAATCTGACAATAAACATCAACTTATTCTCTTTCAGCACTTGATTTCAGTGCACAGAATTGGAAAATCAGTGGGCTAAAGGAATTACACAATTCCTAGGGTTTACTGGTGGTTCATGCATGGAGGACTCAGTTAGAACTGAAGTGGAAAAGTTATGACAGAGTTGGAAGAGTAGTTCATGGATTTTTTATTCAGTTTAACTCAGTTAGTGGAGTTAAACTCAGTTGAGCTAGTTGTATCTAGTCTAATTGAATGATACACTAGTGAGAGTGGAGAGAATTAATTAGTTAATTAATTCAAAAATAGTAACTCATTAATAAATTGAACAAATACAACAGTTAACTATATGCATGTCAGTTCCAGTGGAGACCCAGTGGAGAGATAGGTGAAATGGTGAGATAGACTATCCATTGTGACTACTAGTGATGCATTAATCACATCTACATATACATTGGAGTTACCAATGAGGATTGTGTAGTCAAGGCAAGGGTAATTCGAATTCATTCAGATCTATTCTTCAGCAGGGATTGTGAAATGGAGGCAGGCTAGCAAGAGGGCAGAGATCGGTGCATGGATTTGTAGATTTCTTCTATGTTAGTGTGTGACGATTGATTGTACTGAGAGCTTGATGTACTAAGCTTTGTATGAGATTGTTACATGATCTCCATGATACATAATATATGATATTTGGGGTTTTCAGCTTCTGGCTTTCCCATTAAACAACTATGTTATGTGCGAGTTTTTTTATTTATGCTTCACATGTGTTTGTAATTAATTTTCCGCAAAAGATTAACAGTGGAATGATTCTGTATTTTGCAAGAAGATAAAATATTGTGATATCAGGGGAATCTGGATGTATGCATGCTTAGTGTATACTAATTTCTAAAATATCCATATTTTTCCTTCACGTTCACCAGGTAATTTCAACAATAAAGGTAACTATCTTACCAATATCATGAAGCTTCCATGATGGTGTGTGTAGCAAAGAACAGGTGCGTCTAAGTGTTCATTACAGAAACGACAACGAGAATTATACATTTTCTTGGTATTTTGGTACATCAAAATTTGACAATTATTACTACATAAATGCAAAGTATACATGATATCAAGAGAAAAATACGTAAGAATAAATAGACATGAAGAAAAAAACTTCTTGAAAACTATATAAGAAGAAAAATCATGAATAAAAAATATACCTGGTCAAAGAAATGATCCTAGATGTACCTTCCTAGTGGGTTGTCAAAACTGCCATAATACTTGATGCCAAAGAGTTGTGAATGCCCACATACTGTCCCCTTCAACACATAGTGACCCGATAACAAAACCAATATACTTTGATGATTAGAAGGAGAAGGTGGAAATTCTTCTTTAGAGAAAACCTATTCTTGGTTTTTGTACCCTAAAAGTTGCTCTTCCAAAAAAATCTGGGACTTCATTTCCTTTTCTACTACTCCTTGATTCTCCCATGCCACCTTCCCAGATAACTCCTCTATTGTTATTTGATAATTAATATTAACCTTGGATGAAACAAAAATAGTGAAACCAATTTCTAGATCTGAATCTTTTGATTCATTATCTTGAAGTTCCAAATATGACGTGACTTCCCCATATGAACCTGGACCCACAAGAGATATAATTTCATTTGAATATGCCTGTATTGAAGATGGAAATATAGATAAATCACCTGAAGGAGTATTTGGTAGCGAAGGTCTATGTTCGTATGGATATGTATCCCATTATACCCCTATGGCTTGAGCACATGTATCTCCTATGGAAGATTTCTTAAAAACAATTTCTGTTTGAACAAGATGGGTTCCATCAGGACTAGTTTTACTAGTAACATGTGACATAGGTGGCCCCATCCCTCCACTAGTAAGAGGTGGTTTGGACTCTCATTTATTGTTCTTACAAAATTATGCAGTTCACTGAAATAGATTAAAAGACATGTTAAAATGAAAAAAATTTCTCCAAAGGAGCATAGATTACCATAATATTATCTACATAAAAACACAATATATGCACTTACTCCATGTATGCCAATATATTTATAGATTTCAAAACACATAAAAAATAGCTTTGACCCCTAGAAATAATAGGTCATTATAATACACTGTATAAAGCTTCAATATAATCATCTATATTATACAAATATATATATTTATGGAAGGAAATGGGAATACTTGATACTTACAAGGATTCAGGTGTCCCCAAACTGGACCAATACCTTTGTATAAATTGAATTCATTGAAGAAACAAAATCAACTTTAATGAGTACTACATAAAATTTTATTCAAAATCAATTAAAAAATATGTAAGAAAGGGGGGAAAACTCACCCAATACCTCCTCTTGATCTAACAAACTTTGGAATCTCATCAGATAAACCTATAGAAAAGTGAGGTTTTGGTTGTACTCTAACATTTATAGCCTCAAAAGGACAAAGGGAAATATCAACAACGAATTCTACAGATGCACATTCTGTTAAGTAGATCAATGTCTTGTATTTGTCGGTATACTTAGGCCTTGCAATGTTTGAGTAGTACTTCTTAAAGAACTCGTAAAACCCAAATTTTCAAGCACCCTAAGCACTATATCCAAGAAGAGTTGGCACCCAACCTTTGAATAAACCCTTTTCTCCTTGTTATTTAAGAAAAACACCAAAACCAATGGAG
The DNA here is from genome assembly GCA_034641835.2 of Pinus albicaulis. Classification (NCBI taxonomy): domain Eukaryota; kingdom Viridiplantae; phylum Streptophyta; class Pinopsida; order Pinales; family Pinaceae; genus Pinus; species Pinus albicaulis. The sequence goes on from CM076576.1 coordinate 934,176,341, forward strand.
ATGCTATTGTACTTCATAGGGCCAATATAAAAGTAACAACAAAAAACCCAAAAGTGATGTCAAAATCTTAGTTACGAAAGGATAAAACTTTGAATTCAGTAAAAGAACTTACAAGATTAGAAATCATATCTCCAGATTCCTAGAAAAGTTCTTTCGGTCAAAAATAATTTATGTAATCATTTCAAACCATTAAATAAAGCTAAGAATAAGGTTCATATTTTGGAGGACATAGAAAATTTAGAGTCTCACTTACATCAAAATTTATATCACAAAAAATATCCATTTTCCAAAAAAATATGCCAAAATGACATGTAGGCTATTTTATTTTCTAACCTATATCTTCTTGTGTTCAAGAATAAGTATTAATGCAAGGCTGGTTGGGCATCCATGCCATCCAAGTCCTTAATGACAACAGAGAAGATCCATGATCGAAATGGGGATCCTCTATTTTATAAGCCTTGTTGAAAAAATAGAATGCCTATTTTCCCAACAAGTATATTATGTGTTTGTTCACTGGTTCTTGAGTTAAGATATTTTAAACTTTTAGAGATTATATTTCCCCACAAAAAATACGTTACATAATGAGAACATTGTCAAACATTAATGGGAACACAAAAATGGAAAATTATTCAATTTTTAAGAAAATCATGCATGCAAACATCAAGAATTTTAAGTAAATATAGAACTGGTTGAAGAAACTTTTAGACTTTGATATATCCCCCATTTGAAAATCATATTTCAAGCATGTATAGATTCTAGAACTAGTTGTAGAAACCATTCATCACTATGACATTAACATATTCCCAAATTAATAGGTGAAATTTAATGTATACAAATGTAGAATGTAAGTATATTTTTGTAGTTTGTTATCTTAGATAACATGTAGATATACTTTGGAGTTAATTTTTCAAATTAGATAGGTTTTTAAATTTTCTCAAAATAAAATTACATGTACAAAGTGTCAATTTCATCACCTAGTCAGTGTGTAGAGTAAACATGACTATAAGTGGGGTCCACAGTATGATTCAGAGTCCAAATGATCATTTCTGTCGATCTCACTTGTTCATGATTATTGTTTAGCTACTTTTCTCGAATTTCGTAGAAGGTCCAATTATGAAAGCAAAGGGTTTGTTACGAAAGTTCCCAAAAATTCCGTAGAAAATCTGTCACTTCTGCCACATGTTCTGCTACAAAACACTAATACTGTTGATAACAGTCCATTTTTTTTAATCACAGGTTAGATTCTCAATGAATCATGAGTATATTTCAGAATTTACCTTTATTCATGATCCCCAAACATCACATTACAAAGCACATGGTCCATCGTTCTCTTTTTATTTTTGAGTTGAATTTGTTGTCATAGACAAGTATAGCTGTCATTAGGAGAATTTGCAAGTGGCAAGAATGGTCTCATTAAGTGTTGCAGTCATGGCACAGAAGAAACAATAAAAAGGAGGCTCTATGGTATACTATGAACCCACATACATGAAGCTTTTGGAAGAATACCTAGTTTTCAGCCAATCATTTTCTAGCGTTGGATGCCTATGTTTTTGTAAGAAGTTGCAGGGTTTCCATGTACATATTATTAAGGATTTTTCTGTTAATTTCACAGGAAAAGAAAGTAAGGTTGACATGTTTAATTTTGCAGTGTCCCGTGATACAATTTCCCATGCTATAGAGATTCCCAAGTCTGGTGAGATGTGGTTCAAAGTTAATAAGTTTCAGCTACTTAATTGTGATGATTTTCTCAAGGATGAATACAAAGGAATTGACATGGTTGTTAGAATTTCTAGGGTATTCCTTAAAGAATAGTTTTCCAAAATTTTTATGGTCATCTAGAAATATTTTACATGTGAAGGTAGGTTTAATATGGTTTACTAAAATCACTTCAGAATAATCTTACATTTTACAGGTAAAAAACCTTTGGAAATCCCTTTTTATATTTTCAGGAGTTTGAGGAAGATGGTTGATAAAGTCCAAGCCAAACCTGATGCTAGCAATTCTTCTCTCTTTCACCATGGCCTCATCAAATTTCTTGTTTTAGGAGAGATGAATAAGTTAAATAGACATTGGATTACTTTATTGTCCTTGAATTGTTATGAGCTAGATGCTGCTACCCCTTCTCAAAAAAATCCAAAATTTGAGTCAATAACTCCTAGGGAAGAGAAAGAAGAAGAAATAAAACATGCAGTAAATATTTCCACAAGCACGGGAAAAATTATGACTAGAAATTAGAGTAGAGGGAAAGGTAAATTAGCTGATATTCCAGAAGTGATTCAACTTGAAGAATGTCCAGTTTTTCAGCCTTTGCAAGTGACAGAGATAGGAAATCAAAAAAAGAACAAGAGGGCTGAGAAACATGAGTTTTCACAAGAGGAACATGCTTTTTTTTTCAAACCAATAAATCCTGTAACAATATCAATGCAACTAATAGAAAAGATATTAGAAGTGCTCTTCAAAAAAGCAGAGCCAATAAAGAGAAGACAAGGAAAAGAACATGTGCAAGAAAAAATACAGATAGAAGTTTTACAAGAGCAATTGAGAGAGGCTAGAGAAGAAGTGATAGAAGCCAAACTAGAAGGTAATGAGATGATGGAGCAGGTGTCAAAGCAGATATAATTCTATGATGCAGTTGCAGAAAAGGCCAGACGAATGGTGAAAAGGACTCTACCATTTCACATGATGTTAAAGCATATGTAAAAAAGGAACAGATGGTTACAGGAAGAGAGAATTAGGTTGAACAAACAGGTCAGAGGATTGGAAACTCAAGTAGAGTTGATCAAAATTGAACTCTCAAAAAGAAATCTTAAGCTTTTAGATGAAGTAGCAAGCACCTCTTGAGTATGGTAAATTTCTCACATTTTTCCTATATTATGCTAAAATGATAATTTCCACAATAAACATGGTTATATAGGCTCTAAGGAGAAGTAAGAAGGTATAAAAAAATCATAAGAAAACAAAAATAAGAGAATTCAAATTTTCGTAGCAACTCGCCATAGTTAAGCTGAAAATGTACTATGAAACTGCTATAGCATATCTTTGGTGAAATTAAAGTCAACCTTTCAGGTGAAGGAGTTCTATGTTATGAATTTAGCTAAAATTCATAAGTGAAAACTTTAGAGCTTACAAAAAGATCATAGAAAAACCAGAAGAATGTTTTTGTAGATTGCTACCAAATTTTGTTAGAAAACTATCAAATCACTTTTTTTTGTTATAAATTTGATTTTTCATTAGACAATAGGGAAATCATATGGGTTACAGATTATAGGGGTGTCCACATCATTAGAAAAAGAGCTCCTATTTTACAGGAACACAAGTCAGCAAAGTCAACCATGTCATCACATCCACGTGGCATGAGCACATCAGCAAGTTCAGTAGATTGTAGACTTCTGTGGTGTAGATTTTTAGAATCAAAGCTCGGAATCTCCACAGTTCTCATTTTTAAGTCCTGATGATGGAATTAGCATTTTGAACTCGAAACGTAGACTTAAAAATGAGAACTATGGAGATTTTGAGCTTTGATTCTAAAAAGTTCAGTAGACTCAGCATTTGGTTGGATTCGATAAGGTTTAGCAAGAAAATTTTTGAGGGCTCAAATTTTCCGATAACTAGATTGTACCAAAAAAGATAATCCCTAAAAAATCTCAATATGTTTTTTAAACCAAATAGGATTAGGTATCTTAGCATGATAGTCAAACCTGGCCCTGTTATCACTCAGATTTTCCTTGAAGTTGTTGTGAAGAGGAAAGGGGTCCGAGGTAACCACAAACAAACTTTTAGGTACAGAATCTAGCCAATCTGTACCCAGAGAGGGCTCTCTCTTTAAGTTTTAGCTTTGTTTTTGAAAGATATTAGGCTAGTTATGAAATTTTAGGGATTTTGATTGTGTTTGGGTGATGGAATTCAATAGCAGAGGGGTAGGACTGAGTAATTTAGGCCATTGGGCTAATGGATTCAAAGAAGATTGCTTAACTAGATTTAGTTTCTTAACAAGGGATGGTTTCACAGGGCAAGGTAGTCAAATAGGGAACAAATAAAGATTTAAAATAAATGGAATGGACTCAAAATGGGTGAAGGGAAATTAAATGATTATTAATAACGAGAAATTAAGAATTATTTACCAAATAATCACAATGAATAAACTAGAAAACAGGAGCAATTAAGAATTCACTGTTCACACTAATTCAGAGGAAAACATTAAGAATAATAACGATTGAAAACAGATTGCACTCAAGCACTTTCTGAATTATTATTTTTCGTTTACCATTCAGATATGAAACATAGATGGTATAATAAACAAGAAAAACATTAAAACATAAGGTATAGAAGACTTATTGATCCGGTATCTGACTCAATAATCCTGTGAAAAGTACTTTGCCTCAATTCTTTATCCAGCTAGCCATGCAAAATTTTTCCAACAACACTTTATTCCAAAATAATCAGTATTACAGCAAAGTATAAGAATCCACCCCCCTCAATACTCTAATTGAGGGAGTATTTATATAAAAAATTATAAAAAATATCTCCTAACAGAGTGAGATATATTTTGGGATGACTCATGAATAAGTTACAAGAAAATAGAGACAGATAGTCTCCTAGATAGGAGTAGAGATAAACCGATGTTGTGTTGTTCCTATTTTTATGAGTGTGCTGGAGGCAGGCCCTATGATTTGGCTTGTTGCTGTCTTCTTTGGTAACTTTGTGCTAACTACCTTGTTTTTACTGATACTCTTTACCTGTACTGATACACTTCAACCTGTTTGATCTCTGTTTATCCTTTTTACCCTTACTTACTGTAGTAAATAACCAAAATTCATCCAAGGATATTTTTACAAAATTTCCAACATGTCTTCCCACTATTGTGCTTCTGGTATTCTGGTTCTTTGAAGCTTTCTCAGGGTCTCATCAGTTTCTGTGTATTTGAAAAAGGTAGGCTGAATTGGAAATAAGTGCTTTACCTCATGTTCGACATAGAACAAGTTTTATAGATTTTCATAAAGAATTTTGCCTGTAGGCAACGCATTTGCTGCTGATGAACTTGTAGATTAAAGTTTGACAAAGGCGATTCAGTTCTTCTTGGGATAATTTTGTGCATTTTTCAAGTAAATCTCCCATGGAAAGGGGAGTCAGGGCTTGACCGGGATGAAATTGTAACATTTCATTGATGGATTGAGCAGTTATTGGAAAAAGAATGGTTTGACTTGGGGACATAACTGCTCATTGATTGTGGTCATAATTGGCATGACAATGATAAATTATTTCAGAAAATATATGAACTGAGGGTAGAAAATACATAGGAAGATTGGATTCCCATAGTCCAAAAATATTAGAGCCATTCATGTAATTATCTCTGCATTGGAAAAATATTTTTAGGGAATTTTCGCTAAAGGTGAGGTATTTTATTTGGAAGTCCCTATCTGCTAGAGGCAGATAGTCTAAATCTTTGTGGGGAGCATTCAGGGGTGCAACAGTCAAAGCCACAGGGGTTTCCATTTCTGGTTCTTGTGGATTCAGAAAAGAATTCGGATTTTCAATGGAAAATGGGAAAATTTACAGGTCTGGGAGCTTATGTGGTAAAAGAGAGACTGAATTATACTCTATTTTAATCTTTTTATGTGGAATTAGAGTATAAAATCAAGAGTTGTAGGGTTTCGGCGGAAATTGGATAAATACCTGAGTTTGGGAAGTGAATAATGTGAAAATAGGTACAGGCAATAGCTGACGGGTTCTGGACCGGTTCGGCAACAAATTTTCTTAGCGAGGTGGTGATTGGAAATATTCGAAAATTGACTTTGATGTTCTTTGCATGGGAACACTGGTCGCAGCACAGAATAAGGAAAATGATGTTTTGTTTGTTTTATTAACAAAGTCAAAGTTTGCGGGGGTTTTTGTCATTTGGGTGGATGACGTGCACGGGAAACGACATTTTGTCGTATGTGGAGGGTGGTAAATGGTATGACATCGCACCACTTTTGGGGACGGGCGGTATTTAGCCGAGAGCCAACGATTCCATAGATTTCGCGACGTACTATTCATAAAACCACTCCGCGATTTCATGTTATCGTTCCGTCGTGGAGGGCCATGCGAAATGCACGACGGCCTTTGGATGTGGGGTGCTTAATCAAACGGTTACCGGGGAGGCGAGGTGACAAGCGTTTAATGAGGGCGGGCCCAATACAATCAAAGGTTATTTAATTATATCGAGAGCAACGTGATTGTTCGAGAAAGTTATTAATTAACCATGGGGGTTAATTAATCCTTATTAAATTTAATGTTATATTATGGTTATATTTTAACCAAGGGGCGGGATATGTAAAATCTAGGGATTTTGCATAGTTATAGTAATACGGGAACGAGTAGATTTTATAGGGAAATAAATAATATAAGTTAAAAGTTAATATGTGATAATGAATGAAAAAACGCTAAGTATAAAACATTAGGATTGTGTATTTAACTTAGGCTCAAATGGAAAAAGGGTTTTTATGTGATATTGTGCAATTTTCCTAAGTAAAATAGGATTTTACTTAGGAAAAGACTTATGGAAGTAAATGAATGACTTATGGATGGTTTTAAATACTTAAGCTTTTAAATTATTGGGCCGAGGGTCCGGTCCCTCCAGAAGTCAGAGAAATTCTCTAAGCCCCTCTAATTTTCAAATTCCTTAGTACTTAGGGGAAATTAGTGAAATTTTTTAGGGAAAAATGAGAAGGGAAGTTAATCATTTGACCTTGTTTTGCTTGAAATTCCTTCAGTGTAATGTTTGCCTTGCACTTGTGATGAAAGTACAGATTAACACATTTAGAGTCATTATCCATCACATGTAATTCTGAAACATAATCTACCTACCCTACCTACTTTAACCTAGCATTTTTTCTTCTTTATTAGGGTGCACTTAGACTGGCAAACCCTTATCACACTTTCTTTTCTTTTACATGTAGAAATCTATCTAAGTCTAACCTTATTACATCCAAGGGCTCAGATTAAGTTGTTGAGCTCCTTTTATTTACTATACCTATCTACTTATCTTCCAAGGTTAAACAATTTGGTCAGATTTTATTCTCTATCTCTAAAACATAAAATTCAAACATGAACTAGCCAAGTTTAAACTGTTTGACTGTTCACCAATTGTGGCATAAGTTACAAGTTGCACACAATTTGTTTATTACATAAGAGAAAAAATTAGTGGCATTTAGACTTGCACACTTTCCTTGGCCTTTCTTTTGGTGGGGTTCATTTTCTTTCACTTTTTGGCCTTTTTATTCTTTTCACCCTTTGATTTTTCTTTTAGGGTATACCCTCTTTACATTTTTTTAAATTTTTTTGATTTTTTGACAGTATGGAAAAACTTGGAAACAAGGAAAGGTATGAACATATTACATAGCCCATCAAGTCAATCATGATATATGACACCTATTGGTATAGGAGCATAACACTGGCTCCACTTGGGGATGCCTTTTCCTGGTGAAAAGTCAAGAACAACAGGTCAGTTGGCCTCAAAATGAGTTTGGTTGAACTATGGAATCTTCTTCTGTTTGTTGCTTTATTGTATGTATGACAGTGACACTTCTGAAGCTTAGGGCCTTCTCTTCAGGCTTCAACTCCAGCAAATTACTATCCAATAAAAACTGTGACATTACAAAGGATATAGTATGTACATGTTAAAAATCAGGATACATTAATAAGTAGGATCAAAGTAATGTTTCAATATTCGACCATTAACTAGCCCTTCTTTCATTTCTGTACCATCTGAGTTTTTCAAATGATATGTATTGTTTCCTTGTAAGGCATAGATAATATAAGGTCCTTTCCATAGGAAGTCAAACTTCCCATGTTTTCCCTTATCCTCTCTTCTGGAATTCCATCTTAACACTTTGTTTCCAAGGTAGAAATCTTCTGCCTTGGTTCCTTTATCAAATATCTTCTTAAGCTTCTCTTGCAATACTTGGGATATTTGATATACTTCCTCTCTGGTCTGTTGTAGATTGATGGTCTGGTTTATCCTCCTTTGTATATAATTATGTTCAACCTAAGCTTCTTGAAGTAATTTCATTACAGGAACTCCTAAAGATGAAGGAAATACAACCTCCATGCCATAGAATAACTCATAAGGACTGGTCCCAATAGATTTTTTGGTGGTGAGTATGTCTGCCCATAGTGCATTTGTAAGTTTCTTGTGCCAATTTTTCTTGTTTTCCTCCAATAATTTTTTAATAATATTAATGAGGGTCTTGTTGGAGGACTTAGCTAGTCCATTACCTTGAGGGTAATAGGTTGTGGAATGGGCTAAGGTGATATGGTATTTTTTACAGAAACTTATAATCTTCTTGGATTTGAAGGCAGTAGCATTATCAGTTATGATTTTATCAGGACAGCCAAATCTAGATAATATGTTGGTTTCTAAGAATCCTACGATCACAGTGTCATTGGCTTGTCTGGAAGGAATAGCTTCTATCCATTTGGTGAAATAGTCCATGGCAGTGAGGATCCATTTGTGTTGGCCAGAAGATGGAGGATGGATTTCTCTAATGAAGTCCAGGCCCCATTGTTGGAAGGGTTTTTCAGTGGAAATCGGTTTCAAGGGTAAAGGTAATAGTTTCTTCTTGCCTTCAAAAATTTGACATTTATGGCAAGTAGTGACAAATTTCTTTACATAAGTGAACAAGGTTGGCCAATAGAATCCAACCCTTAGTATCTTGTCTGCAGTTGATTTCTAGTAAAGGTGTCCACCAAAATCTCCTGCATGAAATTCTTGGAGAGCCTTGTAAGCTTCTTCTTTTAATAAACAATTCAATAGAATACCTTCATGATTTTTCCAAAAAAGAACATTATCTGAAATACAAAACTCTGAAGATGTCATCTTTAAAAACCTTTTCTTTGTTCTGGATAACCCTGGAGGAGCTTGCAGGTTTAATAGTACATAAATTATATCAGCATACCAAGGTGAATCTAAGAAGGCCTGGCTGATTTGTGGAGTTTCCATCTCCTGTTCGTTATCCAGTTCATTAATGTCTAGGGCTTGACAATTTGTTTCTGTCATGAGCTTGGCTAATCCCTGTCCTTTTATAAGCTTTGTAGGTTTTATTTCAATATCATACTCTAATATGGTAGCAATCCATTTACCTCTTTTGCCCTCAATTCCATCCTGGGTTAAGATGTCTTTGACAACAACATTTGGAACATAGGCTATCACATGGGAATACAATATGTAGACTCTAAAGTCTTTAATGGCTTTTACAAGTGCAAAAGCTAGTTTTTCCATGATGTTGTTTTTTAATGATGCATCCCTGAGTGCTTTACTAAAAAAGGCTATGGGTTTCTCACATACTTGATCATCCTTTTGTAATAAAACAACTGCTATAGTGTGTTCTGATGCAAATTAAAATATTATGAAGTCTCTATCAAATTGTGGACTTGTAAGGACCAGTGTTCTAGTCAAAGCCATTTTAATTTCTTCAAATGCTTGTTTGGCTTCTACTATCCATTTAATACTTGAATCCTTTTTTAACACATTATTAAGAAATCTAATTAGTTCAGCTAATCTATATATGAATCTTCTCAAAAAATTTATTTTTCTTAAAAAAGCTTGAAGTTCTTTGACACTTCTAGGGTGAGGTATCTGCAGTATAGCTTCTATTCTAGCAGGATCAATTCTAATGCCATCTTTGGAGATGATATGGCCCAATAGTTTACCTTCCTCTAGACCAAAAAAGTACTTCTTTGGATTCAAAGAGATACCATATTTTCTGAATTTTAAGAATACTTGTCTAAGATGGTCCAAATGCTGCTGATATGATTTAGAAAAAACCGTTAAGTCATCCAGATATATAACAAGAAAATCATGAATTTATTTTGCGAATGCTATGTCCATTTCTCTTTGGAAGGTTGCTCCTGAATTTTTAAGTCCAATTGGCATTTTAACATATTTAAATGTGCCCCATGGTGTTGTGAAAGCTGTTTTTTCCTAGTCATCAGGATGAATCAGAATCTGGTTATATCCTGGGAACCCATCTAGAAGTGAAATCCTAGAAGCACCTACTACCCTTTGTAAAATGTGATCCATCTTAGGTAAAGGGTAATTATCCTTCAAAGAAACCTTATTTACATTTATTAAATCAACACATATTATGATTCTCTAGTTTTCTTCCTAGTAGGTACTAAATTAGACACCCACTCTGAAAACGTAATGGGAGCAATTATCCCTGCTCCATACATACGTTTGATTTATTTTTCAATTAAGCGCAACAGTACAGGGTTAATTCTTCTGAGTTTTTGTTTGAATGGTTTCTGATTTTCTTTCAGAGATATTGTATGCTGAATTATAGAGGTGTCATATGATTTCAAGTCTTCATAGCTCTAGGAAAAGACATCCTGGAATTCTCTCACTAATTCAACATATTTTAGTTTTTGGTCAGGGGCCAAAGATTTAGATAACTTTATCATTTTTGGATTTTCTTCAGTCTCCAAGTTATATTCCTCAATATCTAATTTTAATGGTTCCATCTTAGGTTTCTTTGGAATATCATTAGAATCAAAGAGATCTTCTAGAGGAGTTAATCTTTTAGGAAAATGATTGCCTTTTAAATTAATGACCTCAGATTCTTCTTCAGTAATCTCATCATTATCCATTTTTTTAAGGTCCTGCATTTCTGTGTTGGTGAAATTTGTTGGATGAAGCATTTGAATTGCATTTTCTTCTGAAATGTCTGTTTCTGGCTCATTTGTTTGATCAAATTCAATGACTGTATCTTCATCTATGTTACTATTAGAAAATTCTTTGTCTAAAGTTAGGAAATTTTTAATCTGCTCATTATTTGCAAACACTTGCCAGTTCTTAAAATTATCAGGTATGTCTGGTCTGTGTCTAATCTCAGCTTTGAACTGATGATTAGGTTTGAATGGTAATTTGTAGGTGCTGGCAAACATTGCCAGACTATGGGCGTGTAAATTTTGTTTTCTTGAGATTTTAGCAAGCTAAGCTTGTAGAAAAGTATTGAGTATCTCTACAACTGTTCCTATATATTCTCTCAGTCTGGGATCGTTTGTTAGGTAGTGTCCTTTGATCTATTGAATGATTAAATCAGAATCTCCCATGAAAGATACTCTAATTGCCCCTAATCTTTTGACAAGTTTAAGACCTAGCAAAAGAGCTTCATATTATGCCATATTATTGGTGCACTTAAAGTTAAATCTGTAGGCATGGCCTTCAGCATGATCATTTTCAAGGTTGTGCACCCAAACTCCTGCTCCTACTCCTAATTTATTAATTGACCCATCAAATTCTAAGTGCCAAATAATTTCATGTTCATAATTGGTATTGGGAGTCTCAGGAACTTTTTTAACAGTGAGATCTAGTTTTCTACTTTCTTTTGATTTCTCTTGGGTATTTTATGTTTCATTGTTCTCAGAGATTTCCTAGATTTGAACACTAGATTTTGATTTGTAATTTCTTTTGGTTTTGCTACTAGAACTTCTAATTTGGTGGGAGGATCAGTTTTAGCATTATAAATAATAAATGAATCCATATCAGAGTGTACTGAGTAGATGGGGAAATTTTCGGGTTTATCCTGACCACTAACTACATATTTCATTAAAGTTTCTTTGTATAGTTTCTTAGGTTGGCCGAACACTGAAATAGTAGCGTATGACATGTCCAATTGAAGAGATCCTTGAATATTTGCACCCCAAGATCTGGATAATAACATACCATACTTTGGAGGAATATCTACTACTACTATGTCCAACAAGATTGTTTTTGCAGGATATTGAACCAGTGAAACACACAAGTCTTTCATTAATCCTAAGCATCTCACCTGACTTGAATCAAAAGAAAAGAGGTCTTCGTATGGCCTAGTGATATCTAGGTTTAATTTCTTCATTATATATTTGGGCATTATGTTGTGAGATGCCCTGGAATCCAACATGGAATTATGAAGTATTTTATCATGTATGTTTAAACTTACATAAAATGGAGGATTTCCTCCATTTACTGGTTTTCCATTTACTTTAGGGCCAAAGAGTAATTTAGGTTGGTCATCAAAAATGTTTACTGAGTCTTCACTTCCAGTGATTTTGAGTGATCTATTGATTTGACTTCGGTAGACATCATGTTTAGCTAATTCAGACAATGGAACAATTATTTTTAATTTTCCTACTTCAGCCTCTAGATTAAAAGGTTTTTCAGTCTGAGTTCTTGTATTTCGGAAAGTTGGATTCTCTTTATCTTCTGTATTTTCTATATTTTTCTCCTTTTCAGGAGTGGGGTTGTGGGCTGAGGTTGTTTTCGAATCAACTTCTATGGGTTACTTTACATTTCCTTTGGGAGGAAGAGTATTGGAAATTTTTTTGTTATTAAGTTGATTATCGGATACATCTTCAATAATTGGATTAGTAGGATTAGGATCTGATCTAGAAAGAATATGTACAGGGGTAGTATTGGTTTTACCTTCGAGGGGCTATTTTGTAGCTTTCTGTTTATTGGTTTCAGGGACATCAATTCTTCTGCTCCTCAGATTATATTGCTTGTGGACTTCATAAATGGTTGTATCATATCCTTCCTTGAAGTCAAATGATTCTCCTGACTGAGTTTGGAATTGTTTGAGAATGTGAGCTTCTTGATCCTCTTGGGTCAATAAAAATTTTTGTTCATTATTGAGTCTCGTTAAGTTGTTTATTTGAGTATCTTATGTTGGTTCATCAGAATTTGAGGCTTCAGCATAATTTTCCTGAAATGGGGGCCTAATTTTTTGGTCAGGACCAGTCTTTCCAGTGTTTTGGTTTTAGTTCTTTCTGAAATTTGGATTTCTCCCAGTATTGCTCGTTTGACCATCCCAGGGAGATTTCCTTTCAATTATTTCTACTCTATCTCCTAGCCTTTCCATCTCTTTAATAATAGCATCCAATTTCTGTTCAAAGGCCAAGGGTTCTTCTTTTAATGGTATCCTTCTTTCACTTCTGGCTTTAGTTCGTTTTCATATCAAGTTGGCTTCAACACTGACATCTATACTTTGCATATCTTCTAAAGTACGAGGATATCTCTCCCTAAGCTGGTACGCCATATCAGAATCAAATCCATCAGGGAATTTGATTAATGCTAAATCTGGAGGAGGTCTGAGGTCTTGGGGGATAGCATTGTAAACATTATTGAACCTAGTGCAATAATCTTGCACAGTTTCTTGTGTTCCTCTCTTCAGGTTTTCATATTCTGATAAGATTTGGAGAGGATCTTTCTTCTTTTCCTATCTATTTAAAAATGTTCTATAAAGAGCTTCTGGGTCATTGATACTATTTGCAGGAAGGGCTCTAAACCAGGTTCTAACTTCTCCAGTAAAACTTTGAACAAATATTCTCATTCTTACATCATCTGCATCTACTTCATATATTTCAAAATAATCGGTCATTTTTTAGTATGTTGTTGTGCAGTGTAGGTACCAGAACCATCAAATGGAGTTATTTTACTTTGGTAGTCTTGGGGCATAGCCCCTGGATTGGTTGGTAATACCAAAGGAGCATATATGTTCGCCATTGCAGTAGGTAGTGATGAAACAACAGTCGAGGTTTATCTGAGAGTGGTGGATGGAGGGGTAGAAGGGGTGGTTTGAGGCTAATATGTTTGAGGAAATATTGATGAACTTGGAGAGGCTGAAGTGATCACAGAAAGATTTAGTGTTGTTTCAGAGGAAAGCTCAGATTGTACAGAATTACGCAAAAAAATTTCAAGATGTGAAGTAACAAATTCAAGTTGTAAATCTTCAATAAATACTGGGTCTTGAACCAAGTGGGTCAACTCAGATTCAGACAAAGTCACAAATAAAGAGGTTTCAAATTTCTCATCAAAGGGTTTGTCCTCAAGGTAAATCCACTTCACAGGACAGGATATTGATCTATAGAGAGGCCGAGAACTAGCATAACTCTCTTGGCTCTCCTGTCTCCTAAGAATTCTGGGGATCAGATTAGGATTATCAAACACAGGTGGCGGATTTGGATCAGGATTAGCCTTGGTGTAATGAGTCCTTTCTGAAGCCAGGTTTCTAGGTGATTTTTTGAATTTTTGTCTAAATGGAATTAACAATACAACTTCAAAAATTTCTTTAAGAGGTTTTAGATATTGGATTTAGATTTTCTTAAAAATTTATTTGACTAGAGGAACTGAACAAGTGTTTGAAACCGGATGTTTAGTTCACAAACTAGACCGGAGATAGACTGAAGCAACGTTCATTTACTTATGCAATTGCAAAGCAAGATCAGTTAAAAGGATACCTGGCTAACTTCAGGCTCTGTCTGTAGTTTATAAAGTAAACAATAGTAACAAGAAAATTGTTCGATTCCCCAGTATGGTTGCCACTATGTTATCACTCAAATTTTCCTTGAAGTTGTTGTGAAGAGGGAAGGGGTCTGAGGTAACCACAAACGAAATTTTAGGTACATAATATAGCCAATCTGTACCCAGAGAGGGCTCTCTCTTTAAGTTTTAGCTTTGTTTTTGAAAGATATTAGGCTAGTTGCAAAATTTTAGGGATTTTGATTGTGTTTGGGTGATGGAATTCAATAGAAAAGGGGTAGGACTGAGTAATTTAGGCCATTGGGCTAATGGAGTCAAAGAATATGGCTTAACTAGATTTAGTTTCTTAACAAGGGATGGTTTCACAAGGCAAGGTAGTCAAATAGGGAACAAATAAAGATTTAAAATAAATGGAATGGACTCAAAATGGGTGAATGGAAATTAAGAATCCTTCAACATATTCGAAAGAAGGAAATTGAATGATTATTAATAAAGAGCAATTAAGAATTATTTACCAAATAATCAGAATGAATAAAATAGAAAACAGGAGCAATTAAGAATTCATTGTTCATACTAGTTCAGAGGAAAACATTAAGAATAATAACGATTGAAAACAGATTGCACTCAAGCACTTTTTGAATTATTATTTTTCGCTTATCATTCAGATATGAAACATAGATGGCATAATAAACAAGAAAAAATTTAAAACATAAGGTATAGAAGACTTATTGATCCGGTATCTGACTCAAGAATCCTGTGAAAAGTCCTTTGCATTAATTCTTTATCCAGCTAGCCATGCAAAATTTGTCCAACAACACTTTATTCCAAAATAATCAATATTACAGCAAAGTCTAAGAATCCACCCCCCTCAATACTCTAATTGAGGGAGTATTTATATAGAAAATTATAAAAAATATCTCCTAACAGAGTGAGATATATTTTGGGATGACTCGTGAATAAGTTACAAGAAAATAGAGATAGATAGTTTCGTAGATAGGAGTAGAGATAAACCGATGTTGTGTTGTTCCTATTTTTATGAGTGTGCTGGAGGCAGGCCCTATGATTTGGCTTGCTGCTATCTTCTTTGGTAACTCTGTGCTAACTGCCCTATTTTTATTGATACTCTTTACCTGTACTGATACACTTCGACTTGTTTGATATTTTTTTATCCTTTTTACCCTTACTTACTATAGTAAACAACCAAAATTCATCCAAGGATATTTTTACAAAATGTCCAACATGCCTTCCCACCATTGTGCTTCTGGTATTCTGGTTCTTTGAAGATTTCTCAAGGTCTCATCAGTTTCTGTGTATTTGAAAAAGGTAGGCTGAATTGGAAATAAGTGATTTACCTCATGTTCAACATAGAACAAGTTTTCTAGATTGTCATAAAGAATTTTTCCTGTAGGCAACGCCTTTGTTGCTGATGAAATTGTAGATGAAAGTGTGACAAAGGCGATTCAGTTCTTCTTGGGATAATTTTGTGGATTTTTTAAGTAAATCTCCCATGGAAAAGGGAGTCAGGGCTTGACTGGGATGAAATTGTAACATTTCATTGATGGATTGAGTAGTTATTGGAAAAAGAATGGTTTGACTTGGGGACATAACTGCTCATTGATTGGGGTCATAATTGGCATGACAATGATAAATTATTTCAGGAAATATATGAACCGAGGGTAGAAAATACATAGGAAGATTGGATTCCCATAGTCCAAAAATATTAGAGCCATTCATGTAATTATCTCTGCATTGGAAAAATATTTTTAGGGAATTTTCGCTAAAGGTGAGGTATTTTATTTGGAAGTCCCTATCTGCTAGAGGCAGATAGTCTAAATCTTTGTGGGGAGCATTCAGGGGTGCAACAGTCAAAGCCACAGGGGTTTCCATTTCTGGTTCTTGTGGATTCAGAAAAGAATTCGGATTTTCAATGGAAAATGGGAAAATTTACAGGTCTGGGAGCTTATGTGGTAAAAGAGAGACTGAATTATACTCTATTTTAATATTTTTCTGTGGAATTAGAGTATAAAATCAAGAGTTGCAGGGTTTCGGCAGAAATTGGATAAATACCTGAGTTTGGGAAGTGAGTAATGTGAAAATAGGTACAGGCAATAGCTGACGGGTTCTGGACCGGTTCGGCAGCAAATTTTCTTAGCGAGGTGGTGATTGGAAATCTTCGAAAATTTACTTTGACGTTCTTTGCATGGGAACACTGGTCGCAGCATAGAATAAGGAAAATGATGTTTTGTTTGTTTTATTAAAAAATTCAAATTTGGCGGGGTTTTTTTTCATTTGGGCGGATGACGTGCACGGGAAACGACGTTTTGTCGTATGCGAAGGGTGGTAAATGGTATGACATCGCACCACTTTTGCGGATGGGTGGTATTTAGTCGGGAGCCAGCGATTCCATAGATTTCGCGACGCATGGCAGGGAACTATTCACAAAACCACTCCGCGATCGCACGCTATCGTTCGGTCATGGAGGGCCATGCGAAATGCACGACAACCTTTGGATGTGGGGTGCTTACTCAAATGGTTATCAGGGAGGCGAGGTGACGGGCGTTTAATGAGGGCAGGCCCAATACAATCAAAGGTTATTTAATTATATCAGGAGCAACGTGATTGGTTGAGAAAGTTATTAATTAACCATGGGGGTTAATTAATCCTTATTAAATTTAATGTTATATTATGGTTATATTTTAACCAAGGGGCGGGATATGTAAAATCTGGGGATTTTGCATAGTTATAGTAATACGGGAATGAGTAGATTTTTATAGGGAAATAAGTAATATAAGTTAAAATTTAATATGTGATAATGAATGAAAAATCGCTAAGTATAAAACATTAGGATTGTGTATTTAACTTAGGCTCGAATGGAAAAAAAAAATTTATGTGATATTGTGCAATTTTCCTAGGAAAAGACTTATGGAAGTAAATGAATGACTTATGGATGGTTTTAAATACTTAAGCTTTTAAATTATTGGGCCGAGGGTCTGGTCCCTCCAAAAGTCAGAGAAATGCTCTGAGCCCCTCTAATTTTCAAATGCCTTAGTACTTGGGGGAAATTAGTGAAATTTTTTAGGGAAAAATGAGAAGGGAAGTTAATCATTTGACCTTGTTTTGCTTGAAATTCCTTCAGTGTAATGTCTGCCTTGCACTTGTGATGAAAGTAAATATTAACACATTTAGAGTCATTATCCATCACATGTAATTCTGCAACATCATCTACCTACCCTACCTACTTTAACCTAGCATTTTTTCTTCTTTATTAGGGTGCACTTAGACTGGCAAACCCTTATCACGCTTTCTTTTCTTTTACATGTATAAATCTATCTAAGTCTAACCTTATTACATCCAAGGGCTCAGATTAAGCTGTTGAGCTCCTTTTATTTACTCTACCTATCTACTTATCTGCCAAGGTTAAACAGTTTGGTCAGATTTTATTCTCTATCTCTAAAACATAAAATTCAAACATGAACTAGCCAAGTTTAAACTGTTTGATTGTTCACCAATTGTGGCATAAGTTACAAGTTTCACACAATTTGTTTATTACATAAGAGCAAAAAGTAGTGGCATTTAGACTTGCACACTTTCCTTGGCCTTTCTTTTGGTGGGGTTCATTTTCTTTCACTTTTTGGCCTTTTTATTCTTTTCACCCTTTGATTTTTCTTTTAGGGTATACCCTCTTTACATTTTTTTAAAATTTTTTGATTTTTTGACAATATGGAAAACCTTTGCAACAAGGAAAGGTATGAACATATTACATAGCCCATCAAGTCAATCATGATATATGACACCTATTAGTATAGGAGCATAACAGGCCCTAGGTGGCAGATTTTGTAATTAATGATAGATGGATATTTATTTATATATATCTGTATTTTTTTTACTCTACAGGTGATCGACAGTGAAAAAATACCAAGTTTTGTACATTTTTATCCATTTAATATATATATGCAACAATACTCTGTTTTCAACCCGAGATTCAATTTTTGGTTTCATTCTATCCCATCATTTTTTATATTATTATTAGTTTTCATGGGTTTTCTTATTGCTTGGAATGCAATGTAATATTTCTCCAACTTCCTTCAAATTTGCTGTGATTTCCTGTAAATTTCCATTTCATATTAGTTAAACCAAAAGTGCCTCATTTTCCATGAAACAAGGCTTGTATGTGATTAAATTTTTCTTTCAATTGACCCCATTCCCAATGGTGGTGATTATCACACTTTCTTTCACCTACAAAACCATACAAAGATCTAGAGTAAGCCATCTGTAATTGAGCTTATTCAGAGCATTATCCAATATTTTTTGAGAGAGCCATCTCATGCTAGAAGGGATAACTTCTAGCTATAAGTGGTTTGAAATAGCTACTCTTGGTTGGAGGTTGACACAGGCCAGCCTGTCATATCAAGTGATAACATTTTGGTGTGTCTACCAGGAGTCGAAAGTTATATACCCTAGGTGATGTTGGGTGTGGAGCCCGATTATCTTGTTTACTTTGTATCACAGCATTGGACCCCTGTACCTTAAAAGGGGCGGCAACGCTGCCCATAATTAATCGCTGCCGTGGGGGGTCCAGGGCAAGGTGGCAGCGCTTTTCGAAGCCCCCCCCTGGCGGGGGTTTTCGGGGACAGTGCCCCCGAAGCTAAAAACAGATGTAAAATTTCCTTGTAAAAGTATAGTAATTTCTAGTCAATCTGGGTCGTTCATTAGGAAAATGATCTGATGGTAGAATTTATGTTTAGTTTACGGTTTTTTTCCCTAGAAGGCAACCCCTCGCTTTTATGAGGGTATTGTATTGCGGCTGTGTATTATGTGTGTATTCTCGAAGCGAGAAACCGAGAGGGAGACTGTGAGAGAGAACAGAGGATATTAGTGCGGATCTGCTGTAGGTTTTGTCTCTTCATTTTTTGTTGGATAATAGAAAGGAAGAACTGGCTGGTCGGGTGGACGTAGCCCAAATTTGGTGAACCACGTATATCTGTGTCTCTCTAGTTTTATGTGTTTTGTGTGCTTGTATTTTCTGCATATTTTATGTGTTGCATTTCTCTTTAATATTTAATTTTCTAACAACTAGTATCGGAGCTGAAGGTATATTTGGCTGATAAACTCGTAGGAAAGAAGGTTTCCTAGTTCGAGTGGGAGAAATGATGGACGATGAGCAGATGAGAATTGAAATGTGCATTTAAAACTCCATTGTATGGAAGATGCGAGATGGAATATTATCTACAATATCAAAAATATCTATACCTACTGACTGACGGAAAAACAAAGAAACGAGCGCCTTTATGTGAGATAGGAATGGGAACATTCTCGATAAAAAGCACCCAGAACGATGCGGTTTGTCTTGAAGCGTCAATTAGCATACTAATATTCGAAGGAAACAACAGCAGAAGGGGTTTGATGCGACGTTGCAATGAAAACTATGAAAAACCTGACCTCAAACAAGGTATTCTACTGAAACGACAGCCCAATATGAAGATGTCGGAAGGTGGATCTGTTGCAGACCATTTAAATGAATTTAATACAGTTACCATTCAGTTAAGTTCTGTAGGGGTAAAATTTGATGATGAAGTTAGAGCTCTGTTATTCTAGTGCTCATTGCCAGAGAGTTGGAATGGTTTAGTAATGGCCATTAGTAACTCTGTCTCTGGATCTTGTACTTTAAAGTTTGATGATGTTGTTGGTGCTATCCTTAGCGAGGAAATGTGATGGAAAATCTCTGGTGAGACATCAGGTAATGCTTTGAGTGTAGAGTCTAGGGGAAGAAGAATGGAAAGAGGAAAGAGCTCGGGATATCGCAGTAAATCAAGGAAAGGCAGATCCAAGTCTAGATAAGGGATAGTGTGCTGGAATTGCGGAAAGAAAGGACACCTAAAGAAACACTATAGATCTTATAAGGGAAAATAAGGAGACACACAGCAAGAAAACAATCATGAAGCAAATGTGACAGGTGATGTGTTACAAGATGCTTTGATTCTTTCTTTCGAAAATGTTACTGATTCTTGGGTTGTAGATTCAGGGGCTTCATTCCATGCCACACCTGATAAGAAATATTTTCATGACTATGTTCAAGGAGATTTTGGACAAGTTCGTTTGGGTGATGATAAACCCTGTAAAATTGTTGGAATGGGTAAAGTTTTTGTAAAACAACAGAATGGAAACCAATGGCTACTAAAGGAGGTAAGGCATGTTCCAGATCTGAAGAAAAATCTGATTTCAACAGGGCAGTTAGGCAATGAAGGTTGTGTGACAACTTTCACAGATAAAACTTGGAAGGTCACCAAAGGAGCGCTGGTAATAGCAAAAGGTGAAAAGGTTGGTACATTGTATTTATGAAATGGTATTTCTAACTCTGTAAATGATTTAACTTCCAAAGGAGCAGATGCAGCATTATGGCATCATAGGCTTGGACACATGAGTGAGAAGGGAATGAAGATTCTTCACTCAAGAAATTTGTTGCCAGGTTTGAAGAATGTTGATTTGTATTTCTGTGAAAATTGCATTTATGGAAAACAAAAGAGAGTCAGATTTTTCAGAGTTGGGAAAGAAAAGAAGAGTGAAAAATTGGAGCTTGTGCATATAGATGTATGGGGACCTGCTCAGGTATCATCTCTCGGTGGCTCTCGATATTATGTTACATTTATTGATGATGCAACTAGAAAAACTTGGATTTATTATATTCAGAATAAATCTGATGTATTTGATACTTTCAAGAAATGGAAAGCTTTGGTTGAGATTGAGTCAGGAAAGAAGTTGAAGTGTCTCAGATCAGACAATGGAGGTGAATATTGCAGCAAAGAGTTTGATAGGTACTATTTAGAGCATGGAATTTGTAGAGAGAAGACAGTTCCAAGAACACCACAAGAAAATGGTGTGTCAGAAAGGATGAATAGAACAATCATCGAGCGTGCAAGGTGCATGAGATTGCATGCAGGATTGCCTTTACAATTTTGGGCAGATGCTGTAGATACTGTTGTTTATCTAATAAACAGATGGCCTTCAAGTTCCTTGGATGGTGGTATTCCAGAGGAAGCATGGACAGGTAAAAAGGTAAACTACTCTTTTTTAAAGCCTTTTGGTTGTGAGGTCTTTGTCCATATTAATAAAGAAAACAGAACAAAGCTTGAGGCAAAATCAAAGAAATGTACCTTTATTGGATATGGTGCTAATGATTTTGGTTATCGCTTATATGATTATGAAAATAAAAAAATCATTAGGAGAAGAGACGTAATATTCAATGAAAAGGTATTGTATAAGAATCAGCTGCATGAAAAGAAATAGGAAAAAGAAAGCAAGGAATACACGGTTCTTGATGAGATAACTGAAAAAGTAAAGGTGCATGAAAATAATAATAATCAACAACCACAGCAGCAACAACCACCACAACAGCAACAGGCACCTCAAACACCTGAAAGTGGTGTTAGAAGATCTACCAGGATAAGTAGACCCCCTGAACGATACTCTCCTTCATTATATTATCTATTGCTGACTGATTCTGGTGAACCTGAATGTTATGAAGAAGCAATGCAGGTTGAAAGCAGGAAGAAGTGGGAGCTAGCCATGGAAGAAGAGATGGACTCTTTAATGCATAACCAGACTTGGGACTTAGTCAGGTTGCCTGCAGGTAAAACTACATTGCAGAATAAATGGGTTTACAGGCTGAAGGAAGAAGATGGAGGAAAACATAGGTACAAAGCTAGACTTGTGGTGAAGGGGTTTGCACAAAAGAAAGGTATTTATTTTGATGAAATATTTTCTCCTATTGTTAAGATGAATTCAATCAAAACTATCTTAAGTCTTGTAGCAGCGGAAGATTTACATCTTGAACAGTTAGATGTAAAGACAACATTTCTCCATGGAGATTTGGAGGAAGAGATATACATGCAGCAACCAGAATGATATGAGGTAAAAGGGAAAGGAAAATTGGTGTGCAGGTTAAAGAAGAGCTTGTATGGCTTAAAACAGGCTCCAAGGCAGTGGTATCTAAAATTTGACAAGTTTATGTCCGAACAAGGTTATACTAGATGTCACTCTGATCATTGTGTTTATCTAAAAAGGCAAAATGATGGCAGCTATATTATATTGTTATTGTATGTAGATGACATGCTTGTTGCAGGATCTAACATGCAGGAAATAAATGTGCTCAAAAGAAAATTGGCAAATTCATTTGCAATGAAGGATTTGGGAGCTGCAAAATAAATCCTTGGTATGAGGATAACTAGAGACAGGAAAAATCGTAAATTAACACTGTCTCATAATGAGTACATATAAAATGTGTTGAAAAGATTTAATATGCACAATGTAAAACCAGTTGGTACACCTTTTGCTAGCCATTTCAAACTTAGTAAGGAGATGTGCCCAAAGACCCAAGAAGACATGGATTATATGTCTAAAGTTCCATATGCATCTGCAGTTGGAAGCTTAATGTATGCAATGGTCTGCACAAGGCCTGATATTGCACATGCAGTGGGAGTTGTAAGCAAGTACATGAATAATCCAGGAAAAGAACATTGGATGGTAGTAAAATGGATTCTCAGATATTTGAGAGGTACCACAAATCAAGCATTATGCTTTGGTGGTTCAAACATTGCTCTACAGGGATATGTTGATGCAGATATGGCAGGTGACAGAGATAACAGGAGGAGCACTACAAGATATGTATTTAATTTAGGTGGAACAACTATCAGTTGGGTTTCAAAAATCCAAAGTTTTGTTGCACTTTCAACAACAGAAGCCGAGTATGTTGTTGCTACAGAGGCTAGTAAAGAAATGATTTGGTTACAAAGGTTTATGGATGAATTGGGTAAGAAGCATGATATGGGCACACTATACAGTGATAGCCAAAGTGCTATTCATCTTGCAAAGAACTCAACATTTCATTCTAGGACTAAACACATACATCTCAAGTATCATTTCATACGGTCAGTATTGGAAGATGGAAAGTTGAAGCTGGAAAGGATACACACTAACCATAATCCTGCAGATATGCTAACAAAAGTTGTAACCAGGGAGAAACTGAGAACATGCTCAGTTTCAATTGGTCTTCAAGGATGACGATGAAGATGAGAAACATCCAGGTCCAAAGAGGAGTCATTGTCCAGCAAATGAAGCAGCGATGGAGTTGCTACAATCAGTCTCCAAGTGGGAGATTGTTGGGTGTGGAGCCTGATTATCTTGTTTACTTTGTATCACAGCATTGGACCCCTGTACCTTAAAAGGGGAGGCAACGCCGCCCGTAATTAATCACTGCTGTGGGGGGTCCAGGGGGGGCGGCAGCGCTTTTCGGAGCCCCCCCCTGGCGGGGGTTCGGGGGCAGCGTCCCCAAAGCTAAAAATAGATGTAAATTGCCTTGTAAAAGTATAGTAATTTCTAGTCAATCTGGGTCGTTCATTAGGCAAATGATCTGACGGTAGAAGTTATGTTTAGATTAGGGTTTTTTTCCCTAGAAGGAAACCCCTCGCTTTTATGAGGGTATTTTATTGTGGCTGTGTATTGTGTGTGTATTCTCGGAGCGAGAAACAGAGAGGGAGACTGTGAGAGAGAACAGAGGATATTACAGCGGATCTGCTGTAGGTTTTGTCTCTTCATTTTTTTCTAGATAATAGAAAGGAAGGACTGGCTGTTCGGGGTGGACATAACCCAAATTGGGTGAACCACGTATATCTGTGTCTCTCTAGTTTTATGTGTTTTGTGTGCTTGTATTTTCCGCATATTTTATGTGTTGCATTTCTCTGTAATATTTTATTTTCTAACAAGTGATTCTTTTCAAAGTAGTTGAACTCTTGAAGGTAGCAGGAGACCATATTTTGAGGCTCTTCTTCTACCTTGGCGACTCCACTGGCATCTTTAGCTTAAAGGTGGTTCCCAAGAAGATTTACATGAGAAGCAATCTAGATACAGATCCATCAAATATAGTTGATGATCCAGAGAAAATTCTTAGAGGAAATGGTAGCTCATCAAAATCAGGTACTCATCTCTTAATATATTCATCTTTACCCTCTGGAGGTGTTAAAAGTATTGAGGACATACAGTTTGATGAAAATTTTGAGCAAACACTTTTTAGATCTAGATCATAAAATGAATTAACATAAATTTTCTTAGATCTACAAAGATTAGGGGTAGACGTCACATCTGTTGTTTCCAAAGAAGGTAAAGAAGGGTTTTGGGAAATTTCCACATCAGAATTTTCAATGGAACAAGAGTCTTTAGAAAAATTAAAATCAATTTGATCCTTTTGAATTTCTGTTGAGTAGAAGAGCTGGTATCCCTTTACCTAAATGGAGTTCTTTTATTTTTGAGTTGAAGGTTCCTGTAACACAGTTTCCTACAATCACATTTGTTGTTACCACAACTCTTACTAGTTTGATAGCTACATCCCCTGTTGTAGCTTCTGCTAGTACATATACTTTTGTCACTATGGTAGGAGTTCCTCCTCCTCCTCCTCCTTTGGGCCCTGCCAGATATGACCCTCTTGTCTTGCATGCCCTTCTTCATGAGATGCCACAGGTATATTCTACTAGAATACAAACTTTTGGAGGTGAGGAGGGAATCACTGCAGAACAACATGTTGGCCAATTTAATGATTTTATAGACTTAGAGGAGGTGGATGACGAATATTTCAAGATGCGATTTTTTGTAAAAAATTTCATTGGTGAAGTCATAAAATGGTTTAAAGCTTAACCCCAAGAAGTATACAGGACTGGGATCAATTAGAAGATATTTTCTTAAGGAAATGGGGAAGTAAGGTAAATCATGTTCAAGCATTGACTGAATATAATAATTTGAAGAAAGTGAGTAATGAATCAATGCAATGTTTTTCAAAGAGTTTTACCAAAATTTATAATTATATTCCTTCTCATATAAAACCTTCCCCGGGGGCCACCCAATTGCATTATGTTGAAGCTTTTGATTATGAGTTTTCCATTTTTCTAAGAGAGAGGGAATCTGCCACTTTAGCTAACATGAAAAATGTTGTTTTTAAAGTGGAGGTCAACATGGCTGCAGTAAAAAGGTCTAAGGTTGGGAAAGGAAGAGTAAAAGAGGAAGACCAACCTTCTACATCTTCAGATGTAATATTTGACACTATGATGAAAACCATGGAAAATATTATGGATAGACTAACACTTGGAAATAATCCTCCTGTAGTACAACTAGAAAAACAGATAGGAAATTCAAATTTTGGAAGACCTCATATTCAACAGAGACCAAGAGAACAAAGAAACCAGCCTTATCAACAAGTTAGGCCCCATTTCCAGAAAATATAGTAGATGAAGAATAAATGCATCTATAAATTCAAGAAGATATCATAGATTGCCTGGATGAGGATGAAATAGGGATGTTTTTAACAAAGGAAGAGCAGGATGAATCCAATAATGACATGTGTAATGATGAAACTTAAAAACAATCAGAATACTAGAAAGGATATCAGCATGGCATTTTTGAGATACAAAAACAATATCACTTAAGGAATAAGAATGTCCCAGTAACTTCCAATAAAAATCAACCTAAGAAAAAATATTTTCCAAAGTCTACTGAATAGAAGAAAGATGCTTCAGGGAAAGAAATTGAAAAAGATGAACTAGTTTTTAACCTAGAAAATGAGATTTCAAAAATAAAATTTGTTGTCCCCTTTGGAGAAATAATAAAAGTTACAGAATACAAGAATCAAATTGTGAAAATGCTTAACACTGAAGCTAGACCCTCTGATACTCTAAATGTGCAAGATGATCACCCTACCATATTCTTAGGATCTAGAGTGGAAGATCAACAAAATGAGTAAGTGCCACCATTTTATGTGAGTTTAAATATTCATGACATGACATTACATAATGCCATGTTAGATTCAGGGGAATATCATAATTTACTGCCAAAATTAATCATGGAAAGATTTGGGTTGGACATAACCAGAACATACAAGGATTTATTCTCATTTGATTCTAAGAGATTTCAATGTATAGGCTTAATAAAAGATGTGGTTGTTGATCTAACTCAGATCCGTATTAAAAGTGTAGTGATTGACATAATTGTAGAAGATATTCCACTAAAATTCAATATGTTTTTATCTAGACCATGAGCAACCAAAATCAATGGAACCATGCAAATGGACATGTCCTACACCACTATTCATATTTTTGGTGAGTAAAGAGTATTATATAGAGATTCTAGAATGGCATATATTGTTAGCAGCAAAGATAAACCTAAAAATTTCCTAGTTTAGGCAGTGGAAATAGAGTTAGGATCGTCTATAATTTTAAATGAAGTCACTAATGAAACAAAAAATTAGCATGCATAGCAGAGGTTGTAGCTTGAAGGAATTGACAGTGAAGGTTGGTGGCACATGAGCTTTGATGGTGTTATTAGCAGACATGGAGTAGGCACAGGAGTTTGGATAATAATCCCAAGAGATGGAAGTAAGTTATGATCTTACAAACTCAATTTTTCTTTCACAAACAATATGGAAGAGTATGAAGCTTTGGTTCTAGGTTTATAATTTTAGAAAAATTTAGGTGCTCAAAATATTTCAGTTTATGGTGATTCTAATTTGGTTATTAAACAAGTAAATGACACCTATCAAACCAAATATGTTATAATGAGATACTACAAAAAATTTACTCTTGAATTGCTGGAAAATTTTAGAGAATAAAATTTTATAATAAGGCCTAGAGAGAAGAATGGTATTGCAGATTCCTTGGCTATTTCAGCCAGCCTATTTACAATTCCTATTCATTTCAACAAGAAATATGAAATTTAAATCATACATAGGCTAGCCTTCCTTAATAACATAAAAATCTAGAAAGTTTTTGAAATGATCAATGGTCAAAACTTTTCTGGAGTTGAAAGAAGAATTTGGAACCACTCAAATTGATCAGCAAAATATGTTTGTCGAAGATAAAACTAGTACAAAGGTCATCCGACTGAAAAATAACTATATTCCCAAAGGACTAATTCCACTTGAAATTTTTTTTGATCCAAATGATGTAGCCAAGAATCCTAAGATTTAATCTGATGATGAAGAAATTAAAAATTGTAATCTTGGTATTGCAGAAAATCATAAGTGTTTCAAGTTGTCCAAACTCATTTCTTCTAAGGAAAAACTCTAATATATTGATTTGATGAAGAAATACATAGATGTATTTTCATGGAGTTATGCATATCTAAAATAGTATGATCAGAGTATCATCCAACATACAATACCAATAAAAGAAAATGAAAATCCTTTCAAACAAAAGATGAGGAGAATTAATCCACTAATTTTTCCATTAATTGAAAAAGAGATTAAAAATTTTTTTGAAGCCAATATTATAGTACCATTGAGGTTTCCCAGGTGGTTGGCCAACTTGTTACCTGTAAGGAAGGAAAAATGGGAGATCCGGATATGTATTGATTTTAGAAATTTAAACAAATCCTCACTAAAAGACAACTATCCTCTTCCCAAGATGGATCACATATTGTAGAACATAGTAGGATCACAAAGGATGTCAATGTTAGATGGTTTCTTAGGGTATAACCAAATATTAGTGCATCTAGATGACCAAGAAAAAACAGCTTTTACCACGCCCTGGGGAACATCTATGTATGCAAAGATTCCTTTTGGGCTCATGAATGCAGGGAAAACCTTTCAAAGGGCCATGGACATTGCATTTGCATAATAAATGGGTAAATTTTTAGTTCTATATTTGGATGAAATTACCATGTTTGCAAAGAAAGAATAAGAACATCTCAAACACTTGGAAAACGTTCTTCAAAAATGCAGAAAATTTGGTATTTCTTTAAACCCTACAAAAAGAGTTTTTTCCTTGAAAACTGGAAAATTATTGGGTCATATAATATCAAAGGAGGGGAGTAAGATTCATCAAAATATATTTTTTGCTATTAATAAGATAAATCTACCCAAAAATAGAAAAGAAACTCAATTTTTTTTAAGGCAAGTTTAACTTTTTAAGAAGATTCATTCCGAACTTTGCATAAATTATGAAACATATTACAAATATGCTTAAGAAAGACTATGATATTAAGTGGATAACAGAGGCTAAAAATTAATTTGAAGAAATCAAGAAGGCTCTTACTCAATCTCCAATACTCATTAACCTTGATTTTTCAAAAGAATTTTTGGTTTTTACCTTTGCTTGGGAACACACCATTCCAGGAGCATTGTTACAGAGAAAAAAACAAGGTAATGAACAACCCATGGAAACTTAGGAATTCTGAATTAAAGTATAGAATTATGGTGAAGTAAGCTTATGATTTGGTTAAAGAACTTAAATATTTCAGGGTATATGTCAACCATTCACATGTTGTTGCTTTTGTACCTTATGTTGTAGTAGAAGATATATTAACCCAAGCCGAAACACATGGTAAGAGGAGAAAGTGGATTGCTACTTTACTTGAATATGATCTGGAAATTAGGCCGACTGAATTGGTGAAATTACAAGGACTGACAAAGCTTATGAATAAATCCAATTTTGAATATATAGGCATTAATCTTATAATAGAAAATTCAGATATAATGGTAGATGAATATGTGATCCATGTTGAAGAAAATTTTACAATGTCAGACTGGTATAAAGATGTTATTTTTTTTTCTGCAACATCGTAGAGCTCCTCCTGAATTAACAAAATCAAAAGCCAAAATTTTCAAGCTGAAATCAGTGAGGTATTGTATCTTGAACAAATGTTTGTACTGGAAAGACACAGGTGGAATACTTCTTAACTTTCTATTAGAAGATGAAGCTGAGAAAGTGAATGAGGAATTTCATAAAGGTGATTGTGGGGGTCATCATTACTGGAAAGAAACATTAAATAAAATACTCAGAGAATGTTTCTACTGGCCTTCAATTTTCAAAGATGTGTATAAGAAAACTCTTTCTTGTCATAAATGCCAGATCTTTGATTGAAAAATAAATTTGATCCCATTATCTTTTAAACACATTTTTTGGAATCTCATTTACAGCAGTGGTGGTTGGGTTTTATTGGGTAAATACATCCTACATCCTCAGGCCACCATCAATGGATACTAACTTCCACTAACTATTTTACAAAGTGGATTGAAGCAATTCCTACAAGACAAGCCACAGATTCAGTAATAATATAATTTCTAGAAAGTCACATTTTATCTAGATTTGGTTGTCAAATGAAAATCATCACTAACAATGCTCATGCATTTAAATAAAAGAATATGGTGAGTTTGTGTAACGATTATAATATCACCCTTGTTAATTCTATAGCTTATTAACCTCAAGGTAATGGCTTGGCTGAGCCATCAAACAAGAGCCTACTTAGAATTATCAAAAAAAAATTGCAAGAAAATAAGAGGCCATGGCACTTGAAACTTAAATTTTCCTTATGGCCTGACAAAATTTGCACCAAGATATCCATAGGGGTTTCTCCTTATGAGTTGGTTTATGGGACTGAAGCTATGTTTCTTATTTACCTTGGAGTTCCAGTGATGAAATTGTTGCAAGGATTGGAGGAATAACCAAATGAAATTCAACAGAGGATCAATCAGTTGATTCATTTGCAGGAAAAAAGAGATGAAGTCTACAACAAGTATCAATAGTATCAAAACAATGTTAAAAAGACATTTTAAAAAAATACAAAAGAAAATTTCAATATTCATGATGTGGTTTTCAAGTGCGAACCTTGTATTGAAGACAAAGGAAAATATGGAAAGTTTGAGAACCTCTGGAGAGGGCCATATAATATCTTGGCTTACCATGGGAATAATACATTTATATTGTAAGATATGGATGGTCAATTGTGTGAAGGAGTAACTGTAAATGGAAGGTTTCTCAAGCATTATTCCTCTTGAATAAGTTAGCTAGAAAAAAATCATTTTTCATATTCCATTTTTTTATTTTCAAATTTGCAAGGGTGGATGATCTCTTCAACAGTTTTGAGCCCGAAGTGAAGCCCACTAGAACTTCGACATGATATCATCGGTTTTAATGTTTGAATAAGTCACCTGGTATGCTAGTTATTTGTTGCAAGATAGGGGAGCATCATCCTCATTGGAGCCACTGTTATCTTAGAAAACACTTAGATATAGTTTGTATTTAATTTGTCAAATTAGTTAGGTTTTTTAATTTTCTCGAAATAAAATTACATGTACAAAGTGTCGATTTGGTCACTTGGTAAGTGTGTAGAATAAACATGAGTCTAAGTGGGGTTTATAGTATGATTCAGAGTCCAAATCATAATTTTTTTTGGTCCCACTTGTTCATGATTATTTTTTAGCCACATTTGTCGAATTTCATAGCAGGTCTAGTTATGAAAACATAGGGTTTGCTACAAAAGTTCCCGAAAATTACGTAGAAAATATGTCATTTCTTCCACAGGAAAAAGGATGACTAGAAATAAGAGTAGATGGAAAGGTAAATTAGCTTATATTCTAGAAGTGATTCAACTTGAAGAATGTCCAGTTTTGTAGCCTTTTCAAGTGACAAAGACAGGAAATCGGAAAAAGAACAAGAGGGCTAAGAAACTTGAGTTTGCACAAGAGGAACATGGTTTTATTTTCAGACCAAGAAATCATGTAACAAGATCAATCCAACGAACAAAAAGGATATCAGAGTTCCCTTCAAAAAATCAGAGCCAGCAAAGAGAAGACAAGGAAAAGAACCTGTGCAATAAAAAATCCAGATATAATTTTCACAAGAAGAATTGAGAGAGGATAGAGAAGAAGTGATAGAAGCCAAACTAGAAGGTAAGTATTTGATGGAGCAGGTGTCAAAGCAGATAGAATTCTATGATGAAGTAGCAAAAAGGCCAGAAGGATGGTGAAGAGGACTCTACCATTTCACATGATGTTAAAGCATATGTACAAAAGGAACAGATGGTTACATGAAGAGAGAATTAAGTTGCAAAAACAAATCAGAGGATTAGAAACTCAAGTAGAGCTAATCAAAAGTGAACTCTCAAAAAGAAATATTATGATTTTAGATAAAGTAGCAAGCACCTCTTGAGTATGGTAAATTTATCACATTTTTTCCTATATTATGATAAAATGATAATTTCAGCAATAAACATAGTTAGACGGGATATAAGGAGAAATAAGAAGGTAGAAAAAATCATAAGGAATTAAAAAATAGAGAATTCAAAATTTCGTAGCAACTCCCCATAGTTAAACTAAAAATATTCTACGAAACTGTTGTAGCATATTATTGATGAAAATGCAAGTGAAACATTTAGCTGAAGGAGTTATATGTTATGAATCTAGCTAAATTTCATAAGAGAAGAGTTTAGAACCTACAGAAAGATCAGAGAAAAACTAGAAGAATTTTTTTGTAGCTTGCTACCGAATTTTGCTACGAAAATGTCAAATCACTTTTTTTGCATTATAAATTTTGATATGTCATGAGATAACAGGGAAATCAGATGGGTTACAGATTATAGGGATGTCCTCATCATCAGACAAAGGACCCCTATTTTCTAGGAACACAAGTCATCAAACTCAACCATGTCAGCACATCTACGTGGTAGGAGCACATCAACAAGTTCAGTAGACTCAACATTTGGTTGGATTCGATAAGGTTCAGAAACAAAATTTTTGAGGGCTCATAAATTGAAAGAATCCTATTTGAATTCAAATTGTATAAAAACATAAAATCCTTAAAAAAACTCAATATGTTTTGTAAACAAAATAGGACTATGTCTCTTAGCATGATAGTTGGATCTGGCCCCAGGTGGAAGATATTTTAATTAATGACAGATGGAGATGTCTTTATATATATTTGTAGGTTTTTTTACTCTACATTGGCTCGAGGATGTGAAAAAATACCACATTTTGTACATTTTTATCCAGCTAATATATATTTGTAGCAATACTTTGTTTTCAACCATAGATTCAATATTTGGTTTCATTCTATCCCATCATGTTTTTATGTTATTATTAGTTTTCATAGGTTGTTTTATTACTTGGAATTCAAAGTAATATTGCCCCAACTTCCTTCAATTTTTTTGTGATTGACTATAAATTTCCATTTTATATAAGTTAAATCAAAAGTGCCTCAATTTCCACAAAAAAAATTTTTCTCTGATTAATTTTTTCTTTTAACTGACTCCATGCCCAATGGTGGTGATTATCACACTTTCTTTCACCTGCAAAACCATAAAAAGATCCAGAGTTAGCTATCTTTAATTGAGCTTATTCAGAGCATTATCCAGTATTTTTTGAGAGAGCCCTCTCATGCTAGAAGGGATAAATTCTAGCTATAATTGGCTTGAAATAGTTAGTCTTCATTAGAGGTTGACACAAACTAACTTGTCATATCAAGTGATAACATAGTTAAAAAATAGACTTAGCTTGGTTGGTTATGAGAACTTGTTACCCCCCTCCCCACCCTCAGAAAATTCAAATTCCACCATGTTTTCCCCTCATGGGCCTATTAGGACTAGAAAGGTACCAACAGCCATAATTTCACTTGAGTGCTTGGGGGTGGGACGATATACTTGTGAACATTTTTTCAAGTAGGTCTAGCTTGGGTTGTTAAAAGGAGAATTTTTTTATACCTCCCACCCCCCACCCACTTCCAAAATCCAAGTTCAATGTACACGTAATTTCACTCTTTTACATCATTGAAAGTAGGATGAGATATTTCCTCACATTTATCAGCCAAAGGGGTTAGCCCAACCAGTTTTCACCAATGTTGTTGGGTATTTGGCTAGTTCTGCACTAGCATTTGTCCAATGTAAATAACACTAAGTTAGGTGCATTGCTCTACGTCAGGAGGTTTACTAGGGACACTATCCACAAATGTGGGTAAGAATCCCTCAAGTTTCCATACAAGTTTTTCCTCACAAGGAAAATAGATTTGTGTAGTTATGAAGATGTTCAAAATTCTTGTTGGAACCAAACAAACAAATGTGGGAAAACATCCTTGGGTTTCCATGCAATATTTTCCGTGGGGAGAAAATAAATATTTGTAGCTATCAAGATGTTCAAGAATATTTTGGAACCAACCAAACAAAATCTTTGCCTAATATTTGCTGAGGAGTATAAAATATATTTTAATAACCAATAAAATATTGCATATGAATTTAGCCATTGTTTGGGCAAATAAATGGACTTTCCAGTTTCTTCCAAGTCAATAGACAAGTTTCACTTGTGGGCCAAAATGTGTCTAGAGTCGAATTCATCCCACAAAATTTCATCTTCTCATGTTTGAATATTATATTTAGCTCAACCATTTTGCAATGGTTCCATGTAGTGGCTCTTCTTTTTGGGATCCATCAGAATTTCTTTAACATTGAAATTATATTTGCAAATGCAAAATCTATCGTTAATTCTTGACGAAGAGCCTAACAAATATATAGTCTAAGATATGAGGGTTAGAAAGTTTTTTAGATATCTTTAAGTGGGCACCCAAGACAAGAATCCACTGTCAAATCTCCTCCAAGATTGTAGAAAATTTGTATACTGCTAAAGTAGATAAATTTATCCACCAAGATCAACACTAAGTCAGGGCCAGCATTGCTCAAAATCAATGTTCTTTACTACAACTACAAATTATTCGTATGATAGTAAATGCTTAATTATAAGAGTGAGGTAGATTAGGAGGGGACATGAATGGTGTCATTAAATAGAGTAATCATAGGGTTTAGGGTCTAGACCCATTCTGGGTGGAAAACTTGGCACACATGTCAGAGGTTGTATACAACCAATAAGTTCAGAGAGTTGGTTGAGGATGTTTATTTGACCGGAATATTTTTTTTTTGAACTCGTGGGTTTAAATTGAAATGATCATCTATGATAATAATTATAATCATAAATCCTTTCTTGCAATAAAGAAAAATATAATTACATTGACAAAATCATTAATTAGTGATGGGATATTGCAATTTGGTCTCTCTCTTGAGAAATGTAAGGCTCA
Source organism: Pinus albicaulis (assembly GCA_034641835.2). NCBI lineage: Eukaryota > Viridiplantae > Streptophyta > Pinopsida > Pinales > Pinaceae > Pinus > Pinus albicaulis. The sequence goes on from CM076576.1 coordinate 934,210,490, forward strand.
TTGCCAACATATCCACCTTAGTACCAAACTCCATAGAATCCATATACTTTCTATGCAAACTCATTTTGGTTGCAAATTTTTCTGCTAGACCAAATTTATATAATGTCAACCCTATAAGGAAAAGGCTAGTTGATGCAACATTAAAGCCTTCCATACATTACCTTCTCCATAGAAAATTGATCCCTCTGAGAAAAATAGTGCTTTATATTTCCTTTCCATGTTGTTTTAAAATACATAAAACTCCTATAATTGTTGTGTTCTATATAAGCTGAACAAGCATGAAGTTTTCTTATTCTAAAGTGGTCCATACCTACAGGATTCAACGAACTCTACAACTGTAAAAAACATGTTTCACTATTTCCTTTGTTTGAAATGTAAGGATACTTAAATGCAAAATTTCCATGGATATTATTTTTGCACTACTCTTACCATACTTTTGCTGCTGAAACTGCACCTTTTGTCCAAATATATAGTAGGCCAAAGGTTTCCATTCTCCTTCACAAGGGGTTAAAACTCTCAGGTTACTAGGAGAAATCCTCTCCTCTTTCTTACTCTAGAGGAATATCCTTGGAACCATTTAAAGGCTTTTGTAACCTACTGAATAGGAATAGAAATGAGGAATAAAGGACATGGACAGTTGCTAGAATTATGTCTAGTGAGTTTTATTTCAAAGGGGAGATCACAATGTTTCATTTTTTGGAACTTTTCTTTGAATTTTAGGAATCACTTCCATTATTACAAAACCACTATGTCAAAAGGGATCCTAGGTACCGGATAATATATCTCAGCTGGATAATATTCCATACTATTTGGAGCCAATCTGGGTATTTTTTTGGTCCAAATTAGATTACAGTTCCTTAAGTAGAGATGCTGGTAGATTATATAGGAGTTATAAAAGAGTGGAATTAACTTGGTATGCTTTCCTTCTAGTTTGTTTTGTTGTATACCAAGTGCATTAATCTCTTTTTATGTTTTTCTCACATTAAGATAATTTAATATTATTTTTGGTTGAGATATATAAAATTGAAGAAATTTTTTATCACATCCATAATCTTAACTGGGGCTCATGTTGGATTCAACTCAAACCAAATAATAGTTAAGACTATTGTTTGTTCTAAAGAGGTATTCATGAGATAGGTGAAACCACAAGTTAACGTTTTATGTTTCAATTTTAATTTGTATTACCAAACTCATTTTACATGATGTTACTGAACATGTTTCATAATTTTAGGAATCTAACTTAAGGTGTTTTTCATGCCTTGATTATTGAAAGACATTGTGCAACATTATAAGATGCATAACTATATTTCCTTCATAAGTTGAATCTTTGCAGACAATTTCTATAGAAAAATTTTTGTTGTTTGATTTTCACTGGAAAAAATGTTTTGGCAGGGATTGATAATAGCACCACCATACATGACATGGAGTTACCACCATGAAATTTTATTATATTCTCTTCCATGATTTTGAGCGCATTTGATTGTTTGACATAAGGTATTTTCTTCTGTTCATTACCTATTCTTTCTTGAATGTAGAACCATCTTTATGAACACTATCAAGTGGAAGTGTATAACGAGCTTGCATGTGCCAATTATCTATTAAATTTCACACAATGTTAACTGTTATATGAAATTTTAGCATTCAACCATAGATAAAACATAACACATCAAGGCCTTCATGTACCTCTGTGATTTTCTCAATCCATCAATGATGATTTTATAGAGAGTGGTATCTGGCTTCAAGCAATGAGTTTTAAATTCCTAAAAAAGAGAATGGCATCATCTATCCTAACCTTCATACAAAGGCTATCTATGAGAACAGAGTAATATTTTAGATCTGTATTTATGCCCTCTCCAACCATTATTACAAAAAAAAATTCATACATCATGTATGTTCCTGTTGGAACAGGGTCTCCTACAAGCTGCGAAACTGGTCCATTTTGAATACTTTTGATTAAATTTAATCTAGTGCAGGGGTTTTGGGGTGGGTCAAAGCCCCAAAAGCATTGTAATGGGTAAAAGGGTAAACCAGGGGTCCGAAAACCACGGTTTGCGGACCATAGGAAAGTCTAGGCTAGATTATTATAAATAGAGGAAAATTTTGTATTATAAGGTAGTAGAATAAATAACTATTGATGTGAATGGTGGTTTAAGCTATCTGTTTGGGTTTTGGGGAAAGGACTCCTGCTGGTTGTGTGCACAGAGATCCAAGTCCAGCTGTGTGCGGACCCTGCTGCTGTGTGCGCAGGCTGGGAAGGGAATTGTAAGGAAGAATTGTTGAATTAATGAATAAGAAAGGTTGATAGAGAACTGAATCTGTGAGTACTCTTTGTGTGAATCGTTGGTAATTATTGCATTATGCATTTTCTGTATTTAAGCTGCGAAGATCTGCGTAAGTGTGTTTCTATATCTGGATCTGTTCTGTTCTAGTCTTAAAATACTTTGATACTATCATAAAAGTATATAATTATAGATATAGCACACGTGGATGCGAATAGAGACCTAATTTACCCTGCGCATAACAAGGCAATCTGGGAATCAGAGGGTCTAGCGTAGCTTCTCTTGCCTTACCCATCCTTTCTCAGGGTGCGGAAACCTAGTTCCAGCACCCACCCATACTACTTCGGGTGAGACTTTGACTTGCGCAAGTAGGTCATTGCCGAAAGGGCCAGTAGTATAGGGGTTTGTTGGAAAACCTTGCACTCTGAACCTAGGTCAGGACCCCTTGAGCCAACAGTTTCCTACTTTCCTAAATGCATTCATAAGACCAATGTAAGAAATACAATTAAGCATGCACCCATCTTTGGCCATCTCCTGAAAGAGATCATTTGCCTCATCCACTCTTCCTGATTTGAAAATACCATCAATTAAAGGAAAATACGTAAAGAGTGATGGAGGACATCCATTTTCCATCATTTTTTCATATAGAATTAAGGCCTCATCTATTCTATTGGCCTTTACAAGGCCTAAACTTAGAGTGTTGTAGGTAATTGTATCGATTTTTCATCCTCTTGCAAACATCTTTCCAAGCAATCTTAAGGATTCATCCATATTGGAAACTTTTCCAAGAGCATCAAAGAATGAATTATAAGTGAAAAAACCAAGAGTATGGCCTAATTTATTTATTGCTTTGAAAATACTCCAAACATTATGGAAATAGTCAGCTTCATAGAGGCCATCAATATGCACATTATATGCTACAGTATCAAAAGTAACACTTTTGTGTATTGATTCCTCAAACAATTTATGTGCATCAAATACTCTCCCTACCTTACGTAGTGAATCAATAAGAGAACATACCACATAAGAATCCCAATCGACACCTTTGTTCAACATCTCTTCATAAAGCAAGATTGCCTCATCTACCTTGCCATCTTTTACCATGCCATCAATTAGAGCTGCACATGTGCTATCATCAAGAACTAATCCCCTCACTCGATATTGTTGGAATATTGTCATTTATGGAAAAAGCATTGGCTAAAAAGGAGCATTTGTGCAAAATAAAAGAGGAAGTGTCGGTCAAGGAGCAGAAACAAGAAAAAGAGGAGATATGTTGGAAATTGCCTGTTCGGATTCCTGTTCGGATTAGTGTATGATCTGGAACAATGAAACATGGTATGGCAACTGTACATTGGTGCTTGTGGAACCATAATGGAGCATGAAGAGGCGAAACGACGAATCAAGAACAAATTTAAGGTCGCAAAGGGAATCTGGTGTCTGGTGTGAATTTCTTGTCTTATATATTATGAATGTTATGAAGATTGCATCGAACTGGTGTCAAGCCTCAATAAACAAAATGATGGGTTAATCTGTTGATGAAGAGTGCAAGAGATGTCACAGTAAATAATTCAATTTACAATAATCAAGAAGGGGGAGTGGAACCTTGAGCGAAGAAGGCGGAACCTTGCGAGAGGAACAATAACGACGGTTTTCGGTTTTTATCGCACCGCTCTCGTCGGGCAAGTGGTATTTCCTGGTGAGGAGCGATTCCATAGAATGCTCAACACGCGTCCCTGTACGACTTCATAAAACCACTTTTCACCGTGTGCCATCGCGCGTTATACTTCGACCCAGGATGCCCAGCGATATCGTTGAGCACCGTTGATCTGGGAAGGGGTCATCGGACGGTCGTCATTTGTAGAAGGTGCGCAGAGATTAACACAAGTACGGAAGGCCATCGCACGTTAACGATCAGTATTGGAGGTCGAGCGATATGCATATACGCCGTTGATCTGGAAGCTTGCTAATCTAACGGTGATCGAACGCTGGACTTGCGCGAAGTTTACCTATGGTACCATGCGCGTATTTGATTGGATATTGAATATATTTGTGGGCCCAGGGTCAAAGGTTTACCATATTATTTGGAAGGATTAAAATGCAAAGGTTAACTTTAATTCTAAAGTTCTGTTCAAAATTATTTATTTATCAATTTCTTTAAATTGATAAATAAAATTAAAATAAAAGATCAAAAGCCCCGTGGGATAAACTAAAAGGAATACTGTCAGCGGTTCGTAGTTTTAACCCATGGTTTTAATAAAGGGAAAACTATATAAGGAGAAGAAAAATAAAGAACGGGTGTGCATCGTAAGGGTTGTGAATGAAAAATTTCTCCAAGGAATATCTGTATGGGTGAGCTCTGTTCTTAACTGATAAATCTGAAACTACGATGCACCCATGGATAGAATGATCTGACGATGATAAATCTCTGGTTTGAATGATGGATGAAATCATGAAGAACTCGTGTGAGTATATAGAAAATAAATAAATCTGGTGACCGACAAGGTATGTCGTATGGAAACTGGTGGATCCAGTATGAAAATTGATGAAACATGGTCTGCAATAGTGCTGAGGATCGAAGCCTTCAGAAAGGGGGTTGTAGCTCCCTTCCAGTGGTAGCTGGTAAACGAGAGAAGGTTGTAGCCTTCTGCAGGTGGGTGCCTGCGTGCTGGTATAAGTCTGCACCAGCATATATTGTAAGAAGTTTTCTATATAATAAATATTGAAGACTGAGATTACAGCAGCGGTGGTTTTCTCCCGAATTGGGTTTCCACCTTAAATTTTGGTGTTCATATGTGTTGTTTATATTTGATGGTTTGTTCTATTATGTTCAAGCTTAATGCTTATCTAATGCAATGCTCTAAGTAAAGACATAATAAGATATCTAGTCATACATGTTGAATGCAATACTGTAACATATGGTTTTAAGAGAAAGAAAAGAAAAATTTTTCAGCCCTAAATATTGATTCACCCCCCCCCCCCTCTCAGTATTTTTCCCAACAATTGGAATCAGAGCAGGTCCTTCTGAAAAATCTTAGCCGCTAGAAGGGAGAGCAAGCAAGATGAGTAATCAAGATGGAATAACATCTATCAGGCCTCCGCTTTTTAACGGAAACAATTTAATATTATGGAAAACAAGGATGAGATCCTATCTTCAGTCTCTAGGAGCAGAGGTATGGGCAATTGTTGAACAAGGATATCAATACCCAGCTGCAGTACCAACAGATCCGATGAAAAGAAAGAACTATGAAACGAATGCAAAGGCGGTAAATGCTCTATTGGGAAGTCTAACTGAATCTGAATTTGTCAAAGTCATGCAGCTGAATACAACCAAGACAATATGGGACAAAATCATTCTAAGTTATGAAGGTGATGCAAAGGTAAAAAGTGCTAAACTCCAAATTCTCAGAATTCAATATGAGAATCTAAAAATGGATAATGAAGAGAGCATTTCCAATTTATTTTTACGACTTGATGATATTGTAAATCGTATGAGAAATCTAGGAGAAACAATAACCGAATCCACCTTGGTTGAGAAAGTCTTAAGATCACTAACAACAAAATTTGAGTCAAAAGTTTCTGCCCTTGAAGAAAAGCAGGATCTTCAAAACCTTACTGTGGTGCAACTTCATGGCATACTAACTGCATATGAAATGAGAAGAGGAGGACCTTCTGAAGTCAAAGAAGCAGTCTTTAGAACTTCTACAAAAGGGAAGGAAGTACAAAAAACAGAAGGATCGGGATATATCTCAGAAGAAGATGAGATAAAATTTGTAAAGAAACTTCAACTTGGCACAGGACGGTTCAGAGGTAAGCTTCCTTTCAAATGTTTTGATTGTGGAAGAGTTGGTCATTATGCTGCTAAGTGTCCTTATAAAGAAACACATAAAAAGGGAAAGGAAGTAGCAAAAAGGAATAAGAATCGTTTTAGCACTAGAAAGAGTTACTACACTCATGAAGATAGTGATGGGTTATCTAATAGTGAGGAAGAATTTGAACAAGATCTTAGAATTCTCATGGCATTTGAAAAAGAATCTAGAGAAGAAAAAGATACTTTTGTGGATGCTCTAGAAGACAGTGATTTTCTTGATGAAAACATTAAACTCAAGACTTGCTTAGAAGAAAGTAAAATAATCATAGAAACTCTGAAAAATCAGCTTGAAGAAAAGGAGAAACACAATGAGAAATTAGAGTGTGAGGTAGTAAGTCTAAGAAAAGAACTTGAGAAAGTAAAAACTCTGAATCTTTGATTTGCTAAAGGATCTGAAACATTAGATGATATTATCAAGGTACAACGTTCTCCTCTTATAAAGACAGGTCTTGGATATATTGGAGAATATTCTCAGGTTTCAGCACCAAATTATCTAAAAGCAGTTACAGCTGGTTTACAACATGCTGCCACTCAGCAAGGGAATAAAGAATCTTTACAGATAAAGCATGATCATCTCAATTCAAAGAACACTAACAGGAATGTCTTTCAAAGAAACACCAATCAACAAGTAAATTCATATAGAAGATTTTATGATCGCATAAATTTCTTCTTCAATGGACAATGTTTCTCATGTCACAATTTTGGTCATAAATTTTTTCAATGTGTTGCATATAAAACCATCATGACAAGAGAAGCAAGAAAGAAAAGGATTGATATTGAAACAAAGAAGAATACTTATAACAACTTTTCTCCTCTTCAAAATGAATTTGAATGTGCTTATTGCAATAACTTTGGCCATGAAGAATCTGAATGCAGGAGCAAAGTTTAGCCAAAAGAACATGTACCTTCAAGCTCCAAAGTATGGAAAAAGAAGGAATTACAAGTTGAAAATTGTGGCATAGCGTTATTTTTAGAAGATGAAGAAAACCAATGGTACATTGATAGTGGATTCTCAAGACACATGACAGGTGATAAAGACAAACTTCTTGCATATAGTGCTCTAGAAAAAGGAAAAAATGTTACGTTTGGGAATGATACTCCTGCGGTCATTAAGGGAAAAGGGTCTGTTTTTCTAAAAGAAAAGGTGAAAGATAATGAAGTCATGTATGTGGATGGATTAAAGCATAACTTTTTAAGTGTAAGTAAAATGTGTGATCAAGGAACTGAAGTTGTCTTTAGTTCAAAAGAATGTGTGGTACGTGATCTTGATACAGGTAAAGCAATTATAAAAGGAAAAAGAACTCCAAACAGTCTGTATATATTGAAGAACCCCAAAGAAAAATGTTATTTGAGTAAATCTTTAGAAAATTGGCTATGGCATAGAAGGTTGGGGCATCTGAGCTTCTCTCAAATCAACAAATCAAGCAGACTTAAAGCTGTTCGTGATCTTCCCAATATTACTCTACCTGAAAATATCATATGCAAATCTTGCCAATTCGGCAAGCAAACCAGGGTACAATTTAATGCAAAGGAAGGATCATCAAGTAAGCCTCTTGAACTCATTCATACTGACATATGTGGACCTATGAGGAAAAAGTCACCACGTGGTGAAGAATACTATATCTTATTCATTGATGATTTATCTAGAATGTGTTGGATTGGGCTGCTTAAACACAAAGATGAAGCATTTGAGAAATTTCAGATTTTCAAAGCACTAGTGGAGAATGAATTAGAATTAAAAATCAAGTGTCTTAGATCTGATCGAGGAGGAGAATATACATCCAAAGAATTTCTTGAATTCTGTGAACAACACGGCATATAAATACAGTTCTCTGTAGCTGGCACTCCACAACCGAATGGTGTTGCAGATAGAATGAACAGAACAATTCAACAAATGGCTAGAGCTATGCTTGATGATTCCAGAACACCTGACACATTTTGGGGAGAAGCAGCACATACAGCAGCAAACATTCTCAACAAAGCACATGTTCGTGTAAATAGTGATAAAACTCCCTATGAACTTTGGTATGGTAATCCTCCCACTATAAAGCATTTTAGAATTTTTGGGAGCAAATGCTTTATCAAAAATAATGATGAAAAACTTGGCAAGTTTGAACCCAGAGCCGATGAGGGAATATTTCTTGGTTACTCCTCTAGGAGTAAGGCATATAAATGTTACAATAAAAGACTTCGAAAGATTGTTGAATGTATTGATGTTGTTATTGATGAGTCTCCTGCAGCTCCAAAAGAAGAAAAGCAAACAACAGATGAAGATGATGATGACACATATCCTTCTACATAAAATAGTAATGATACAAACAGTGAACCCAGTGAAGAACCCGAAGAGGATTTGTCTGAAAAGGCTCCATCTAGATATGTTCAAAAGAATCATCCAGAATCTCAAATTTTGGGAGAAAAGGGATCAGGTGTACAAACAAGAAGGACTCTTGTAGGATCTTCTAGCAATCTAGCATTTCTGTCCACTATTGAACCTCACGGTGTCAGTCAAGCTAGCAAAGATGAATGTTGGATTCAAGCCATGAATGAAGAGCTTGATCAAATTGAAAAACATCACACTTGGGAGTTAGTACCAAGACCTCATGAAAAAAATGTCATTGGAACTAAATGGATATTCAAAAACAAGTTAAATGAGAATGGGGATGTTATAAGAAATAAAGCTAGACTTGTTTGCAAGGAGTATGCTCAACAAGAAGGTATAGACTTTGAAGAAACTTTTGCTCCTGTAGCTAGACTTGAAGCCATAAGAATGTTTCTTGCTTTTTCAAGCTTCCAACAAATCAAAGTTTATCAAATGGATGTTAAATCTACTTTTCTCAATGGTGATCTAGAAGAAGAAGTTTACATAGAACAACCAGAAGGATTCATTTTGGGAAATGATGAAAAACTTGTTTGTAGACTTAAAAAGGCTCTATATGGTCTCAAACAAGCTCCAAGGGCATGGTACTATCGTCTTGACAAATATCTTCATTAACAAGGATTTTCAAATGGGTCTGCTGATAGAAACTTATACACAAAAATTGAAAATGGAAAACTATTGATTGTGGTTGTATATGTTGATGATATCATTTTTGGAAGTAATAAAGAATCTATGAGTCAGAAATTTGCTTCTGATATGCAGCAAGAATTTGAAATGTCTTTGCTTGGGGAACTAACATTCTTTCTTAGCTTGCAAGTGCAACAAGCAACAGATGGCATATTATTGTCACAAAAAAATACCTCAAGCAAATCCTGAAGAAGTATGGCATGGAAGACTGCAAACCTGTAAGTACACCAATGATAACCGGATGTAATCTCAGTTCTAATGATGATTCCCCCACGGTGAATCAACATGAATACAGATCTATGATAGGAAGTCTACTTTATCTCACTACAACTAGACCAGACATCATGCATGCAGTTGGGATTGTTGGATGATTCCAAGCTAATCCAAAAGAGTCTCATCTTCAGGCTGTGAAAGGAATATTCAAATATATACAAGGAACTCAAGACTTTGGACTATGGTATCCAAAGAATGCTGATCTTACTCTTCATGCATACACTGATGCAGATTGGGCTGGAAATGTTGATGATCAGAAAATCACTAGTGGTGGTGCATTCTATATGGGGCCCCGGTTAGTATCTTGGTTCAGCAAGAAGCAAAGCTCCATTGCCTTATCTACAACAGAAGCAGAATACGTGGCCACTGCATCATGTTGCACTCAACTTCTTTGGATGATGAAAACCCTACAATAATTTCAAATCAAATGTTCACCTCCTATCTCCATTATGTGTGATAATACAAGTGCCATCAGTATCTCAAAGAATCCTGCTATGCATTCCAAGACCAAGCACATTCCCATCAAATATCACTTCTTACGTGAACAAGTGCTTGAACAAAAGGTGAAATTGGAGTATGTTTCCTCCAAAGAACAAGTTTCTGATATATTTACCAAACCTCTACCCAGGGAAGCATTCAAATATCTCAGACAGAAATTGGGAGTAGTCTCTGCCATGCAGAGGATCAGGTCTGCTTAAATACAAAAGATTAAATTGGGTATGAGGTGTTGTTAGGCATCTCTGAATGCACAGGCTAAGGGGGAGCATTGGTTATAGGAAAAAGATGCATTGTTGACATTTATAAGTCATCTTGTTATATTATGAAGATGCAGCATGATCTCAGGGGGAGCATGGTATTGTCGGTACAAAGAATCTCGATCAACCCTTTGCCATTGATGTCAAAGGGAGAGGAAAAGCAAAGAAGGGCTTCTATAAGACAAATAGAGGAAGAGTATTACAGAGGAAGAATATTGCCATCAATGCCAAAGGGGGAGATTGTTGGAATATTGTCATTGATGGCAAAAGCATTGGCTACAAAGGAGCATCTATGCAAAAGAACAGAGGAAGTATCGGTCAAGGAGCATAAACAAGCAAAAGAGGAGATATGTTGGAAATTTCCTGTTCGTATTCCTGTTCGGATTAGTGTATGATTTGGAACAATGAAACATGGTATGGAAACCGTACATTGGTGCTTGTGGAACCAGAATGGAGCATGAAGAGGCGGAATGACGAATCAAGAACGAATTTAGGGTCGCAAAGGGAATCTGGTGTCTGGTGTGAATTTCTTGTGTTATATATTATGAATGTTACGAAGATTGCATCGAACTGGTGTCAAGACTAAATAAACAAAATGATGGGTTAATCTGTTGATGAAGAGCGCAAGAGATGTCACAGTAAATAAGTCAATTTACAATAATCAAGCGGGGGGAGTGGAGCCTTGAGCGAAGAAGGCGGAACCTTGCGAGAGGAACAGTAACAGCGGTTTCCGGTTTTTATCGCACCACTCTCGTCGGGAAAGTGGTATTTCCTGGTGAGGAGCGATTCCATAGAATGCTCGACATGCGTCCCTGTACGACTTCATAAAACCACTTTTCACCGTGCGCCATCGCGCGTTATACTTCGACCCAGGATGCCCAGCGATATCATTGAGCACCATTGATCTGGGAAGGGGTCATCGGACGTTCGTCATTTGTAGAAGGTGCGCGGAGATTAACACAAGTACGGCGGGCCATCGCACGTTAACGATCGGGGAAGTCGAGCGATATGCATATATGCCGTTGATCTGGAAGCTTTCTAATCTAATGGTGATTGAACGCTGGACTTGTGCGAAGTTTACCTATGGTACCATGCGCGTATTTGATTGGCTATTGACTATATTTGTGGGCCCGGGGTCAAAGTTTTACCATATTATTTGGAAGGATTAAAATGCGAAGGGTTAACTTTAATTCTAAAGTTCTGTTCAAAATTATTTATTTATCAATTTCTTTCAATTGATAAATAAAATTAAAATAAAAGATCAAAAGCCCCGTGGGATAAACTAAAAGGAATACTGTCAACGGTTCGTGGTTTTAACCCATGGTTTTAATAAAGGGAAAACTATATAAGGAGAAGAAAAATAAAGAACGGGTGTGCATCGTAAGGGTTGTGAACGAAAAATTTCTCCAAGGAATATCTGTATGGGTGAGCTCTGTTCTTAACTAATAAATCTGAAACTACGATGCACCCGTGGATAGAATGATCTGACGATGATAAATCTCTAGTTTGAATGATGGACGAAATCATGAAGAACTCGTGTGAGTATATAGAAATAAATAAATCTGGTGACCGGCAAGGTATGTCGTATGGAAACTGGTGGATCCAGTATGAAAATTGATGAAACGTGGTCTGCAATAGTGTCGAGGATCGAAGCCTTCAGAAAGGGGGTTGTAGCTCCCTTCCAGTGGTAGCTGGTAAACGAGAGAAGGTTGTAGCCTTCTGCAGGTGGGTGCCTGCGTGCTGGTATAAGTCTGCACCAGCATATATTGTAAGAAGTTTTCTCTATAATAAATATTGAAGACTGAGATTACAGCAGCGGTGGTTTTCTCCCGAATTGGGTTTCCACCTTAAATTATGGTGTTCCTATGTGTTGTTTATATTTTATGGTTTGTTCTATTCTGTTCAAGATTAATGCTTATCTGATGCAATTCTCTAAGTAAATACATAATAAGATATCTAGTCATACATTTTGAATGCAGTACTGTAACATATGGTTTTAAGAGAAAGAAAAGAAAAATTGTTCATCCCTAAATACTGATTCACCCCCACTCTCAGTATTTTTCCCAACAGATATAAATACCTATACAATTCCAAACCATAAATAGCTTCCCAACTTTCGCTAGCCCAGGTAGGAGACTACCCAAGCTGATAAGTTTTGTTAGAATTTATTGGAGAAATAATAAAGAATTTAATAAGAGGAATAAACATAAAATCCCAGCAACAAATCATAAAATAAACAAAAATGTTTATCCGGGAAAACCCCAAATCTGGGGCAAAACCCAACCAATGAAATTTCATTAAGCATTGGCCAAAACCCTGGCCAATATGGCCAAGTGAGCCTTCACTACTCACCTCCAGGCCTACATTACAATGAAGTCTTCCCAACCTTTTATAGGCTCCATTACATGAAATAACATGGGCTGAAAATTGTGGGTGCACAATACCATGTGCCCCAAAACCACTACTATTTACCCTAATCAACATTGACTCTATCCCGAGTCAATTTTACCTAACAATTCCCCCCTTAAACTTGACTTGGGGTTTATTGACTAAATCCAGCCAAAAATTCTAAGTGAGACAACCCCGTTCACTCTAACCCGTCCCCCCCTCAAACTTTTTTTACCCAGGGTAATTGTTAACTTAACATCCCCCCTATCACCTAGGTCTAAGCCAAACTTTACTAGTGATTACTCAAGGGTACACATGCCATACCAGGTCTTACAGTAGTATGCCCATTTACATGCAAAAATTAACTCCATTATAATAATTTTTTTTCTTTCATTATTTTTGTGTTTTTTGTACATATGACATCAATGTCTATATAAAAAGAACCCATCTATCAGATTACATGGGTCACTAGCCTCTGTAATCGTCAGTCCTCTAGGAATTCTCTTTAGATACATGGTTCATAAATTGATTAATCCATGTGCACATATTCTCTCTCATACTTTGATCCTTTTCATTTTGATGCTCTCTTCAATCTACCAAAACCCTTGATTGCAAACTGCTCTGATTTTCCTCAAAACTCATTATCAAAGTATGTCAACTCATTTTCAAGAACAAGCCTATAATGCATCCCATTTCATCCATGCACCTCTGTGGATTTCTTCACCCATATTGACTGTGCTATAGATCTGACATTCCACTCCTCTCTAAACCTTCTCAATACTTTTTTATTCAAAAGCTCAACGCCCTTCTGTCCTTTGTGTGTCGAATTGGTTGTTTGAGAGTGGTGAGACTAGTTACCTTTGACTTGTTAAGAGCAACAGGGGATTCCTCTGACTGGGTTTCGACCCTCATATTCAAAGCACCAGTTTCTGCCTTCTTTTGTTTGGGCTTTAAAATACCCTTTATAAATTGTAATCTGCTCCCCCATAAACTCCTGATATTCTTTCTCGGCTTCGAAGTCGATGTCCAGCAACAAATCTGTAGACATGTAAGTCGGCTTCAGTGATTTCATGGATAGAAGAAACACCTTCTTCCAACAACTTTTGTTTAGCAGTGAATACATTCCCATTTCTTAAATATGTAGGTTCGTGATCATTTTCTTGATCGGCTCCAAAAAATGACTCCAATCCATGAATCATGAATGCACCAATGCTAGGTTTGGTGTCTTCATTTCTTGGGCCAATTTAATGACATCCATGGTGATCTGGGTCTCTAGAGAATCTAGAAAAGGCTCAGCCTATGCAATGTCCATCAGGGTTCTGTAAATGCGAGAAATGGGTTGAACTATGGTGAGTCCACCCTCCGCTTTGACGATGGGATTTTAAGGAAATATGTCCATGCGTTCCCAAGGCTTCTCGCTTTCCAGAAACCCAATCCGCTTGAAAAATTTATAGACCGGGCTTCCTCCAATTCCATGAATCCAAGTATCCCCAAGCTCTAATTTGTCACCCCTAAATTCTGATGTAAAGATTCGTCCACCTATGTGGTTACTAGCCTCCACAATGACCAAATCGAAGCACTCATTCAAACTCAGTTGCACCAGTCGATTCACATCCATGAAGCCGGCCTCTATTATCACAATTCATGGCTTCCTCACCACCATTGGCACTCAAATGAAAGCACTATCACCAACCAATTCCACTCATCCATCTTCCTCCTATTTTCCAAATTTTCATCTATTCTCTATATTTGAATCTCTATCAATGGTAGATCCACACTAGATCTTACGAGATCCATTTTCTTCACATGCATATCAGTTTGTGATAAAATGCTACATAATGATATAGCTTCTTCACACGCAAAACTAGATCTTCAAACATCAAATATAACATATCCATTTGAATCACTCTCATCCCACAATCACTGAACGATCTTGGTTAATAAAACAATCCATGATCCTGAAAGTAGCATTAAACTAGGCTCTGATACCAGTTGTTAGTATTTACCGGAGAAATAATAAACAATTTAATAGGAGTAATAAACATAAAAACCCCAAAAAAATCATAAACATAAACACATATTTTTATCCTGGAAAACCCCAAATTTGGGGCAAAACCCAACCAATGAAATTTCATTAAGAATTGGCCAAAACCCTGGCCAATCCGGCCAAGTGAGCCTTCACCACTCACCTCCAGGCCTACATTACAATGAAGTATTCCCAACCTTTTATAGGCTCTATTACATGCAATACCATGGGCTGAAAACCGTGAGTGCGCAATACCATGTGCCCCAAAACCACTACTATTTACCCTAGTCAACATTGACTCTATCCCGAGTCAAGTTTACCTAACAAGTTTTGGAGACAATTCATCCTTCATATGATTAAATAAATGGAAAGCATCATCTATCATATCTAATTTAACGAGACCATCAATTAATGTACTGTAAGTAAAATCATCAGGCTTTCACCCAATTTCTTCCATTATTTGCATCATCCTACAAGCCAAATCTAATTCACCATTCTTGGAGAGGCCATCTAGGATTTAATTCCATGCAATAAAATTTGGAGGGCATCTTCTTACCCACATTTATTTGAGTAACTCTATCATTTCCTTAATCTTACCATCTTTACCAAGCCCATTTATCAAAATATTGTATGTTGCAGTGGTAGGAGATAGATGAATGTTCTGGATTTTGTTGAACAAATTACATTCCTCATCTGCTCTACCTGCTTTGTAAAGAATACTCAACAAACAATTAAACGTCATTTCACCTGGATCACACTCCATTTTCATCATCTTAAAGAGAATCTCAACGGCCTTATCAATACCCTTATTTACAATATAATCTTATCATCATGTTATATATAATCGTATCAAGAGGAAGGCCTACTTGTCTTATCTCTTCAAAAAGGTCCTTTGCTTCTCTAACTTTTCCTTCTCTTCCATGAAAATCAATACAAATATTGAAATAAATAACATCAGGAGCAATGCCCTTCCACGTCATCTACCAAAAGACTTGATATGCTTTATTGAACTTTCCATCCTTAACATAGTAATCCATGAAGAAAATATAGGTAAAAGAAGTGGGTTTGGATTCATTGGTATGCATTACCTGCAAAATTTTCAGTGCTTCTTCTAATCCATTAGCCTTGAGAAGCCCAATAATCAAAGAATTTTAAGTAATAAAATTTTGAGAGTTTCCCTTCTTCAACATATTATCCAAAGCTCCAAAGGCCTCATCAAAGTTTCCTGTTGTGTATAGTGAAATGATAAGAGTAGTGAATGTAATCACATCTTACACACACTCAATATCCTCCATCTCCTTCCAAAGCTCCTGGACAACATTGATGTCTCTGAAATCACCATACTTGTGAATTATAGTATTGTTTGTGACAGAATCAGACCTTCATTTGCTTCTCCTCATTTCACTTAGAAATTCCCTTGCCTCATTCAATCTACCACTGACCACCATTGCAAATAGCATCCATAAATGTAGTGAAGGCCATGACCTAAAATTCACAACCCTTTGTCTTCATTTTTCTCAACATCCCACATGCTTCATCCACTCTCCGAGCTCTCCCTAGAGCTTTGATGTATATTGTGAAGGTGTAAACATTGGGCTTCAAGCCTAGACTTTGCATTTCTATAAAACGTTATGATACCTATCTTGTTACTCCATTTTTCCCAGGAACTCATAAGTGAAAAATATCATTTCATGTTGGGTACAAGTCTTCTAATATCATCTTCTTGTATGAATCCATGGCTTCTCTCTAAAATCTAAATTTTAATAGTAGAGTTATCATAATATTGTATGACATGTTAGTTAGCACAAACCCATATCCTTTCATCTCTTCCAGGGCTAGAGGAGCTTACTGGATAACTCCTTTGAACCCAAAGACCCATTTTTTTATATAAAATCCATGGAATTAGGGTTACATTGTTTTTTCTCCATCAAATTGAGAATTTATATCATTGAATTGAACATGTGGACTAACCCTATAATTTCTAACATAGAATTGTACGCCTCTATGTGGTGCATGTATTTTGGTTTATGATCTACCCATGTGAAGAAAGTCAGTGCTTGTTTTGGATATGTATATGATTTCAAAACTTGTGCAACATGGTGTGGAGTTAGCTCTCCCTGATGTATAAACATGTGCGAAACATTAATATTTTCAAAAATCAACCCAAATCTTGAAGTTGCTTGAGTGGTCCTTTGTTTTTTTGAGGCCCCATTGCACACAACATTCTAGAAAGAAAACGCCATTAAAGTAGATATTTTGAAAGGTGAAAACCCTTTTCCTCTTTTTCCTTCCCTATTCAAAGTAAATACAACCTCTACATATCTTAGATTGCATGCTCCAAGTGCACAAAGCTCCATTGTTTCAGCCTTCAATTCCTCACCTCCAACCATATAGTCAATGAAACTCAATCTTTTCTCTTCTATTAGCACTTAAATCTAACCCTATGTTAGCACTTAAAAATGTACATGTTACTTAAGTCAGATGATTTAATATGGTATAAATCAATTATTGGCTTTAATGGATGCAATGTTTCCCCTCGATTCCATTTTTTTTTCTTTCCCTAGTGGGTTTCAACCTAATCGAACAATTGTGAAAAAATCAGGAATGTAGGGGATGTGAGGAAAGATAGTTTTCAGTTGAATGTGACTTTTGGGAGGAAAGACAATGATTAAGGAGCATTTCTCCAAGAAGTATATGATTTTGCACAAGTACAGGATCTGGCACATAAACGAAAAGAGTTATGATCTTGTGATGCAACCCCTCAAATATAATTTTTTTCTCAATGTGCCCTAATGCTTCTACAACCCTTCAAACAGATAAAAATTTTGTAACATCCTCAATAGATATCAACAACACCAGTAATAATTAATAGGAGGCCATCAAATGAAAATTATATTTATATAGATAACCACCCAAAAATCATGTAGAAAAGTAGAAATAAATAATCATATTGAATGCATACCTCTTGTTCCATCCCTGAACTCCTTGGCAACATGCAATGGAGTTTTATTCAATCCATGTTGGTTCACATTTTCTCCCTAACTCTTGCAAAAACACCATCACAACAACCACGATGGTCAAGTTTTGAATCAAATCCCACACTATTTTCAATGTGGGCATCCTTGTATTCCCATTTTCTTTCATCTGGGTATGGTTTAAGATCGATATTGATTAATAGAGTCATGGGTTCAACCCCCCACCCTCGTATTGGCGAAGGAAATTTCATCCCCCAAATGTACAGAAAAATATTTTTGGAACGTTCTGGGTTATGGATTTCCGAGATAGAGGACTATAAAACAATAAAGGTAGACATATGGTTAGCCTGCAATGTTCTTCTCATACACAGAAGCTTTTGAACTTGGTGCATGTAAGAGAAATAATATTAGAGTGATAATATTTAAAAAATCTAGTCATAAGAGAAATAATATAAGAGCGGTGTAATATTTTAAAAATTGACTCACAATGATCCACATGATTTGATATAAAATAAACTTTAAAAATTAAAATAAAGTTTGAAAATATTAATTTTTAAAATCTGTTGTTTAGTTATTTAATGCCATTCGAGTAGAATATCACAATGTTAGTCATGGTGCCATCATATTTTTATTTTATATTTTTTAAGGAAATTCTTTTACACATGCACCCCATCAAGCATAATTCATCATAACATATACTTTTGAAGTAAAATAAATCATATTATGGCTATTCTCAAACAAATTATCACCCATAGCCTTAGTGATGGTGTAAGGCTCATGTCAAAGTGATATGAGCTTTTTATAGGAGTTTGTCAATTGCCTCGTATGATATTTTTATATGATTTTGTCAATTTCCCTTTATGAAAGTCCAACCATAACTCATCACCAACCTTAAAATTATGTGGAACCTAATGGATTGTGTATCTACATGTACTTGGAGTTGGAAACTTTCTACAAAATATCATGAACTCATTGTTGAATTTGTCGGATATCTTCCTCAAAACTGGTTGTTTTACTTACCTTGTTCCAAGTATAGGAGGTATATTCATGTGTTATACCATGAAGATAGCTACATCAATTTGTTCCAATTGTTGGGACCCCAAACACCTGAAAGGCTTGTGGCCAATAGAAATATGAATAGTTTTGTCAAATTTCTGTTGAAAATATGGAAGGCTTTCAACACCTATACGTGGATGGTCACAATTGTGTACTCTAAAGACATCTATAACAATCCTATTGATTACTTCCTTTTATGTATAAATATTGGGATGGAAGGTAGTGGATTTAGTCAAGCTTGATCTCCATCATGGACCAAATGTTAAACTAAAAAAATACTAAGGAACCTACTATCGGCCCTATCAAGAAATATGGTCTTTGGAAACCCAAAATGAGCCAAAATATGCTCAAAGAAGAACTTATGAGTGAATTTTTGTGAAAAAATATTCTTACAAGGTGAAACAATTCCCATCCTAATGAATCAATCAACAATAAAAAAAACACATTCGTTACCATGCTTGGTTGAGGGAGTGCCAAAAAACACAAGGGAGCACTAGTTTCAATTTCATGGAAATGAATGAATAAGAGTGTGTGATAGGGAGTGTTAGCGAGTTCAAAGTGTGCTAAGGAGGGAGTGATAAGGTATTATAGGTAGTTCCAAGTCATGCTAGAGTGCTAGGGAAGCATGCCAAGATGTACCAAGTTGCAAGGTGTGCCAATGCATGTTAAGGAGTGTTAGTGAGTGCTATGGAAACACAAGGGAGAACTAGGTCAAAATGCATGGAAATGAATGAATAAGAGTGTGTGATAAGGAGTGTCATAGACTTCCAGGTGTATTAAGGAGGAGTGACATGGTATGTTAGGTAGTGCTAAGGCTTACTAGAGTCCAAGTGCCAGGGTGTGCCAATATGTGTTAGTAAGTGTTACTGAATGCTAGGGAAACAGAAGGGAGCACTAAGTCAAAATAATGTAGGGAAATGAATGAATAATATTTTTTGACAAGAAGTATCAGTGAGTTCCAGGTGTGCTAAGGATGGAATGATAAGATATTCTAGGAAGTGGTATTACATGCTAGAGGCTACGGAAACATACCAAGATGTTCTAGGTGCTAGGGTGTGCCAATGAATGCTAGGGAGTGTTAGGGAGTGTCATGGAACATAAGGCATCACTAGTTTCAAATGCATGGAAATGAATGAATAAGAGTGTGTGATAGTAAGTGTCAGTGAGTTTTATGTGTGTTAAGGAGGGAGTGATAAGGTATGATAGGTAGTGCCAAGGAATGCTATACTGCCAGGGCAACATGCCAAGATGTGCCAGTGGCATGGTGTGTCAATATGTGCCAGGGAGTGTTAGGGATTGCCATGGAAAAAAAGGGGGAACTAGTTCAAAATGCATGGAAATGAAGGTCAAACAAGGGTGAGTGATAGGGAGTGCCAGTGAGTTTGGATTGCGGTAAGGAGGGAGTGACAATGTTATATGCTAGGCAATACCAAGGCATGCTAGAGTGCCACAACATGTCAGGGAGTGGTAGGGTGTGCAAGGTAGTGGAAAAGCATGCCAAGGAATGAAGGGGGTTCTAACAAATGCCACATACTGGCAAGGATTATTCGACGTGCCAAGTACTATGGCATGTTCAGATGTAAACTATGTTGCTCAGTTGTTTTATGGCCACGATTGGACATGAGCCTTGACTTGGTAACTTGTAACTTGTTAAGTGGGTAAGTTGAAATTTTACCTGAGTAGCCTATGATGAGTTATAGTCAATTATTTGGTGCAAAGGTCATAGTATAGTTGTAGTAATCATACCTTGGTCAAGTTTTTGTAGTCGATACAAGACTTGGTTGGGTTCCCAAGTACCAAAAAAATTAAGGGTAGTTATGAGGACATGATATCTAAGGAGTTCCATGGCATGCCAAGGAATGAAAAGGAATGCTAACACATGTTAGAAATTAGCAATGCATGTTAAAGAGTGTTAGGGAGTGTCAGGGAATCACAAGGGAGAACTAGGTCAAAATGCATGGAAATGAACAAATAAGAGTGTGTGCCGAGGAGTGTCAACAAATTCCAGGTGTCTCAAGGACAAAGTGTGTTAGGAGAAGGTCATAATAGGACTTGTCGTAGGGATTCCTATGGTTACAACAATAGGATATTAAAAACAGTTTCAGATAAAGGGAGACTTTGGATTGGGCACAACATTGTTTTGCCAATGATTGGTTGGTTTCCCAGCTCGCAAAAAAAGTAAGGCTATCTATGAGGGCATGAAAACTATGGAGTGCTAATGTGTGCCAGAAAATTCCAAGAAGTACTAACACATGCTAGATAATTCCAAGGCATGTTAGGCATGCCAAGACAAGCCAACTGTTAAGGCATGCTGTTATAGCATCATTTCTCACCTTGATATGATTCATGATTTATTTTATGGCTTTGGGCACCCATTCCTACAGACTTGGACAAATTCACTAAAAAACAGTGTAAAAATCCCCATACGCGACTATGCCCGTACTTTTCCGCGTGTATATGCGAGTCCAACTTCACTTTTCCGCGTATGCCATTAAAATGATTAAAAAATATATAATTATTCCCTATTTTCGGGCTGGGTTGATGGTTACTCAGGTAGTTCAACCACCCCAGCACATGGCCAACTGTTTCCAACTATTGAAACTACTTGGGGGGAGTATAAAAACCCCTCATGTGTATGGCCTAAGGGAGAGAGAGAATTTATTGATATTATACTCTGTTGGTATTCCCTATCCAAGTCTGATTCCCCGTGCCTCCTGCACTTTCCCAGTTCATTATAGGAAACCCTTGTTTCCTTGAGATGCTCATCTCCCTATATGTCATCTCGTATGCACCAGTTTGGAAGGAGTCTTAACGAGGCAAGGGCTGGACGGATCCGGACGACGGTCTGCTCGAAGGCCGTGGAAGGATTCAGGTGATCTCTCCACTCGTTACTTCTGTACATGCTATTTATAATACAGAAGTACCATCTTGTTCCCGAAATATACGTGTTAGTGTATGCTTATATGTATGAGAAAATTGTTATTTAAGCATTCATTATGATCTATTTAATGTTTTATATGGATTTCACTAACATTTAGAGTAGATATATGTTGTACAACCAGTTCTTCGTGCTTGTTTCTTCTTGTCTTTCAGGTTAAGAAGGAAGGATGGTTGCTGGGGGTTTGAACCCTGCGGGATCTGCTTCAACCGTAGGACCTACGGGTAACTTCCTCGATCTACTCTATTTAGTTTTTCTGAACATTCATGGTTGTGTGAGTCGTTCTTAAGTAGCATGCCCCTGCTCTGTGGAGGTTGTAACCCAACGAACCTCTAGGGTGATATTCCCCGAAACACATGCAAAGCACTAGTTTTAAATGCTTGGAAATAAAGTGCCAACGAGTTCCAAGTGTGCTAAGGAGGCAGTGACAAGCTATGTTATGTAGTTCCAAGGCATGCTAGAGTCTTAGGGAAGCATACCAAGATGTGTCAAGCGCTAAGGTGTGCCAATTCTTACTAAGGAGTGTTAGGGATTGCTAGGGAAACACAAGGGAGTACTAGGTCAAAATGCATGGAAATGAATGAATAAGAGTGTTTTACGGGGAGTGTGAGTGAGTTCCAGGTGTGCTAAGGAGAGAGTGAAAAAGTGTGCTAGGTAGCGCTAAGTAATTCTAGAGTGCCATGGTGGCATGTGACCGATATTTTTCAAGTGCAAGGGTGTGACAGGGAACACAAGGGAGCAGTAGGTAAAATTAATGCATGGAAATGAAAAAATAATAGTTTGTGATAGGAAGTTTCAGTGAGTTCTAGGTGTGCTAAGGAGTGAGTGACAAGGTATGCTAGAGGTCAGGGAAACATTCTAAGATGTGTTAGGTTCTAAGGTGTGGCAATGCATGTCATGGAGTGTTATGGGGATCCAAGGAAAGTCAAGGGAGAACTAGTTTCAAATGCATGGACATGAAGAAGAGTGTGTCATAGGGTGTTAGTGAATTCTAGGTTTTCTAAGGAGGGAGTGATAATGTATGCTAGGTAGTTCCAAGGAATGCTAGAGTGTCAGGGCGAAATTCCAAGATGTGTCAGGTGTCAGGGTGTGTCAATATGTTCCAGGGAGTGTTAGGGAGGTCCACAGAAACAAAAGGGAGAACAGTTAAAAATGCTTGGAAATGAATGGCTAAGAGTGTGTGATAGGGATTTTCAGCGAGTTCCAAGTTCTCTAAGGAGGGAGTGACAATGTTATATGTTAGGCAGTGTCAGGGCATGCTAGAGTGTTAGGGAATGTCAGGGAGTGCTAGGGTGTATTAGGGAGTGAAAAAAATGTTAATAAATGTAGGGGACGTTAACACATGCCACATAGTTATAAGGTAGTTTTAAACGTGCTATGTTCTATGGCATGTCAAGATGCAAACTATGTCTCTTAGTTGTTTTTTGGCCACAATTGGTTATGAGCCTTGACTTGGTAACTTGTTACGTGGGATGAGTTGAGATTAGAGATGAGGAGCCTAAGATGAGTTATAGGAAGTTATTAGGTGAACAAGGCATAGTCTATTTATAATAACTATAACTTGGTCAAGCTATTATAGTCAAGGAAGGACTTAGTTGGGTTCCAAAGTATTAAAAAATGTAAGGGTCGTTGTGAGGGCATGATAGCTAAGGAGTGCCAAGGCATGCCAATGAATGAAAAGGTGTGCTAACACACGGAAGACGGTGTCAATAGATGTTGAGGAGTGTTAGGGAGTTCTAGGGGAACACAATGGAGAATTAGGTCAAAATTCTTGGAAATGAACGAATAAGAGTGTGTGACAAGGAGTGCCAGTGAATTCCAGGTGTCCCAAGGATGAAGTGTTTTAGGATAAGTTTAAAATAGGAATTACAGGAGGGAAGCCTATGGTTATGATAAAGCATGGAAAAATTAATTTCAGAGAAAGGGAGACTTTGGGTTCAGCACAGCATTGTTTTTCTAATGACTTGGTTGGGTACCCAAGTTGCAAAAAAAGTAAGGCTATATATGAGGGTATGACAGCTAGAGAGTGCCAAGGTGTTCCATGGAATGTAAGGTTCCCAAGTAAGGGTAGTTGTGAGGGAATGAGTTCCAATGCATGCTTGGGAATGCTAAGACGTTCCAGATAGTGTGAAGGCATGTAAAACATGCTAAGATGTTCCAAGTGCTAAGGCATGCCAATATGTTCAATGGTGTAAAAATGTGTGTCAGGGATGTTGAAGGAAAGAAAAGGGAGAAAAACATTAATCTACAAGGATATGAACACATAATAAGGTTAATAAGTCATCAATTTACCTTTTCCATGAGGGGCATGCTAGGCACACGAACACTAGGTGCGAATAGGTGCCAAGTGCCAAGTGTTGGTGCATTCTAAATGCCAAATATTCCTCTATTGATTCTCATCTATTTTCCAATAATTTACCTCAAACAACTTTCATATTAAGCCATGCCAAAGCATACCAAGTCATCTCAATGCATGTTAGACATGTTAATACTTTCCAAGCACTAAAATGTGCTAAGTGCCGATGTGTGTCAGGGAGTGTTATGCATTTTATGGAGTGCCAGGGCATGTAGAAAAGTGCTAAGTAGAGAGTAACAATGCATGTTGAGGAGTGTTAAGGAGTACTAGGACAATAGAAGGGAGCACTAGGAAAAAATTCATGGAAGTGAATGAATATGAGGGTGTGTCAGGGAGTGTAATGAGTGCTAGTTGCCATTCCAAGGAGGGAGTGAGAAGGTATTCGAAGCATTCACACATCATATTGATCAGTCACTTATTACCATTCCCACACCATAAAAAACCCTAAAAATTTCGTTCTTAAAATATCTTGTGTAGTTTCCTAATGTCATTCAAGTAGAATCTCACAATTAATTATGTCAGTAACGGTGCAATCATTTGTTAATTCTCTTAAAGGAACTCTTTCTAGACATGCACACCATCAAACATAAATCATCGAGTGAAAATAAATGGAAATAAATGGATAAGAGGGTGTGTTGGGGAGTTTTAACGAGTGTCAGGTGTGTTAAGGGGGGAGTGAAAAGGCATGCTAGGGAATACTATGGAATGTAAAGAAGTGTCAGGGTGTGCTAACATGTACGAGATAGTGCCAAGGCATGCCAATGCATTCCAGGCATGCCAAGACATGCCATGTGTTAAGGCATGATGAGATGTGCAAGGTGTTAGGGTATGCGAACCTGTGTCAAGGAGTGTCAGGCGACAAAAGGGAAAACCAAGTTAAAATGAAAATAAATGAAAACATATGAGGGTTAATAATTCAGGACCTTACCTTTTCAAGAGGGACATGCTAGGCATACCAAAATTAGTGCCAAGACATGCTAAGGGCCACGTTTTAGTATGTCTTAAGTGCCAAATCATCCTCTGTTACTTCTCTCTTAATTGTGAATAATTGATCTCAAATAAATTTTATCTTAAACCATGCCAAGTAATTACAAGGAATCAAAACACATGCCATGAATTTTCAAGTGCCACCAATTGCCAAGAGCCAATATGTATCAGGGAGTTATAGGTCATGCTATGGAGTTCTAGGTTTGCTAAGGAGGGAGGGAAAATATATGCTAGATAGTTCCAAGGCATGTTAGAGTGCTAGGGAATCATGCCAATATGTGCCAAGTGCTAATGTGTGTTGAGTGCTAACGAGTGCCAGGGAAACAAAAGGGAGAACTCTGTAAAAATTCATGGAAATGAATGGATAAGAGTGTGTGACATGGAGTGTCAACGAGTTACAATTGTGCTAAGTAGGTATTGAGATGGTATGCTAGGCAGTGCTAAGTCATGCTAGTGTGCCAGAGTGTCATGTGTCCAAGATGTGCCAGGTGCTAGGGTGTTCCAACACATGTTAGGAAGTGTTAGGGAGTCCTAGGGACACATAAGGGGGCACTAGGTGAAAATAATGCATGCAAATGAATGATTAAGAGATTGTGATAGGAAGTGTTAGTGAGTTCCAGGTGTGCTAAGGAGGGAGTGACAAGGTATGTTAGGCAGTGATAAGGTATGCTATAGGTTAGGGAAACATGCCAAGATGTGTCAGGTGCTAGGGTGTGCCAATGCATGTCAGGGAGTGTTATGGAGTGCCAAGGAAATACAAGGGATAAATAGCTTCAAATTCATGGAAATGAATGAATAAGAGTGTGTGACAGGGATTGTTAGCAAATTCTAGGTGTGTTAAGGAGGGACTGACAAAGTATGTTAGTTAGTTCCAAGGAAAGCTAGAGTGCCAGGGTGACATGCCAAGATTTTCCAAGTGTTAGGGTGTGCAAATGTGTGTAAGGGAGTGTAAGGGAGTTCCATGGAAACATAAGGGAGAACTAGTTAAAAATTCATGGAAATGAATGGATATAGAGTGTGTGAGAGGGAGTGTCAGTGAGTTCCAACTGTGCTAACGAGTAAATGTCAAGGTTATACGCTAGGAAATGCCAATGCATGCTAGAGGGCCAGGTAATTTCGAGGAATGGTAGGGTGTGTTAGGGAGTTCCAAAGAATTTCAAGGAACACATGGGATGCTAACACGTGCTACATAGTGCCAAGGGATTGTTATACATTCCAGATGTTATGGCATGTCAAGATGTAAACTATGTTGCTTAGTTGTTTTATTGTCACGATTGGACGTGAGCCTTGACTTGGTAAATTGTTAAGTGGAATGACTTAATATTGGCCATGAGTAGCCTAAGATGAGTTATAAGTCATTCTTAGGTGAAAAAGGCATAGTCTAGTTGTAATAAATGAAACTTGGTCAAGTTGTTGTAGTCGACGCAGGACTTGGTTGGGTTCCCAAGTTTAAAAAAAATAAGGGAAGTTATGAGGACATTACAGGTAAGGAGTGCCAGTTAGTGCTAATTCATGACGATAAGTATTGGGGAGTGTCAAGGAATCATAAGGGAGAACTAGTTCAAAGTGCATGGAAATGAATGAATAAGATTTTTTTCCAGGGAGTATCAATGAATTCCAAGTGTCCCATGGACGAAGTGTGTTAGGAAAATTTCATAATAGTACTTGCAGGAGGTAATCTTATGATTGTGATAAGGGGGTGAGTGAATCTAGACACAACACTATTTTTTCAATAACTTGGTTGGGTTCCCAAGCCACAAAAAAGTAAGGTTATCTATGAGGGCATGCCAACTAGGGAGTGCCAAGGTTTTCAGGGAATCCAAGGAAGTTCTAAGACATCCTATAAATTTCCAAGGCATGTTAGGCATTCCAATATGTGCTAGGTTCTAGGTTCTAGCCCTAACGCATGCTAGGGAGTGCCAAGGAAATAGAAGGGAAGACTAGTTTCAATTGCATGGAAATGAATGAATAAGAGTGTGTAATAGGGAGTTTTAGAATGTTCTAGGTGTCCTAAGGAGGGAGTGTAAAGGTATGCTAGGAAATTCGAAGGCATTATAGAGTGATATGAAATCATTCCATGATGTGCCAAGTTCTAGGGTGTGTTAATGTGTGCCAAGGAGTGTTAGGGAGTGCTAGAGAAACACAAGGGATAACTATGTCATAATGCATGGAAATGAATGAATAAGAGTGTGTGACAAGGAGTGTCAACGAGTTCCAAGTGTGCTAATGAGGAATGACAAGGAATTATTGGTAGTGCTAAGGAATTCTAGGGCACTAAGGTGGCATGTGGCCAAGATGAGCCAACGCGTTCAAGGAAGTGTTAACTGGGAGTGATAGGGAAACACAAGGAAGCACTATTTCAAAATGCATGGAAATGAGAAAATAAGAGTTTGTGAAGTTTCAGTGAGTTCCATGTGTGCTAAGGAGGGAGTGACAAGGTATTATAGGCATTTTTAAATCATGTTAGAGGCCAAGGAGACATGCCAAGATGTCCTATGTGCTAGGGTGTACCAACACGTGTGAAGGAGTGTTAAGGAATGCTATGGAAACACAAGGGATCACTAGGTAAAAATTCATGCAAATAAATGATAAATGGTTTTTGACTGGGAGTTTCAATGAGCTCTAGGTGTACTAAGGAAAGAGTGAAAAGGTATGCTATATAGTTCCACGGAATGCTATAGTGCTAGGGTGACGTGCCAAGATGTGCCATGTGTTAGGGTGTGCCAATGTTTGTTAGGGAGTGTTAGGGAGTGTCAGGTAAACAAAAAGAAGCACTAGATCAAAATTCATGGAAATGAACGAATAAGAGTGTGTGATAGGGAGTTTCAATGAGTTCTAGGTGTGTTAAGGAGGGAGTGACAAGGTTATATGATAGGCAGTTCCAAGGTATGATAAACTACCAAGGTGGGTCAAGAAGTGCTAGGGTATTTTAGGGAGTGTAAAAGAATGTCAAGGAGTGTAGGGGATGCTAACACATGCCACATAGTTCCAATGAATTTAAGACATGCCAAGCGTTATGATATGTAAAGATGTAAATTGTGTTTCTTAGTTGTTTTACGACCACAGTTGGATTTTATGAGCCTTGTCTTGGTAACTTTATAAGTGGGATGAGTTGAGATTGGACATGAGTATTCTGAGATGAGTTACATGTACTTCTCAGGTGAACAAGGAATATGTTGAATTTCCATGACACATAAGAATCTAGGTATGATATTACAATATTTGATGCAAACACACTCAAATGCCACAACACATCTACTATGCACAATGAAATCTACACACATCAGGGAATAAAATAGTGCACATGACAATTTTTAACTTGTTCAAATCATTCTTCGTTAAATTAAAAACTATAAGATAATAGGCTAGAGCTCTTGTACTAGGGATCATCTCCCTTTAAAATCACATTGATACAAGGAATACAACTAGGGCTTGGAGTTAGTGCTTTGACAACAAATCTACCTTGAACAAAGACAACACTTGACCTACTTTTTGTTGGTGGCCACACATAGCCCTTTCACCACATGTCTTGAACACGTATGGCAGGTTCTCTTTCCTCCCATTATGCAACTCCTCAATATTCCTCTATCAATGAACTCAACTCCTTTAGGTTACTGAACTCAGCTCAAAAAAAATTCTATCTATCTACCTCTTTTTTCCCTTAAGTTCTACAACATTTAGGGTTTTTCGATCAGTTGTTCACAACTCTGTTATGAACAACTCTTTGTTCTGCCCACTTTTTCCATATTATTTCTCCAATATGACAAGTCTAGGGATATGGATTTTTCCCTTCTTCTCAATGACTCAATCCTCTAAAATATAGTGAACTAGGGCTAGTTGGCTAGCCCACTTGACTACTACTTTAGTCCTTCAAAGTCTGCACGTCCTTAGGTCCAATACACCTACCCTTATACCAATCTTGTTTTCCTTCACAATTCTTCCCTTGCAACTATTTGGGAGCATACAATATTGGTTTTGCTGCCTCAAATTTAATTTAAGTGCTTTAGGATAAGGTTGAGCCTTTGTCAAAGGAAGAAACTAATCCTCATAAATTTTTTCTCTGCATGAAAATATATTGGTGTAATGAATATCATCAGCCTCACCATCATCTTCCAGTACCTCACTAACAGTGTCATTGTTTAGCTCCACACTCTTATTGAAATTCAAAATGGATTTCTTGTCTACTACTCCCTCAGAGATGTTGCGATGATTTAACCACGAGAGTTATATTTAGTCCTGCCATAAAATTCAACTATATTGTTTCTATCTGACCATTCTTCCTTTTTTCTAACATTCACTTTTTCAGTACTGAGTTCACTATTTAAATTTACAAGAGTAACCTCAAGCTGGAGTGGCTTCTAAATGTGTGCCTGGACACAAGGGAGTGACTCATTTTTTAATGATCAAACTGAATTTCTACCAAAAGATGTCCAGGACATGTCCATTCACCATAATTATCGACCCTCATTTTTAGCCTGCTTTATTTTTCCATGAAATTATTTATCATAATAGTTGTAGGTGTTATAAATGGGAGAATGAATAAAACATGCCACATATGATTTGAGACTATTTTGCTAGAGAATCACGTATAGATGTCATTCTACATCAGGGCTATCATGGTATATTCCCTCTAGATCTGAAATACCCTCTCCAAATGTACCAACAATTTTTTCTCTTTCCAATTATATGTCGCCTTCTTCGTCTAAGATGGCAACAACTTCTTCAAATTATGGCCTCAAAGCTTCCTCTGTGAGCTTGTTAAAAAAAATGTTTTTTTCTTTTATCAAATGTACCATGCAGTGTTGACTCCTCTCTCCACATACCCTTTTCTAGTCCTTTCAACCACCATGCTTTAAGAAATATGCTAAACCATGAAGTAAACTTTAAAGTTACACCCAAAGAATTGCCACAATGTTCTCTCTTCTTATGCCACTGAAATCGGCTGCTTTATATTTTGGAAGCAATTTTCATTTTATTTTTTTGACCTTGTGACATCTTACATAATTTATGTAACTCATGATTTTTTTGGAGTACTCATAATTGTGTAATCCAGGAAAATTATGAGTTACATAAATTATTGAAATTATTGAGTGTAATTTTTAGTTTCCTACTCTTATTGAAATTCAAAATGGATTTCTTGTCTACTACTCCCTTGAAGATGTTGAGATGATTTAACAAGAAGATTTTTCTTCAGTCCTGCCAAAAAATTCAACGATATTTTTTCTATCTGACCATTCTCTTTTTTTTCTAACATTCACTTGTTCACTAATAATATCACTATTTAACTTTACAAGAGTAACATCAAGTGGTGTCTCAATGTGGCCCTCGACAAATAGTGCCTCATTTTTCAATGATCAAACTAAATTTATACCAAAAGGGGTCCAGGACAGGGCCAATCACCATAATTATCGACCCTCATTTTTAGCCAGCTTTACTTTTCCATGAACTTATTTATCATAATCTTTGTAGGTGTTATAAATGGGAGAAGCACTGAAATACACCACATATGATTTAAGATAGTTTTTCTTTACAAAAGCATCTAGATCTCATTCTACATCAAAGATGTCGTGATATCTTTCCTCTGTATCTGTAGTACCCTCTCCAATTGTATCAGCAATGTTGTCTCTTTAAAATTATACATTGCCTTCTCCATCTAAGATAATCAAATTCAAATTATGGCCTCAAAGCTTCCTCTATGGGCTTGTAATAAAATTTTTGTTTTCTTTCTTTCATCAAATGTACCATGTAATGTTGACTCCTCTCTCCACTCACCCTTTGCCAACCCTTTCAACCAACATGCTTAATAAATATGCTAAATCATGAAGTAAACTTTAAATTTACACCTAAATCATTTCCAGAATGTTCTCTCTTCTTATGCCACTAAATTTAGTTGCCTTATATTTTGGAAGAAGTTTTCATATTTATTTTTTATTTTGACCTTGTGATATCTTACATAATTTATGTAACTCTTGATTTTTATGGAGTACCCGTAATTTTCTATGAAAAGTAATTATGGGCACTCCATAAAAATCATGAGTGACATAAATTATTGAAATTATTAAGTGTCATTTTTAGCTCCCCACTCTTAATGAAATTCAAAATGGATTTCTTGTCTACTACTCCCTCAAATATGTTGAGATGATTTAACCATAATAGTTTTCTTCAATCCTAGTTATAAATGAGTTCACTATTTAACTTTACAAGGGTAACCTCAAGCTGGAGTGGTGTCTCAATGTGGACCTGGACACAAGGCAGTGACTCATTTTTCAATGGTCAAACTGAATTTCTACCAAAATATGTCCAGGACAGGGCCATTCACTATAATTCTTGACCCTCATTTTTATACTGTTTTATTTTTCCATGAAATTATTTATCATAATATTTGTAGGTGTTATAAATGGGAGAACCACTAAAAGACACCACATATGATCTGAGACTGTTTTGCATGAGAAAAGTGTCTAGATCTCATTCTACATCAGGGATGTCGTGGTAACTTCACTATGGATCTGCGGTACCCTCTCCAAATGTACCAGAAGTGATTTCTCTTTCCAATTATATGCTACCTTTTCCATCTAATATAGCAAAAAATTCTTCAAATTATGGCCTCAAAACTTCCTCTGTGAGCTTGTAAAAAAAATTATATTTTTTTCTTTCATTAAATGTACCATGCAGTGTTGACTCCTCTCTCCACTTACCCTTTTCCAACCCTTTCAACCACCATTCTTTAAGAAATATGCTAAACCATGAAGTAAAATTTAAAGCTACACCTAAACCATTACCACAATGTTCTCTCTTCTTATGCCACTGAATTCAACTGCTTTATATTTTAGAAGTAGTTTTCATATTATTTTATTTTATTTTGAACTTGTGATATCTTACATAATTTATGTAACTCATGATTTTTTTGGAGTACCTATAATTGTGTATGATAGTTAATGGCTATTCTATACTAATATATTGGACCTACGTTCTTCCCAAATTCAATGTGAGAGGTTTGGCAGTATGATTGCATGTTTCTGATATCCCTCCATAAATGTTTTGTCTCTACATTTTCCACCTTAAAAATTAGAGTTCCATGATCCACATCAGCAATATTGATTCAGAAAGGAAGTTGCAAAGGTGCTTTATGATATAGATTATAAATATGGTTATATTTTTACTAATTAATTTATATGCTTATCATACCTATGGAATAGGACCCCCCAAATCCAAATGAATGTGTATTTTGATGCAAATGTACAAGTTGTAGATAAAATGGAAATGTTGTTTTGAGAGGTTTTTTATTTGCTCTGTTAGATAGGACAGAAAATCCCCACATCTAGATCCTTTTATTTTGGTATTAAGGTTACTGAATCAAGGAGGAAAATTACAGAGCTTCAAGGAATGTTGCATAAAGATATAGTTGAATTTGAGGTGATACTATATAAGTATATAAAGGATGTTTAGTATACTTTAGGTTTTCTAACATGATATTATGCTAGAATAATCTTTCCACTTAATGAATATTTCCATATTTTTTTATAGAAATTGCTTAGTTGGAAATAATTTCTTCATATATTAATTCATTCTTTTAATACAATCTGTCAAATTCAAACAAGGTTTTTTGCAAGAGGCCATCATTAGTGACGGGCAAGTTGGAAGCCATGTTGCTGATATTTCAAAGCTAAACAGTATAAGGCGTCTTCTTCTTTATGAATCCTATGAATAGGATTGTCATATTTGCCATTATTCATAACCGAGTCATATATACTCACCTTTTTTTACTTTTTGGCATGCAAAACAACCTTTTAAAGGTATATTTTTAAGTTTTCACAATAGATTTACATGACTCACAAGGTGACAAAACAATCTTTTGGGTAATTGTAGATTTTAGGTTTTATAATTATAGGTTATTTATGGGTTGTAATTTTCTTCAAAGTTTCACTTTTAATTGAGTATTCAACCGAACATATTGAGTATCTTATACATAACTACTTTTGATTGAGTATCAACTCTTTTGCTTCATTATAATTAAGTCCATTTTTTACTAGAAGATAACTTAACACATTGTTTTTTTTCCAATGTTTTGTAGTCTTAAAGTGAACTAATTACTATGTTATTGTTTGGTGTCCACTGCTAAAAAGAGATACTCTTACTATTACACGTTTCAATTTTTTTTATTTGTTGGTTGCTGCCATGTTTCGAGTGCAAACTCATGAAATTCCAAATTGCGTGTCGCTTTATGTGAAGGGGATATATATATATATATATATATATATATATATATATATATATATATATATATATATATATATATATATATATATATATATATATATATATATTTTTTTTTTTTTTCCCTGTTGTTCCTTGGATATTCGT
Organism: Pinus albicaulis; assembly: GCA_034641835.2. Classification (NCBI taxonomy): domain Eukaryota; kingdom Viridiplantae; phylum Streptophyta; class Pinopsida; order Pinales; family Pinaceae; genus Pinus; species Pinus albicaulis. Next base: position 934,243,816 of record CM076576.1, read on the forward strand.
GTTACATTTTCATAGAAGTTTAGATATCATTCAGATATCTAAAATTTCTAATTTTAATTTGAATATTTACATGATAAAGGAAAGATAAAGGTCCCAATTATAAAAATTCACCGAACAGCAACAACATTGAGATTTTTCTTTCATTCAACCTGTAAAATATTGTATCTATCTTCATCAAGGGCCTTCCTCCATATTTTATACACTTATGACATTTCCTTTGCAATATTTGGTGCATTTGAGTGTTATAGGTCATTTGTAGGCCATAATTAATGTCTTCATATTTTCAATTCTAATTGAGTATTAAACTGAACATATTGAATCTCTTTTATGTAACAATTTTTCCCTCCAGCCACTTTTCATAACTTCCATAACCATTAGGTAGGGACTTGTATCTTCGATTATGTTTTTCTTGTTTAGTAAAAAATTTTCGGGACTTTAATTTATTGAACGTTGTAGAATTTACAATATATAAAGTTTCAAGATATAATTTTTAAAAGTCTAATTCTTTAAAGGGTTCTAGCTCAATGGAAGAGCACCTACTTTACAAGTAGGAGGTTGGTGGTTCGATGCCATCGTTCCTTGATATTCATATGGAATGGAGGTGATTAATTTTTTTATTACAGAGGATATTTTGACTTTTGGCTCCCCGTGATTTGCAAGATTGGCAAGAAAAAATATATAGGGAACCACATCAAACCACTTTGGAGTCCAAGTATCTAGCCTTCCTGGACTTAGAGAGGGCTCTCTCTATGTAAGTGTTTATAAATGATATGTCTTTATGCTTTTGTTTTATGATATTAGGCTAGTTATGAAGTTCTAAGGACTTGTTTGTTTTGATTGATTTATTGGTTGATAGAACAATGGTGTGATTAATTGAGGAAGTGTTTTAGCTGAATATATAGACCATGAGAAACATCAATCCATTGGGCTATGGAGTCATAAAAGGATTTAATTGTTCATCAACTCTACAATGGTTTTCATAGCGCAAGCTAAATATATCAAGTGGATCTCTTAGATTAGATGGAATATGAAATGACAATAAGTTGTGAAAACAGTAAAAGGGCAATCAAGAATCCTTTAATCTTACTTCAACAAGAAAATCCTTTTAGGTAACTGTTTGAGGAAAACAAAAGGATATGGCATACCATAAACTTCTTTGGCGAGACTTTAATAAGCAAACCTTTAAGACAACAATCCAACAATCCTAGAATTATTTTCATATAAAGAAAACATTCAAGATAACAATGAGTGAAACTAAAGAGAAAGATAGACTTGTCTTCTTTAATCAAACACTCTAAAGACCTTCAAAGTAACAGTTCAAGACAAACCAAAGGACAGGGCATACCATAGAATTATTTGGCTAGAATCTACTACGTAAACTTCAAAGAAAGGTCTTAAAAACAATATTTCAATCTACACCAAAGGACAGGGCATACCATAGACTTCTTTGGCTTGAATCTATTAAATCATTTCCAAGACAACAAGCTAGGTGGAACCAAAGAGCAATTAATAATTCTCCAGTCAAACCTTGCAGAAGAAAACATTAAGATAAATAAAGACGACAGAATTAGGGTGCCAAGACAACATATCCTAATCTAAAATTTATGTTCTTTTATCAGAGAAATAATGGACAGAATGGAAAACAGAAGGAAAACATTAACAAATAAAGGATAACTTCACCATTAACATAGCTCAAGAATCTTGTGAACATGCTTGTATTACTGATGCTCAAAACAACTACATTACTCTAGTACAATATATCTGTGTAGCTCAGAGCTTTCTCAAATCCAGCCTATTAGTCTTCAACTAGTTCAGCAACCAGCAATTAGCCAACCAACCAACCGACACCAAAAATGAATAATACATGTAGTATTTATCTGCAAAATGAGGAGGTTATCTTAAGTTAGTGTTTCAGATGTGTATTTATTACTGAGTTAATGTGTTTTTGACCTTTGAGACCTTGCAAGGCCCAAGGAAAAATATCTCAGAGTGACTCACTGTAATAATAACTCCTAACTTAACTGTTTGAGCTAACTTTTGGAGTATTTGATTTTAAGGCTTTTCAATAACTTTTACAATAACTGCAGAGTAGCTGAGAAATATGTTTGACTGTTTTAATAACTGCTGATGTATTTATTAAAATAAAACATGTTGTAGGTGTCCAAATGTATCTATGAAGAAGTAAATGCTTTTGGTTTAATCATTCGAATCTACTTTTGTGCTGGTCTGTCTTTGTTTTATCCTTTAAACTTTGTTTTAGCACTTTAAACACTTGATTTGTCTTTACTGTGTATCTTACTGTCTTTTCTCTTATTCTGCCTTTATCTCTGATTTATGGCTAATCCTTTTAATTTGTCCTTTAATCCTTGATTTTATCTTTAACCCTTTAATCTTCACTATTACGACCTTTTGGCTATTTTGTTTTCCTTTTCTTGCATTTGTGTTTGTATTTACTGAGCAGTGGAGCACATTTTGTTGTTTTGAGGGCTTGAATAACCATCAATGGTCCTGATCCATTGATAACTATGCTTGATATTATTCCTCTAGTCCTTTTATTGAAACAAGATATCTAAATTGTCACATAGAAATCTTATTCAAGCAATTTTGGACCCTAGGGATGCAATTCTCGCATTCCTGCCATGATACCTGCACAATAAAAACAACCAGTTAGCTTAAAACCTGGATTCGTGGATTTTCTACATTTTTTCAGGGTTTTTAGGCATTAGGAGTGCTTACAGAGGTGTTAATAGCGGATCGGGCTTTATCGCAGTGCCACGGGGCTCTTGAACATTTGAATTGGATGGTGGTATTGGGATTTGGCAGGAGGAATAAGAGTGGTTTTCACGAGCGAGGGAGGTTGTTTTCGCATGGGATGGAGGCAATAAGCAGTTTCGGTGGAGAACGTGCGACTCCATAGGGAAGGCACCACATGGTGGATGGGACATGGGAAAATACCGCCCATTTCACAGAGTTTTGGGTTGTTTAACCCCCGCGCCAGAATCAATGTGATATTGGATCAGAGTCGTTGGATCTTGGGGGACATAGATCGATGGTAATCGGGGTGAAAGGAGGAGCAGGTAAGTCTGATGGTGGAACCCAGGCAGATAGGTGGTGGGTTTTATTAGAGTGCGGGGTTTGATGTATGCGGGGCCTGAGGGTTTATAGAATAAGGGAAGGCACTTATTTACATGGAGAGGGGGAAGGGTTATGTGGGGATTTTAACAAAGTGCGGGGGCTAAAACAAAAACCTTTAAGGCGGGGCTGAAATATTTATAAATGGGCGCAGTAAAAAACAAAAGGGGTTGGGTTTTATATTAATAAAACAGAGTTTTTAATATAAAATATAGGTCTCTAAGGGTTTATTTATATTTAAAATAATGTAAAAGGGGGACTTTTTTACATTGTTTTAATGAAATAAGGGTAATTTATGAGGTGAGGGGGTTTAGTGGAGATTTTAGTGGGGAAAATGAGGAAATGAGGCCTTTGGTAGGAAAAAGGATGAAAATGAGAGGATTTAAGCCCAAAATGAGTTCTTAAGAGTATCAGGGTGATTTGAGAAGGAAAACTGAGAGATAGTAAAAAGGTTTTATGAAGATAATGAAGGTAGTGAGATTTCTAAAGATAGTTAATAGTCAAGGAATGCTATCTTCGGTAGACTGTAGAAAATCCATAGTCACCTAGTGAAACTGTCGAATACAGGAGGATAACATTGACCATCACCAATGAGCTTATGGTGACATTTTTTTACCCTCATAAAAATAACAAATGGTGACGGTAAACAAACGCCACCATATATACGCATCAATAGTGATGACCATGAAAGGCCCATCACCATAAATCATTGTTGTTGATATGAAATGGTGAGGGTCACTTTTTGTCATTATAGTCAGTATTTGTGACGGACCTTGAATTCACCAATGAGCTTATCATGGCATTTTTTGACCCTCACCAAATATGAAATGGTGACGGTCAATGAACGTTACCATATATATGCACCAATAGTGACGGCCATGAAAGGTCCATCACAATAAATCATTTCTATTCATATGAAATGGTGATGGTAACTATCTATCATTATAATCAATATTCATGACATACCTTGAATGTCACCACAACACATACTTTCTGCGATGCCACCTTTGGTGACGCTCAGTTTTTTGGTGACTGAGGCTATTGTCTATCACCATTGCTCATATGAAATGGTGACGGATGGTGACGGTCACTATCTGCCATGATAAATCATTATTGGTGATGAACCTTGAACATCACCAAAACACCTATTCTTTTAGTGACTCCACATTTGGTGACGTCCAAATTTTGGTGATGAAGGCTCTTTTGACCATCACCAATGAGCTTATGGTGACATTTTTCGCCCCTCGCCAATCCCCTTTTTTCTTGTAGTGTTAATAATCTTATGTATTATAGGGGAAAGACGAGGCCATGGAAATATACCATGTCATATCAAATAAGGACACAATGGATGTTGCACGACATCAAGTAATCAAATTTTTACTTAACTTGGGAAGAATTTTGTGACAGATTCATCTGTTTCCATAATATTATTAGAATTTACAATTAATATCCAATATTGAAATAAATTAATGCATGTTGTTGATATTTCATGTGGTTATTGGAGCAAGTGCATAGCTTAATCCTTAAACTACACAAAGAAAAAATAACATATGTATATGGGCGTGGATCTAAAATTTTTAAATCACGAAGAATTTAGTGGATGGAAGAGGATATGACAACGGATCCTCTAGACACAAAAATAATTGAACTGAAGAAGAGGTTGGTCAAGAGTATAGTGCACAGGATGGGACTTTTTAAGTGATGTTTGATTATATTTCTTTGAAATTGATACATTTAGGGTTTATCCAATTCTTGAAAAATATTTTTAAATAGTTGTTGTGTTTGTCAATAGGTAGAAGATGGTGATGAAATAATGGCTAGTAATACCCAAGATCCAAGTGGGATATTAATTTTTAGACAAGATGATCCAAACCATACTTTAAACCATACCAAGGTGAGAATAGCATATCTAAAGAGAACTCTACCACCTGAGAAATTTGAAAAAATGATGAGATTAGCATACACTGATGACATGCCACCTAACCTTAATGATGATGATCATGATAGTGAAAATACATTGCATGAAGAAGGATTGAATTAAATTCTTATAGGTTTCTTTGGGGATCAAAAAAATAATGACAATAATGATCATTTGGTTCAAATTAATGATGAAAATATGGGAATTACCACCAATGTAATGTTGATGATAAAAACCTGAAAGGCTTCATCAAGAAAGAAATAAAGATTCCCTTGTTCAAATCGGGCGCAAGTAGAACCTCAAAACTGACATGCATATTAACATTATTATAAATCGAGTCATTATTTGGTTGGTCAGAAAAATGATTCACCAACTAATCCAGGTGAATATAGGTGGCCACTAGCCTATTCCACATGGACCCTCACCATTATTTCTTTCAGTTTTTCAGTTTCCTTAATTGTAGCATAGTTTACTATTTTTGGCCGTTTTTCAGGTCCTGAACTACCAGGGGTGTTTCGATGCCATAAATTAAATTTATAGTCCTCGAAGAGATATTTATAATGATTTATTTTTCATGTCAAATAGATATGATATTCCAAAGTTATGACTCCAGGAATTTGATGTACCAATTTACCCCAACGGAGCCCACATATTTGGTGATTCATCTCCTAGGGTTACATTTTTTTATGTTTCAGGTTTTCCATTGTTTCTCAGTAATAAATAGGCCCTTGAACCTCATTATAACACATTTTAGAGGCATGTAGCCACCACGTATCCTCTCAGAGATAAGATACCATCGCGCTACTTTATTTCCATTTTGTATGTAAACATATTCCAGTTCTTTAACATTAATGAAATGAAGTTCTATTTCTACTTCATCTCCATGTTTATGTTTATATATGTATTCTATTGCATTCTTGCATAAGTATGGATCAGTGGTATAAAAGCGGTCTATTATTTCTCTCTTTTTCTTTGCATGTCCCCAACGAGGTCAGGGTATATGGAGTTAGGGCTCAAACTGGTTGAATCTTTGCAAGACTAGCCTCACATACCCCAACAACCTCCTGTGGAGGAAGAAAAGAAAGATGAGGGAGCAGGATATCCTTTCAAAATATTGCTCGAAGAATCCCTTGAGCGATAGAGGAACACAATGATGGAAAAATTTTCCCAGATCCTTTGGCAGATGCCCACAGGCAACACATCTTCATCCGGAAATCACTTTGGAGAATCCCACTCCCTTCAAGGTACAAGTCAAATTTTACATTCCTATATTTGAAGGCCAGATAAATGGTTAAATATGTTGGAAGTATAATTTTCAGTTCATGATTTTTCCAATAGGGAAAATATTACTTTCACGCCCCTCAAAGTCGCCCCCCATGTCAAGGACTGGTGGGAAACCTACTATGAATATAGGGACGAGAGAGAACCATCATTATTTTTAGCCGAACCCACTTGAAATTATTTCTAAGATGCCATCAAGGAACATTATTACCCCATGGGGATCTATGAGGAAAATTACATACAATGGACTACACTGCGGAAATAAATGGATCAACATGTGCATGAGCTAATGAATTTTTTCGATACCCTGCGTACAAAGTTGGGTATAAAATATTCAGGGAAACACTTAGTTCTTAAATATAGAATTTGTTTACACAGATAAATTCGGGAGGAAATGGAGTTCCTAGACATCTCCTTGCTTGGTTCAACATAATAATATGCTGCTAAGATAGAGAAAAAATTGAAACAGAAGAAGCAAGACTTTGGATTTGCAAACTAAAAGAAGAGAAAAGGACAGAGCCCGACCAAGACCCTCGAGGGAAACTCCTCGAAGCCGCAAGCCAAGGGTGACAACAAGGAAAAGAACGACACCAAAAAGTGGTGTAAGTTCCATAAAAATCCCACTCACAACACGAATGAATGTCACACAAAGCAGGTGCTAGTGACCAAGCTGAAAGACTCAGAGACAGATGCATGTTATGATTCTGAGTCGGAACCTGAAAAGGGAACCAACAAGGATAAGCATGTCATTGACGTAGAACCCACTCCGATGTTACCCACCATCAAGCTCCAAAAGCCAAAACCCGAAGATCCAAAGGAGGGGGAGCACCTCTTTCACTCACAGATGTGGGTGAAGGGTTCACCATTGTAATTTATTATCAACAACAAGAGCCAAAATAACCTCATTTCAGAAAATTTCATGAAGCAGTTATGCCTACCGACCACACCACACCTGTAGTCGTATATCATTAGGTGGCTTCACCAAGGACAAGATCTTCGCATTAGCCAATAGTGTCGCCTTCCCTAAAACATCAAGCCCTTCATAGATGAGGTATTTTGTGATGTTTCTCCTCTTGAATTTTGTGATGTATTATTAGGCCAACCATACTTGTGTAAGATCCATGTCATGTATGAGTCGAGGCCTCGCACTTCTATTACTTCTTTGGGAAATAATTTATATAGGATACCAGAGGTAGCCCCACCTACCACCAGCTCTTTGATCTCTGCTAAGAAATGCAGTAATATCATATCCCATACCAGGAAATTTGTTTTTCTGATTCACTCTCAAAGTAAGGGGAAGATCGTGGCCACATCCATGGCCCCCGAGAATGGTTCCTCCACACAACAGAAGTAGGTGGATAAGGCTGTGGAAGAATACAAGGACATGTTCTCCTCACCCACAGGGGTACCTTTTCACTTTCAGGTCAAGCATATGATCGATATGAATCCCATAGCATATCTACCCAACATATCTATCCATATTTATATTTGTAATAGTACTTTTCAAGTGGCTCTAGGATTCCAACCCTATGTCTAAGTGATTGGCCATACAATTTACAGCTACTCAGGCATATTCGACTCATGTTCAATCTGAAGCTGACAAGGCCAACATCTTCAATGAGCACATTCAACACATATGCTAGTAGGCCCATGACAAATTGGACAAAGCCAATTCTAAGTACAAGTAGGTACATGATCAACATTGGTTGCCACACAAGTTCCAGGTGGGCGACAAAGTTTGGTTACATTAGCATAAGGAGCGCCTTGTTGGGCCACACTACAAGCTTCACCCACTTTGATATGGGTCATACACCATCACCAAGGTTGTAGGGGACAATTATGAGTGTAGCATTCCACCATTCCTTAGAATGCACCCAGTGTTCAATGTGGACCACCTTCGTCCATACTTTCCACCATTGTTGGACACATCCGACATTGCGGAACAAATCACTGCAACAGAGTTGAAACTAGACTGCCGGGAAAAATACACAATGGATAAAATCATAGATATGCATATCAAGAAAACTCACAAGAAAAATATCAAATTATATCGAGTTTTCAAAGCTAACCAAATCCTGCACCAAGGAAAGTGGCTCACCAAGGACCAAGTTCAACAGATGTTTCCTCATCTCATGGAGGCACTCAACGAAATGGGGACCATTGCTTCCTAAGGGGGGAGGACTAATCCAAGTAGATATTTTTGGCCACTCATATATTCCACTTGGATCACCACCATTATTTCTTTTAGTTTTTCAGTTTCCTTATTTGTAGCACATTTTACTATTTTTGGCAGTTTTTTGAGTCTTGAACTTTCGGAGCCGTTTTGAGGTCCTAAACAACATTTTTTGGGGAAAAAAGAAAAACTTTGTATATAATTAATGTTTGCAGTCGAAATTTGTATTTCTTAGATAGATATTTGTAACAAGGTATTGTGCACATCAAACGAAGATCGTATGCCAAAGTTACGACCCCGGGAAGTTAATGTACCAATTTAACCCAACGGGGCCCACAAATTTGGTGATTCATCTACTAGGGTTAGGTTTTTGGATGTTTAGGGTTTTCCATTGTTTCTAAATAATAAATAGGCCCTTGAGCATCATTCTAACACAGTTTAGAGGCATGTATCTTGTTAGTATGAATCTTTCATCGTAAAATACCACTTTAGCTACGCATAACAAATAACCCTAACATCGATTATGGCTGCCAAATATCTTTAAATCTGAAATTAGGTGATCCAAATAATACTGCACAAATCCAGATCTAAGCATAAAAGATATTAAGCAGATAAAGTAAAATGTGGCTCCATGCATCCAGTAGACAAGACAAGAACAATGTATTTGAAATAATTTTTGTATTATATTAAAAAGGGGGCACCTAAGAGGAAAACAAGAAAGGTGTTTTCCAGGTCTCCTCAATGGGATGGGTTCTTGAAAGTCCTCAGCATTTCAGATCTAAAATTCCTCTCTCTTGTTGGTGTAGAAAACCCAGACAAACATAGAACTCAAAGGAAGCTCACAAGGCAAAAATGGAGAGAATGTGACCAAGTGTATAGATCCAAAGTGATATAATAGGCAAAAAAAGGTGACTAATGAATGGGGAAAACCCTTCTATTTATAAAAAAATATTAGGGTGATCTAGAACTTGGTGCATGAATAAAATATTATTAATCAAATTCTAGAACCACCCTTTAGGAATATTTTATTATATTTGTTGGAGGGAAAAGGATTTTTGACTTGGGTCAATTTCTTTATTTATAAATAATAAATAAATAAATGATTTATTTATTATTTTAAGGAAATGGTGGGAATATAATTAAATAAATAATGATTTATTTAATTATTTATAAATGATTTAGTCAAATTTAACTAGGAATATTATTTAAATAGGATTTAAATAACTTATTCCCAGGAAATAATCAAATAAATAAGGATTTATTTAATTGATTTCCTTGTTTTGGGTTAAATATGACCAGGAAATATAAACAAATTTAGATTTGTTTATTATTTCCTTTTGGGGTTTCCTGTTTAGACCATAAACAACTTAATAAAGGTGTTTTACTAAGTTATTTCACATAGTGAAAGCAATTTTTCTTAGGGTAAAATTGGTCTTACATGGTGTACTTGGGTTCATCTAATGATAATAGGTTAGATGACCAAAAAATGGTGCAACATATCTGCCACATCTCTTATCAGAGATAAGCTACCATCGATCGAGCTAGTTTATTTCCATTCTGTATGTAAGCATATTCCATTTCTTTTATATTAATGAAATAATTTTTTATTTATGTTGCATCTCTGTTTTTATGTTTATATATTTATTCTATTTAATTCTTGCATAATTCTAGATCACCACCCTACTGAATCAATTTGAAATATATTTCTTACAATGCATTATCAATTGGTGTAGGTAATTCGTAAGCATTTATCAACTTCATTTATATTTATTTAAGGGGATTTTAAAACCATATATTTTATATGAATATTCATAATATATATTGACATATAAAACAAGTTCATAATAAGTCAAACATTCAATTGATATAATCTTTTGAAATCTTACAAGGAATTGAAAACTAAAATATTTACCAAAGATAATGTGTTTCCATCAACTTGCAGAAAGGCACGTCAGTTGTTGGCTGAGTTGGGGATTGAATATACGAAAATTAATTCATGCAAAAATTATTGCATTTTATACAAAGACTAATATCAAGATAGGGTAGAATTCCTTGTATGCAAAGAGAAGAGATATCATACATATTTACAAGGTCTTACCATTCCAAATAGTGTTTTACGTCACATGCCAATTATACCTAGACTTCAATTAATGTTCGTTACAATTAACTTTCACAATTGATGGACTGGAATGAAAAGAATAGGAGTAAAGATGTATTCATATGAATTTCGGCTGACTCCAGTGCATTGAAGCACATAGAGGAAATATGGCTAAGAAAATTCAAAGATGAACCCTGCAGTATCATGGTTGGTCTTATAATTGATGGAATGTTCCTATTCTATTTCATGAGCTCAAATTATAGTCTTTGGCAAGTTGGATTGATAGTATATAATATTCCCCCATGGACATGTGTTAGAAAAGAGAATCTTATGCTGACTCTCATGTTCTAGGAAAACATCAAGCTAAAAACATGGATGTTTATCTTGTTCCTTTTATTGCTGAGATTAAACTGCTATGGAAATGCATAAGAATGTATGATATATCATATCCTCCATCAAATAGGTCCTTCATTTTGTATGGCGTGCTATGTTAGACTATTCATGATTTCCCAGGACTTAGATTTTGTTCCAATAAGATAAGTTTTTTTTACGTATTTACACTCATAATGTGTTGGCATCCCAACATACTTAGTTTTATACTACTATTTTGATGTTATTAACCTAACTTATTGAATTGTGGGGCTTCAAAAAAAGGGGATATTTTCATGTCCAATATATGTAGAACAATTTCCAGGGTAGTATTCTAAAGATCTACATACATTTATTTATGAAAACAATAGTGTTTTTATACCACCAGATCATAGGTCTAGAAACCGCCATAAGAATCAATTTGATGGAAAAGTTTAAGATAGAGGCCCTCCCATTATTATGGGTCTAGTTGAATGGATTAAGAAGTATGAATATGTTGAATTGAAAGTTGCCAGATTTTTTTATGGGGGGTGATTCTTTTGAAGAACCATAACACGTTGTAATTAAGATGCTAGAAAGGATGAAAAGGAAATCCATATTTTATGAGCTCCCATATTGGAAAGATATATTAATATCTCACCTATTATATTATATGCACAACTTCAAAAATGTCCTAGATTACGTTTTTCAACATATAGTAGGAAAAGAGAACAACACCTTGTCTTCAAGGTGAGATATTGCCCTTTCATGTACCAAATTTGATATAAAAAAAAATTGTGGCCAAATAGGGAAAATGAAAAATATGCATAAGATCCATGGATTTTGAAAAAAAATGAGCTATACCATCTAAAAAATAGCATATGTTCAATAAGGACACCTACTAGATATGAGTCATCATTAGATAAATCTTTTACAGTTGATGAACATATCACAGGATTTAAGACACATGCTTTTCATAATTTTATGACGGTATTATATCTCTTCATTAACATTTATTGGTAAAATTGATTAGGTACTAAATATATTATTATATTATATTGTGTGACAAAAATAAGTAATGAACTTTTATAAATGTGTTTGGCATCATATCATGCCATTGGAGATTAGGGGGGATTCATTTCTTACCGTTAACTTGAGGAATGCCATAAGTTGATTGCCAACATTTACAAGGTATGTGGTATGGAATGTTCACGTGCGAGAGACATAGAGATATTGTATTTAATTTTAATTTTTTCCTAAATTCTCATCCTAATTTACTATTCTTATATTATATGGGTGACATCCAAGGAGATACATGAATGTGAAATGCAAAAATGGAAGAAGGAAATTGCATAAATTGTATGTGTATTTGAGAAGGAGCTCCCTAAAATTTTCATGGACCTAATGTCCATTTACTTATACACCTAGTCGATGGCATTGAATTGGCGGGCGTCGTATTGATGAGGTGGATGTTTTTCTTTGAGATGTACATGCAAAATATAAAAATATATGTCAGAAAAAAGGCACATCCAAAGGGTTGCATGGTTGAATGGTATGTATTGAATGAATAATTTTTCCTCCTATGTGAATTCCTTGGTAAGGATTTCGAAGATGGGCCATGCTTTTGGGATGAAGAACAAGCATTAGATATTATTTATGGATAAAAACCACAATATAATGGTGTTTAAGTAGAAATTAGTAAGTAAACACATGATCATTGTAGTTGCTTGTGTTGCAATCATTAACTTATTCTGTAATTTATTTTTCAAATTAACAACATGGCCATTGGTGTTTGAAATAAACACGTTGACATGTAATAGGTGTAGAAAAAAGTGTTATACTCAACAAATTCATTCTATACCACATGGAATTTATGAACAAATGGATTTTTTTGTATGATAAAAAGAGGGAAGAAGTGTTAGAAGCAAGGAGACAATTTAAAATATCTAACCAAAGGAATACCCCATTTCCTATTGACATGTAAGGGGAATGGGGAAAATATTGCACAATAGAATGGGTTAATAAAAAAATTTAAAATAAAATAGAATATGCAGGTATAGATTCAAACATAAGAGATTATGAAGTCAAAATTTCTAGAGGATGTGAAAGAAAGGTACAATTGGAATTTTACAGAATGTTGTTTCCTTACAGTTTTGACACTATTAACTATTTTAATATTCATCATTATATTTGTTTTAATGAAAATAAATGGTCTTTCACAGGCAAGGATATATCCAATAATGTGGTAATATGGTTGAAATTATCATGTATATGTAAAGAGACAATCCTTCAATTGTGGCATCATCGTTGACTTCAAGAAATCTAGTTGATCAAGATCAAAAGATAAGAATATTATTGAAGGGAATCTACAAAATATTGGGAAAATACAAGAAATTATTGAGTTGATTTATTTTTTTTATTTTTAAGTGTAGATCGTATGAAGAATTTGAGAGGACACAAAGACATGATACCCATAGTGGATTGTTTTCTATAGATTCCTCAAAGTTCCTACTAAAGGATAAGGAGCCTTATGTTCTACGAATTCATTGTGAGTATATATTTCTTTAACTCAAAGAAGAAGCGGTAGTGACCAATAATCTATTAATAAATTTTTTATTGTGAATATATACATGTGTTTATTACTCAATAAAATCATTATAACATACGTCTAATATATTTATGTACTTGTTCATGTGCAAGTATTTTTCTATGAAGATATTCTGGACCCAAAATGGATATTTATCATACAATATGTTCCAAGATTAAGGCATGTATTTGATGATGCATTAGTGGATACTGAGAAAAACAATGATGGCCAACAAAATGAGAGAGAGGGATTAGATAAAATCGCAGAAATTGACATCAATGATGATGCTAAAGATGGCTATGTTCAGGCACAAGAAGACAATACTAAAGAGTTATATGATGTTATAGAAGACCAAAATATGGATGGTATAGAAAACTATTATCCAAATACATCTGATAACAATATGGATGGTTTACAGTCAAATTTCAATGATGATGATGATGATAATATTATCTACTTGAAATATCATATGAACATTGACAATTATACACTGGATGACATTGTTGTAGGAAATGATGTTAATGACCAAGACCTCTAAATTTTCAGAATTATTTGTAATCCATGTTTAAAAAATGCTGATTCTTATGGCCTAAACTTTGAAATTATTCAATATTGTTTGTGTAAATAGTGTGTCAATACAAATTACCTATTGAAATGTCATTAAAGAGTACAAGATATGGTATGAATTGTTGGCAGAAAAAATGGGATTACTTGAATGCTTGTTCCATTCATTTTGTATCAGCATATGTTCATGAAGACATAAAAGTTAATAAAATATTAATGCACGTATCTCACAATGATTTGAATAAGAAACTTTATTAACTTCATTATTTCTATATCGTTTTAATTTTAATGTTGGTTGACCTGCTATTACATTTAATTATCAATCTAGGTAGGATTTAATTTTGACAAGACTATTTCGCGAAGTCCATACTAAGGAAGATGATGACTAGTATAAAATAATCTCAACCCAAAGTCGTTGCACACACACTCTTAATATTCAACAAATTTGTTACACACTCCACAAGGATTCAATGCGAAGAAATACTATAGAATAATATACTCTCTCACTCAACCACTCTCAAAACACTCCTAAAAACCATTACTCATTCAATCTTCACAAATATAAGGAAGTGCAATCCAAACTGTAACATCCACTACAAAAAAATAGGCAATTTATGCCATATTTAGCACCATATTTTAGCGTGGTTTTATTCCAATTGGGATGAGCACCATGGAGATAAATTTGAATCTATTGTACATTTTTTAAAGCGTCCTTTTTTTGTGCCATATTTTGCATCCTTTTTTGCGCCATATTTTGCATCCCTTTTTGCATTAGATTTTGCACCCAATTTTTCAACATGTTTTGCGCCTAATTTTGTACCACCTTTTGCATCTGATTTTGCACCATGTTTTATCACAAGTTTTCCTTCCAATTTTGCACCAAAATATGTGCCATGTTTTGCATCTTATTTTGCACCACTTTTTGCATCTAGTTTTGCACTATGTTTTACAACAAGTTTTCCTTCCAATTTTGCACCAGTATTTGCATCTAGTTTGATTGCAAATTTTGCTTCTAGTTTTGCACCATTTTTTGCATTGGATTTAGTGCCAGATTTTAATGCAATTTTTTTTACAATTGGGATGAGAAACCCATCGCTAAATCTGGATCTACTGTACATTTTTTAAAGAATCCTTTTTTTGTGTTTGATTATGCATCCTTTTTAATGCTAGATTTTGCATCTTTTTTTACACCTGATTATGCATCAAATTTTGCATCAAATTTTGCACCAAGATTTGCATATGATTTTATGAAATGTTTTTCTTCTAGTTTTGTGCCATTCTTTGCATCTATTTTTCATCATTTTTTGCTTCCTATTTTGTGTGATTCTTTGCTTCAATTTTTGTGCCATCATTTGCATCAAATTTACATCGTCTTTTGAATCCAATTTAGCACCTTCTTTTGCATTTATTATGTGTTGGTTTTTGCATCTAGTCTTACACCAATTTTTTCATCTAGTCTTACAATAGTTTTTGCTTCTAATTCTTCACCTATTTTTGCATCTAATTTTTCTCCACCTTTGGTGTCTATATTTGCACCATATGTTGAATTTAATTTAGCTCCAAATTTTGCATCCATTTTTGTGCCCATTTTTGCATCTTTTTTTGGACAATTTTTTACATCCACTTTCACATCCTTTTTCACATCCCATTTTGCACCATATTTTGCATCATTTACTGCATCCGATTTTGCATATTTTTTAACACCATTTCTTGCATCCAATTTTACATCCTTTTCAGTATCCAAATTTTCATCTATAATTGCATTCTATGTTAAGTCATGTGTTGTGTCCACCTTTGCATCCCATTTTGAGTCTAATATTACATTCAAATTTTAGTCATTTTTATGCCCGTTTTTTCATTTGTTTTTGCACCATGTTTTTCACTATTTTTTTCATCAAACATCGCATTTCAATTTGCATGAATTTCCTATGAATATTAGGGCACGATGGAATTGAATCACCAACAACCTACTTGTAAATAAGGCACTCTTCCACTAAGTTAGCACCCTTCAAATAATTAGACCTTGAAAATTTTTAAATTCTAAATTCTAAAACTTTAATTAAATATTAAAACTTGGTAAAGTCTTGTAGGTTTCGTTGGCTCACTTGGCACAAACAATCGCCCAATATATGTTGAACACAATTTTTTTAGAAAAAGGAAACAAATTTCACATGGTTAATACACTCAACCACCTAAAAAATAACATTAAAGTTGATTGTTTAAACTTGAGACTAACCAATGTACAAACCCAAAGTCCCCATGTTCTATGGCTCCTCTAATACAAGTTTGGAGATGAAATAAATCACTGCAGAACTTAAAAATTATAGACAACTATAGTAAATATTGAAACAAATGGGCATTTTAACTGCTATTATGATTAAAAATCAAAATCATGTAGAGTAAGAAATTCAAAAAGACATTGGACATGATGGAGCCAACACGAAATCCAATGCATAGTTCTCATATAGGCACCATGAATATTTGACAGCAACAAAATTGAATCAGGCCCCCAAGGAGAGCTAGTCTCTAATGTCTGTACATGAGCCCCTTATATATTGTGACTTGTGCTCTTGAATCCCATGCACACGGTCATATACGTATGCAAATTATATTGTGTTCATTCCAATGTTAAGGCCTTTGGTAACATTAATATGTTTACGGACTTTAAATTTATCATCGAACCTTATGATTAATGTTACCACCTTCGAGACTTCATATCAATAGCTGATTCATTACGATCAAAACTCCTACAACAACCCTTAGGCCCTGGCCCACATACACAATCGATTGTTTAATAAAATGTACCTGCCATACCTTTGGATTATCTTCTGGGCATATTTGAGCACGATCACCGTTCGATGGCCAGCCTCCAGATCGGACGGTGTACATCAATATCGTGCTGACATTTCCAAAGATAGTTAACGCGTGATGAGGGAGCGATGAGGTGGTATAGCCCCGTCGATGTGGCGGCTTTTCACAGGATCGCTTGCTAATTGAGTGGTTTGCCTTCCGTACAAGAGCGGTGTGATCAAAACTGCTTCCAGGTTCATACAGTGCTTAACCGAGGTTGACGCAATTCCACCATGCGCTTTGGTTAAATAACTCAAGGTCTCGAACTCGGGACAGGGTTTCCCATTAACATCAAACAAGACGATTTCACTTGAGAGCGGATTCCCGCTTTCAGGAAAAGCTCACAACGATACTACAGCGTGTACACATATGGCTTGACACATAAGTTAAGGGCATAATACATCCATATCTTGGTTTCCTATATCGTTATGGTACACTTCAGAAATTTAGAGGGGAATTATACACACAACCACATAAAGAGGACTTGCGGAGATTACACAGCAATTCTACGTAACAATTATACACAGAACAACAATCAAATACTTTGCAATTAAACAAATTCCCTCACAAAGATCAATTCAAGACAATTTGATAATGAACGAGCACCGAATTTATTCAACAGGAAGCAATTGCTTAACACTCATATTTTACTCCAGAAATCTCCTCTCCCTCCCCCTCAATGCATCCGGGGAATACAATTTATATGTATCATTATGTGTCTCTTCGGTTCCTCTGTGAGGACCGTTTTTGGTAAATCAAAAGCCTAATTACAATTTATTCGAATAACTGAAACATGAAATATGGACTGAATCTAAAGTTATTCGACTTCTACTTACTCTAACTGACCTAAACACAATAGACAGCTAAGGTATTGACACCTTTCTATTACAAATTCAAATGATTCTAATCCGTCCTATCCACAACATGTGGAAAAAACTCCTACATTACTGGCTAGTGTCTAATGCCCCTGCATCAAACTCCCGAGGGAAATTTTCCTTCATGGGCTCCTATCCATGAGTTCTTCCACTGATCTACCTATCTTCTACAACATTCCTTCAGTCATCCAAGTGGCATCTTCCTCTGGCTGGTCCTTCCATTTGATTAAGTACTGAAATTACTCTTGTCCTCTGGTCTTCCTGAACACTCTTTTGTCCAATATCTTCTCTGGTTGTAATGGTTGTGCTGGAGGTAGCTTCTTTACCCATTCAACCTGTTCTGTGTCTGTTGGTTCTTCTTCTACACCATCATCTTCATACTTGTACAAGTCTGCAACATTAAAAATGGGAGATATTCTAACATTAGGTGGAAATTAAATCTCATAAGCATTAGCAGAAAACTTTCTAAGTATCTTGCATGGCCCAGTCTTTTTAAACTTCAGTTGTTATACTGCTTCTTTGGGAATCTCTCCTTTCTCAAGTGTGCCAAAACCAGATATCCTACTTCAAAATGGACTTCTCTTCTGCTCAAGTCTTCTCTACCTTTGTATTTGATGTTGTTGCCTTGTAGCTTCTGTTTCACTTGTTCATGTATGGCTTGGATTTCTAAAGCAAATTCCTCACCATCAGCACTCCTCAGCTCTACTTTTCCCAGATTTCTTAACTCTGATATTCCTCTGGGGTGCATTCCATAAACAATATGAAATGGACTCTACCTTGTGCTTCTGTTTGGTGAGTCATTATATGCATATTCTGCCTGGGGAAAAATATGATCCCACTGCTTGGGATGCTCTCCTGCAAGACTCCTCAACAAATTTCCCAGACTTCTATTCACTACCTCAGTTTGTCCATCAGTCTGAGGATGATAAGCTGAGCTGAAGCTCAGTTTGGTACCAAGTTTCTTCCACAGTGTCCTCCAAAAATGGCCCACAAATCTGGTGTCTCTGTTTGAAACAATACTCTTGGGCAACCCATGCAACCTAACAACTTCTTTGAAAAACAAGTTAGCAACATGGGTGGCATCACTAGTTTTATAACATGGAATAAAATGTGCCATTTTGGAAAAATTTTCCACTACAACGAAGATTGCATCATTCCCTCTCTGAGTCTTGGGCAATCCTAGAACAAAATCCATACTCACCATGTCCCAAGGCCTGTCTGGAATAGGCAAGGGAGTGTACAATCCTGTATTCTAGCTCCTTCCCTTGGCATATTGACAGATTTTGCAATTCTTCACAAATTTGTCCACTTCTACTCTCATCTTAGGCCAATAATAGAAGTGACTTAGCTGCTCATAAGTTTTATCAGTACCAAAGTGCCCAGCAAGTCCACCACTATGCTTCTCCTTGATCAAAGTTTCTCTCATGGAACATTTTGGTACACACAGTTGGTTTCTCCTGACTAGTAAGTCCTCCTGCAAGAAATAATCTAGCCACTGGCTTCTATCTATTAGAACAGGGTTACAACATGCTTCAAATTCTTCCTTAAAATCAGAATCTATTTTATACAGATCTTTGAAAAAATCAAATCCTACAACTTCAAAATTGGTCTCTTGAACAAACATGTGCCTCCTACTCAGAGCATCAGCTACTTTATTTGCTTGGCCACTTATATGTTTCAAAACAAAGTTAAAAATTTGGAGATACTCAACCCATTTGGCATGCTTATGATTTAACTTGGGTTGCTTTACAATGTGCTGCAAAGCATGATTATCAGAGTATAATACAAATTCTTTGGACATCAAATAATGCCTCCACTTTTTCAATGCCTGAACAACTGAATAGAATTCCTTCTCATAAGAGGAATACTTCCTTCTGGTGTCATTCAACTTTTCACTGAAGTAAGCTATAGGCCTATCATCCTGACTCAGCACAGCTCCAATGGCTTCTCCACTGGCATCACACTTCACTTGAAATGGTTTAGTAAAATCAGGCAGAATCAAAACAGGCTTTTCAGTTATCTTTTGCTTCAAAAGTTTAAAGTTTCTCTCTGCTTTAGCAATCCATTTAAATGGTTGTTTGCTCTTTTTTATTGTCTCAATTATGGGTGCATTAATCTTACTGAAGTTTCTTATGAATTTCTTGTAAAAATTGGCAAGTCCATGGAAACTTCTTACCTCAAAAACATTCCTGGGTGAAGGCCACTCCACAATTGCCTTAACCTTTTCTGGGTCCATCTTAAATCCTTCTGCAGAGATAAAAAAGCCCAAATACACCAACTCTTCCCTCATGAATGAGAATTTATTTACATTTATCATCAATTTATCTTGGTGCAACTTCTTCAAGACATAATTAAGATGCCTTAGATGTTCCTCTTTAGTTTTACTGAAAACTAATATATCATCCAGATACACTATCACAAATTTACCAATGAATTCTTTCAACACTTCATTCATAAGTCTCATAAAAGTGCTAGGTGCTTTTGACAACCCCAAAGGCATTACCATCCATTCATATAGTCCTTCATTCATTTTAAAGGCAGTTTTCCACTCATCACCCTCCTTTATTTTAATATGATGATATCCACTTTTTAAATCTAAATTTGAAAAATATTTGGCACCACTCAAAAAATCCATTAAATCCTCAACTATGGGCAAATGGAATCTGTACCTGATTGTTATCTTATTGATTGCTTTGGAATCAGTACACATCCTCCAGCCTCCATCCTTCTTTGGGCTCAATACTGCTGGTACTGCACATGGACTCAAACTTTCTCTGATCAGTCCCTTGTCCACAAATTCCTGTACTTGCTTCCTGATTTCCTCATTCTCTGTGGGAGTCATTCTGTAGACTGCCTTATTTGGTAGATTTAAACTAGGGATAAAATCTATCTGATGGCTGATCTTTCTCACAGGTGGCAGCTCATCAGGTAAATCATCCACAACAATGTCACAATAACTATCTAACATCTCTTGGATTTCTATTGGAAAATCAGAAATCTTTGTAGAAGTAAGAACTACCTTAGGCTTGCAAAATAAAGCAAAGCTTACCTCTTCTTCTTCAATCTGTTGTAGATACTCCTTCCCGCTCAGCAACAAGGTCTTTGGATCAATCACTCTGCTTGACGGTTCTCCTTCTTCCATGGGTATCAACGTATGATGTACCCCATATTTGAAGAACTTGTAAGTGTTCTTCTTGCCATCATGCATTGATGCTCTGTCAAACTGCCAAGGTCTACCCAGCAGTATGTGACACACATCCATGGGCATCACATCACACAGGACTTTGTCTTTGTAGTTGCCCATTTGCAACTCTATCTCACATTGTTCTTTTACAATCAGCTAGTGCCCTTTATGCAGCCAGGACACCCTATAAGGAGTTGGATGCTCCCTTGTCTTCAGCTTCAACTTCTCTATCACCTCAGTGGAAACCAGACTTTCTGTGCTTCCAATATCAATGAGTAGCTGGCAGCATTTCCCCTGGACTTTGCATATACTCCTAAACAAAGTCTTCCTTTGTGCAGGCTCAGTGACCTCTTTGGTTTGTTTAAACAGGATCTTATTGACCAACAAGGATTCTCCCCTCTTTGGTAGGATTTCTTCTTCAATTGTTGCCTCTTCTCCAGCCTGGGCAACAACAGCATTTCTTGGACTAGCACCCATGTTCTCTGGGCACTCATAGTGCTTGTGTCCCACTTGATGACATCTATAGCACCTAAATTCTCTACCTCTGCCTCTGCCTCCTCTTCCTCTGTAAGAACCCCTTCTGCCTCTTGCGTCACCCTCTGTAGATGCATTCTGAGGTGAGATACTATTAGTTCCATATCTAGGTGTAGTAGGCTTTCCTCTACCACCCTGACTTCCCTTTCCACGGAAAGTACCTCTCCCTTTGGAAAAATGCTTTCTCAGGAGTTTCACCTCTGCTTTCAAGGCCATATGATAGGCCTCTTCAACTGTCCTAGGAGATAGAAGACCAATCTCATCTTGGATCTCCAGCTGAGACCATTCACATATCTGGCAGTCTTCTCTAGTGTGTCCTGAAACTTTCGAGCTCTTATACTTTCTATATAGAATTCTTCCGTGTATTCCCTTACTGTCAGCAACCTCTGTCTCAAGTTCTGCATTTGCCTAAACAATGTTAGCTGATAATCGCTAGGCAAAAATTTACCTTTTAACTTAGCCATCATTCTGGTCCAGCTTTTGATAGGTTGTTTGCCAGCTCTCCTTCTTTCTGCTTGCACTCCATCCCACCAAAGTGCAACATGTCCCTTCAGCTTTGTTACTACAAACTTGACCTTCTTATCTTCACTCATTTCTTCATAGTCAAAGAAATTTTTCATTTCATTAATCTAGTCCACCAACTTTTCTAGATTTATTCCTCCTGCAAAACTTGAAACTTCAATCTTGGGCTTAACTGCAGACCCCAAAACAGTTCTAAGGAGCCTCATCTCAGGAGGAATCTCGGCAATTTCTTCAGCTTCTTCCAATTTAGGTTCACTGATGTCTTCAGGATCTCTGGGCTGTCTTAGCTCCATGGCATCCATTCAGGCCTTGAACCTCTGCAAGGTCTCCAACACTTCTGCATTGGCAATAGGTCCGCCTCTCCTTCTATCAACACCTCTACCAACTCGGATTGCCATGTTAATTCTCTGCAAAACAACTCAAAGACAGCTCTGATACCACAATTGACAGCAACAAAATTGAATCAGGCCCCCAAGAAGAGCTGGTCTCTAATTTTTGTACATGAGCCCCTTATATATTGTGACTTATGCTCTTGAATCCCACGCACACGGTCATATACGTATGCAAATTATATTGTGTTCATTCCAATGTTAAGGCCTTTGGTAACATTAATATGTTTACGGACTTCAAATCTATCGTCGAACGTTATGATTAAGGTTACCACCTTCGGGACTTCATATCAATAGCCGATTAATTACAATCAAAACTCTTATAACAACCCTTAGGCCCTGGCCCACATACACAATCGGTTGTTTAATAAAATATACCCGCCATACCTTTGGATTATCTTCTGGGCATATTTGAGCACGATCACCGTTCGATGGCCAGCCTCCAGATCGGACGGCGTACATCAATATCGCGCCGACTTTTCCGACGATAGTTAACACGCGATGAGGGAGCGATGAGGCGGTATAGCCCCATCGACGTGGTAGCTTTTCACAGGATTTCTTGCTAATTGAGTGGTTTGCCTTCCATACAAGAGCGGTGCGATCAAAACTGCTTTCGGGTTCATACAGTGCTTGACCGGGGTCGACGCAATTCCACCATGTGCTTTGGTTAAATAACTCAAGGTCCCGAACTCAGGATAGGGTTTCCCATTAACATCAAATAAGACGATTTCACTTGAGAGTGGATTCCCGATTTCAGGAAAAGCTCGCAATGATACTACAGCGCGTACACATATGGCTTGACACATAAGTTAAGGGCATAATACATCCATATCTTGGTTTCCTATATCGTTATGGTCCACTTCAGAAATTCAGAGGGGAATTATACACATGACCACAGACAAAGGACTTGCAGAGATTACACAGCAATTCTACGTAACAATTATACACAGAACAACATTCAACTACTTCGCAATTAAATAAATTCCCTCGCAAATATCAATTCAAGACAATTTGATAATGAACGAGCATCGAATTTATTCAACAGGAAGAAATTTCTTAACACTCAGATTTTACTGCAGAAATCTCCTCTCCCTCTCCCTCAATGCATCCGGGGAATACAATTTATATTTATCATTATGTGTCTCTTCGGTTCCTCTGTGAGGACCGTTTTTGGTAAATCAAAAGCCTAATTACAATTTATTTGAATAACTGAAACATGACAGATGGACTGAATCTAAAGCTATTCGACTTCTACTGACTCTAACTGACCTAAACACAATAGACAGCTAAGGTATTGACACCTTGTTGTTACAAATTCGAATGATTTTGATCCCTCCTAGCCACAACATGTGGACAAAACTCCTACATTGCTGGCTAGTGTATAATGCCCCTGCATCAATATTCATACCTCTAGAATGTATTTCTTCTAAATCCCCCAAAAATTAATATAGAACTCCAATGATATATAAATAAAGAACTAAGCCACCAGAGGACCTTCATGAACTAAGATATAAGGGATGTTGAAGACAAAATGTTGGAGAGTGTTTCCAATATCCCATTTCCCTTGAAGACAATCATAATTAGCACAAGGTCACTCTCGCCAGCCTCTATCTCGGAAGATATGGTTTATTTTTTTCTCTTACTGATATTAATATAGTGGACAACAACCAAGTTGTCTCCATTAATGTTTTGTCTTGCTTAATTGGCACATAAATATTTTCAATTTTAAACTTGATATTGCTCAAGCTTTCATACTTGAAAAAACATTTATGGGAAGCAACCTAATTTCTCAGAAAGCATGTAAACATTTTACGTGCATATGAATAGGTGACCTACCTCTTACAGATAAAAAAATATAACTTCTTGATAACATTGTAATGCAGTCCTATTGTTTATTGTGATTAAATATGATAGATGGGATCAAAACAAAAATATTTTGAATTTTAAAGAGCTAGTAAACTCTTCTAAGAATCGAATCAAAAATAATTTGGAGAAAACAAATTACTATATATATATATATATATATATATATATATATATATATATATATATATATATACACACACACACACAAACACATTTTATATAGTCTAGATCAGAATAATTAGTGAAATTTTTTAAAATAGAGAATAAACTACTTTAGAAAAAGGAAAATGAGTAGGAAATACACAAATTTGGCTTGATTTTTTTTACATATTTTTTTGATAACATTCAGTCTAAATAAACAAGTAGAGCAAAAAAAATATATGATAATTTAGCAATCAAGAAGAAGGAATTATGTGTATTTGTTTGAAACTAGAAATTTGAGGATATCTCAGTACCTGTCACATTATGTTTGTAATGCTACTAAAATTATAATTCCAATATTAAAGAAATTAAAGTAAATTTGACTCTAGATATTGGTTTTAAATATGATATGTTTAAGCAACCAAAAAAAAAATCATTTTTTAGAATTTTTGTAAATATTGGATATTGATTAAAATAAATCTAAACTAATATAAATCCATATTTATAAATATTTCAATAACATAAATCCATCTTCATATCATATTTTTTCAGCAAATATATACTTCATATCTATTAAATACAAATATATAAAAAAAATCTTTTTTTTGGGTTTTTTCTTCCCTCCATTATCTATTACATAAAATAAATACAACATAAAAAAAGTTTGTTTTTTTATCTTTTTTTTTTCTTCTATATTTCAAATTACACTTCAAACATTAACTTATTTTCTATTAAACACCTACATACATGGATGGAAATCTCTCTTGACATTTACTAAATGAAACTTCTTTACCAGAGTTGAAACAAACTCTTTACTCATAAAAAACTAATGCCTTAGTGTTGATCACTAAATAGTAAATATGAAGACCCTAAAGAACGTGATATCAAATAATGGTGGAACAAGATCTCTAAATCAATTAGAAGAGTAAAAAAATATAGTAAAATGAGTAATATGAATGTCGCTCACATCTTAGGTGCTCTAATGAATGAATATTAATAATGGAGATTAATGGCCATAAATTTTCCATTTTGGATGTTGTTTTCAAAAAACAAATCTGTGTCCTCTCGATCACTGATACTTATTAATCCCTGAAGAAAAAACTAACTAAAGGTGAAAATTGAAATAATTGACTGGTAAGCAGATAATTAAAAAATTAATAATTCCCTCAAACTTACTTGTATATGGCCACCTCTATACTCATAATTATAATGATAATAAATAATAGTATAGCCATCAGCGTCATATTCTAACTAGTTCTTGATCATTTAACTCAACTGTAGCTATAATACAATTATAAAAAAAAAAGAGGGAATAAGTTCTTACAACCAGCCTAGATCTATCTTAACTCTAGATCTATCCAGCGCCGAGAGGGATCAAATCTCTAGATCTTAATTAAGCGTAGAATTTATAGTTTCCAATATTGTGTTGCAACATTTAGAATATTCAATAGTAGGTAAAATGTGTTTCCTCTCGTCAAGGAGATTGAAGCTTTCCATGGTGATAAAATATAACTTTATGTAATTTTCGGTCTCTAAAACACTAGCGGTCCAACTTTAACTTCTAAATAACAATTACCTTGAATTTCAGATGTTTTCTCCACTGCCAAATAATTTATGATAAAAAAATAAAACTAAAATGACTAGGAACCAAAAAAATTTCACCTTTAGGGGTAGGGCAGAATGCACCACATGAGCTTTACAAAATTCATATAGGACTTTATCACTGTCATTAACACTATTCCCCTTTTTAAAATTAGGATAGGATAACTTATTTTTAAACTATGTTTCCGGTTTGGGCTTCTTATTTATTTACTTTAATAACCTTTCGTTCATATAAATTCTATTTTTGCAGTTTATTCCTTGTGCTTAATCATATTCCCAATAAGATTCCTATGATGAGGATCAAGTGTTGCATCTATTATGATCAATCGGACTACAAACTAGTAACATAGGCTTGTTAAATAAGTTTATCATCCTTTCTATGATCAAAGTGTTATGTTTCCCAGGAATAGTAGCTCAGTCCGAAAAAAACAATGTTGTAAATGTGAGAACACTTCCTAAATATTGGGTCCACATGTGCTTGAGGTGTGTTAATAATTCTACAAGACTATGGTTCTTTTTATAGTTACACAAGAAATGTAATGAAGTCACATATAATCCAGTTGAATCCAATCCTTATTTAAGGTAATGCATTAATTTTTTTTTATTTTCAAGGGCTATATTTGTTGCATATGAGGGACTGTGAAAATTTTGTTGTGTTATTCTTCAAAAAAAATTGGTGTCAAGGTGAAATACCATTTAAAACTGATATCTTACATCTCTACACTTTTCCATCAGTGGAATAAGTATTAAATTTTCCAAACTACTTTAAGGGTTTGGGAGAATATATATTTGGTTCAACGAGGTAGAACACTTCTATGAGCATAAGGTGCCTCATGAGCCATTTATTCAAAGGTTGTGGAAAGGTGGATGGAAAGATGTGAGATGAGGCACAATCAATATTTGGGAAAAGAAGCAAAAAATAGTGTGAAGTAAAAGAGCCTGAACTTCCTTCTAGTTTGTTTATCACTAGTATGAAATTGTTTTTGACTAAACAAGTTGTTATCAAGTCTTCACAGGAAATAAAGAGCACAACTAATTCTAACAAGGATCACTTTAATGTGATGTGGTCGATAATTTCAAGTGCAGTGAAATTCATCCTAAAGGAGAACATGTATATGTGAAATTCAAACTGATGATCCATATCATAGAGCATGGGCCTACGTGGAAACCTTTGGTGACTTATTTTATGATTTAAAAACAAATTATGTGGGAGCTATGATCACTGGAAAGGCCCGCTTTTCAATTTAAAATTTAAACATTTAATATGTTCTTGCATAAACTTTAATGAATATGCAATCACAATTAAAGGTGAATATCACCAACCCAAGGAAATCTAGAAAGTCATCCTCTGATGTCATTGATAGTGAAGAAGATAAATAAAAGTGAATTCACTAGATTAACCCCGCATGTTTAATTGAAATGAGACACATTATCCTAAAATACAACACATATGAGTTCCAAAAGAAGAAATTTCAAAACTGTCCAAGAGAAACTCAAAGATATGTACCTCCCCATCTTCAATTGTGTTGATGTGTGGAGTAAATACTTGATCCAAACTCCCCATGAGAGACATGGTTATAACTATCAAAGGAGCAACAATCCATTGTCGAGGAATGGACTCGAGAAAAATTTATAGAATAATAGCGTATTTTAAAGTCACCCACCATCTAAGACACATATGTATAATTTGACATCTAATTTGGAAAACAAAATAAGAAAACTTAGAAGGTTGTAATCCAAAAGAAGAAATTACGCAACTATCCAAGAGAAAGTGAAAGATATATACCTCCTCATCTTTAATTTTGATGATGTGTGAAGTAAAAACTTGACCCAAACTCCATGTAAGAGACACAGTTATAAAGATCAGAGAAACAAAAATCCATTGTTGAGGAATGGCCTCGATAACAATTCATAGACTAATAGCCCATTTTAAAATCACCCACCATCTAAGACACGTATGTATAATTTGACATATGATTTGGAAAACAAAATAAGTAAAATTAGAAGGTTGAAATAATGAATATCAAATTCTTTGTAAGAATAATTATTTAATAGGTCATTTATACATAACCTACTTAACAGAAACTTCCATTGTTGGAAGAGGGGAAAAAAGTAGAAGGTTGTCAGAAAAAATGGCATTTTTTAATGTATTTGTGGTCATGGGTAATGGGAAGAGGGGAATGAGATACATGTATAGGATTTTTTTGGTTTTTTTTTTTTTAGAGGCCAATGGATCAGGATCTCACTGTTTGTCTTTATCTAGGTTTCTAATGCTAAAAATGGAAAAATTAGCAGAGAAAATGAAATGGGTGTTCTATATAATTGGATATAGATGAATTAATGTCATGGGATCAATGGGATAGAAGTAAATTTTGAAATTTAATGTGCACCGACTGGTATGACAGGGAGTGTGAAAAGATGTCAGAAGGAATACCAATGGGAACATGGAACTATTTTTTCAATAGCATTAAATAAAATATAGTTACTATATTTTCATAAAATAATATAAAATTGCCTCCAATGTTGTGGATATATTTTCTTCACTACTCTAGTCTTTCTTCAATCCTCATCTTAGCTACTACTATCCCTCTTTCCCTCTTTCTTAATTTTGTGAAGAATAAAATCCCATATTCCATAGCCATTGTGTGTATGTCAACCTTTCTCAAGTACTTCTATTGATAGGCATTATGGCATTGTGATATCCAAGCAGTGATAGCAGATAATGTTGTATGTTTTGGTTTAGGTTACTTGAGAATTAACCAATGCTCTCACTTGGTTCTATATAATCCTCTGCATCTTTATAATGCATAAGTTGTGTATTTTTTTTTTCCTGGTTGTAGGCCTAGTTTTGGGTGTCATGTCTCTTTTGTTGAAGCTATATTGTCCATTATTGTGGGTGTTTGTTACTTCTAGTATCTAAAATATATTTTTATTGAGGGTCATTTTTATGAATGCAATTCTAATGTGTTGGGGAATATAGATATATATGGTGAAAAATTTCAGTATTAATCCTGATAGTTAGTGGCGGAGCTTATATTTCTCATCTTGCCCACATTCAGATCTGGTCATTTATGGTCTTTTGTTTTTGTAGTGAACTACATTAGTCCTCCAAGATATTAGTTTTGAGTATGACTTATCATATGCTTTATTTGAGATGAGATATTTTGGCTTCATAGATCTGTATTTGATTCACATTGAGATTGATTCCCAAATTTCACTTAGTTTGTTGCATTATTATTTTAGTGTCTATATCCTCCTCATCCATTGCATGTTATCCTATAAACAATAACTAACTTTAGGGTTCTCACAAAGGGGCATAATTTGAAGTGGGTCTATCTATTTTATTTCAATTGAGTTTCTCCATGGCTTCATATATGTATGTTTTGAATTTGGTGCTCTACATTAGAGCTGCAACATCTAGTCATGACTATGGTGTAGCATTGAGCAAGAGTATCATGTTTTACAAGGCTCAGAGATTTGTAAAGATTCCTAGCAATCAGATAGTCATCTGGAGGATTGATTCTAGTCTGCATGATGGATCGACTAATGGGGTGGATATAGTAGGATGATAATACAACGCTTGTGACAATGTTAAATTTGGCACCCTAATGGCATTCAAATTCACCATGCTCTCATGGAGTGCTGTTGAATATGGAAAGAAATTGGTCAACAGTGGTGATTTTGTTCATTCAACGGAGCCTATTACATGGAGGACTAATTATTTTCTCAAGGCACATACAGAGCCTGAAGTACTATATGAAGATGTTGGTGATGGCATCTCAAACCATTATTGTTGGAAATGACCAGAAGACATGAGAAAACCTTTCCAGGCATAAAAAATTGATGAAATAAATGTTGGCTCAGATCTTGTAGGAGAAACAACAACAACAATGGTTGTTGCTTCAATAATTAGAGAAATTTTGAGGTCTAAAATGGGCCTCCTAAGAAAAATTCACAACCAAAATAAAATTTATAAGAACCGATAGGATTCAAGATGGTGATGTCAACCATCTGGGACAATTCACCATTTTTGGGGTAGAAAAGTAAAAAGATTAAAAAATTATAAAATAATAAAACTAATTTTTCAAATTGTATTTTCATATTATATCGCTAAAGTTTTACTCAAATTTAGAGTGGGATTAACATTAGATGCAAAATTTAATTCCTAATCCAAGGAGTACCCATGTTTCATACTTTCAATGGACCCTGCTACATGAAAAATGAGAAATACATGAAAAAACGTGATTGCAATCATGTTTTTCATGTATTTATCATTTTTCGTGTAGCAGGGTCCATGGAAAGTATGAAACATGGCTATTTCTTGGATGAGGAATCAAATTCTGCATCCAATGAGTGTTCTCGCTCGAAATTTGAGTAAACCCATAGGGAGATAAGTTGAAAATATGAATTGAAAAGTAGCTTTTTCTTTTTTCCCTCTAAAATTTGATTATTTAATCTAATCTTAGTTTATTATTTCCACAATTTTTTGTAATTTCCTTAGGAGGCCCATTATATACCTCAAAAATCCCCTAATGTTATTTCTGGCACTCTGATCTCGCCTACTCCAATGAGATTCTCAACCATGTCAAACAACTTTTAACATTTGCTAACAAGTATAAAGAAAAATATGAGAGTAACATTGTTGTTGCACATAAGTACTATCCTTCCAAGAGAATATATACAGATGAGCTTCTTTGAGTAGTGCCCATGGCTTCGTCGGGCTACTGGATATTTTTCTTACATGAACTATATGATTGACAATGTCGCTTATCTAGGTGGAAAAGGACATAAAATGATTGAATTTGGGTGGGATGTCAAGTATGTGGGAGTTTAGGTCCTAGCCTTAAAGTCCCTCATGCATGGAAAAGGCGGGTAGAGTAACGTTTTTCTACATAACTATCAGGAAAATGTATAGTTTCTCATGTGTGTGTGCTTGCAAAATGGAAATAGGATTGTACAAAAACTCAAGGTGGCATTTGGTTTTGGAAAAAATGGAACAATATCTAGTTTTTCTCTGCATAGTGACATAGAGTGAGATTGGAGGATAAACCTTGTTTGGCAATGATATTAGGTTATTTTTGGTGGATATATGGCATCTAAGGGATGAGGATACAACCCATTTTCAAGCTTGGAGGAGACCATTTTCCATTATTCTTATTCCCAAGTATGTAAATAGTCAAATGACAAGTTTTTACCTATTTTTTATTCTTCTTAAAATGTGGATTTGATTTTCATCCATCTATTTTTCTCTCGTTAAAATTTGAAATTTCAAATCTATCTTTAATTTTTTGTACTTTCAATATTATATAGTTCATAGTTCTATTAGTTTGAAACTTGAACTTTGAATTTTAAAGTAGATCTTCAATGTTTCATATTTGGATATTCCTTTCCATTTACCATGGCCCCAAGAGTGAAAGACCTTCCCTAGATCCATGTTGAGGTTTTTGATAATGAGATGTACTACAACTTTTTCAAAAAACATGGGGATTCAAAGGCTGAAAATCACTTGGCTCATATAAGAGGCCAAATTTCCCCATG
This sequence comes from Pinus albicaulis, assembly GCA_034641835.2. NCBI lineage: Eukaryota > Viridiplantae > Streptophyta > Pinopsida > Pinales > Pinaceae > Pinus > Pinus albicaulis. Next base: position 934,275,418 of record CM076576.1, read on the forward strand.
CAACGCACCAATAGAGGAGATTGGATAGATTGGATTGGAGATGAAAATTAAGTTTTAAAAACTTGAAGAAGATAAGGCTAGGAAAAAGTAGGTAAATAATGAAATAGAGAGGAAGAGGAAACCTTTTGCAGTGGGAGAAAATGTTGGTTTTGAATTTGAGGTTGAATACTCTCCCTTTATCCCTTATAATAATTTTTTGGACCCCTTACATTATGTTCCTTCCCTTGCTAGTATTTATAAGTAACCCAATGAAGAACATTCAAAGTTATGTCACAGCAACCCGCGGCTCTTCTAGTGGCTCTCAACTAAGTCAGAATCATCCCAACTTAGATACCCATTCAAAGAAGCAATATAAAGATGATTTTTGTGAATACATAGCCAGATGGTGGTATGATGTAGGTATCCCCTTCAATGCATCCCTCTCTCCTTATTACCAGCCTATGTGGGATTTTGTTATTGTTTCAAGGAAGGCTTCAAAGGCCCTCGTTTTCATGAAGTGAGAGGATTTATTTTTCAAAGAGATTGCATCCATAGAGGAACACATGAAGGATTTCAAAGCTTCATTTGGTGAAGTTTTACCATATGTTAGATGGATGGACTGATGGAAATAATCATACAATCATAAATTTGTGGAAATTGGTGAATCACTTGTTAACGTTTTAAAGTTGGTGGATGAGAAACATTTGGCCATGGGATACATCTACGAGGCTATGGATCAAGTAAAATAGAAAATAGGGATAGCCATATAGATAGAGTAGTTAATTATGGGCATATCTAGGACATCATTGATAACAAATGGGATAATAAATTCCATCCCTATATATGCAGATGAGTATTTTTTGAACCCAAGGTATCATTACAAATTTCACTTAGGGGAAAATCAAACTGTGGAGGTCAAATATTGTAAGTTTACTTCTTAGAAAAACATCCAATTTTCAATAAATTCCTGAGTTTGCAATTAAATATTTAGAGACAAATTTCTTCAAGCAGTTTGTATTTTCACTATTATAGGTGTCTTTTCATACATTTAGCTTCCACAAGATTGTATTATGAACCATATGCACTTGAAAATAAGTCCCAATGGGTTCATTAAAATGTCTATTGACTCAGAAATTTCATATAAGACTAATGTATGAACTCATAAAAATAAAAACAATAGAGAAATCTTTGTATTGATCACTATGAAAATAAGTCTTACATGAAATGGATTAGAGTAACCTGATAATGTAACTCTAGCAAAATATACTGCAATTAGTCTTATCTCCTCATGAGAAATAGCTCCACATATTAGCTCACATTTGATTTATTTAGCAGTAGTATTTCCCCTTCAAATCGTCATCATTCAAACAGAACTTGCACCACTAACTCTTGCACTCAACTAGACAAAGGTAAGGAATGATATTCACTATGATTATGCCTCATATTTGGTTGTTGTTATCATGGGTTCTCAATAGGCATGTTCTGGACCTCTCCAAGTTGATATACAGTCACCACCTCCTCAGCAGGGGCCACGCACAGTCAGCATAAATAAAAATAACTCATCTAGGTTTCATACAGTAATTCATCCAACATGTAACAATGAAAATCAGCCCTGTGAACAAGTCTTCATCCCAAAAACAGAATGTATAGAACTCAACCTCCACAGAATATTAATCGTACACCTTACTCCCAATATTTGAACAAAGAAAAAAAAACTCTCTCTCCCAAAACTGAGGAATCTCAAGCTATTGTGACCAGATCAGACACAAAATCTTAAGTGCCACCTCTTTAACTATTGTTACCAGAGAAAAACTATAACTTTCGGTTGAAAGTAGGTAGAGGAGGGAAAAAATTTCCAACGAAAGATGTGAAGGTTTCAAAAAATTAGAAGTTTTCCAAAGATAGTTTATTAAAAATGAAATATAAAGGGATATTTTTCCCATTTAATGGGATATATACTTTTTTTCCTCGATTGTGATTCAATGCCAAAATCCTTGTTGTAGCACTCACTTTTTAAAATTTTTAACTTATTAAAACCAGCAATTTCATCAAAAGGTGCAAATGAAGGTCGATAAGAGTAGATGGAGGAGATGTTTTAGGTGAAAAAAATGCATATATCACCTCTACTCTTGGTCTTTGAACCATTAGAAGCAACCATATATCACCCGCACTTGTGTTTTATTCTGCTGACTTTCATCCACACATGTCTCCTTCATAGTAGAGAGACCTACATACTATTTTTCATGCATGAAATTTTTCTCTTTTCCCATCTATGTAAAACAATAAAAAACCTATGGGTGGTTAAATTTTTAATATCTATCCTATATAGGGTAATTGGTACACCATATCTAAAAGTGACAACACTATGTTAAAGTGAACCCACTCGAAAACATATGGATCCATGTGGATTGTGGGCCTACAGGCTTAGTTGTTTCCCATTTATTTCTCCCGACATGGCTTGTTGAGTATTAATGAGGAAAATTGTTTGGATCGTGATATACATAACCATAGAGTTCTCTTTTCATGGGTTCACATAGGTAATGATGGATGAATAACCTATGGATGCATGTGATAGAATGCAATTCATGTAAGATTAATTTTTCTTTTTTTACTATATATATATATATATATATGTCTATATATATCTTCAAAATTTTAATATAAATAATAAGAGAGTGAACATATTTTATACACCAAAATTGTGTGTGTTCAATTTATTTAACAATGTAATAGTACATATATAAACAAATAAGAGTTTGTTTTGAGATAGACGTGCTATCTTGACACAAATTTTTTTTTTGAGAAAATTACAATCATGCACTAACTTAAAAAATCTTGTTAACCAAAATCATTCATCAAGCCATGATCCAACAACCTCTTAAAAAAAAAAAAAGAATAATACACACGTCGAGACCAAATCTACATAAAAATAATCAATACATTAACACTCCACAACCTTTCCATGTATGATCATAAGCATCACATAGTATTATATATGATAGGTAGGAGTTAATAATCCCAACTTCCACCCTTAGTGAGTTGGACATGTCTTTATCTGTGTTAGGTAAGTCTTCATTGTCATCTTATATTGGTTCAATACATCAAAGACACTCTTGATCAATAATATATATATGATCTAACTTGGAATTTTTGTCTCATTCTTCGATCACGTAGACATTACCAAATTGTTAGCATCCACATAATTGAGTGGTAATCCAACAAAACACACGGGTACCTAACTATTGAAACTATTGACCCACTAAGATCTCCTTCGAGTACATGGTTCATTCATATTTTCAATGAACTCCACCTAAATGTATAAGAAACTTAATTTTTAAAGGCCTATTAGGCCCCCTAAATTTTACAACCAACACAATCCACTCATAGATAATTCAACTAACACATGGCCCATACTCTATCATAGGTTGTGCATTATATTAAAAAAGCTATCCAAATCATCAAGGACACGTGGATAATGGGTATGCCTTCTTAAAAGGGTCATAAAATGATATTCCCTTTACATAATACATAGATAGATATGGTTACATAGTATTTACATGCTCCATATCATGGAGGGAATAAGTACAAGATTTTATAATATCACCTACTATTACACTATTCCTCCCAAGTACCAACTCTAAATAAGATTAAGATCATAAATATCAATGACCAATATTTATAATCTACACACACCATGTTAGAATTCCTATAAATATAAGATGTAATTCATCTTTCCATGTGGTCTTAGTTTTGATTCAATATAATAAAAGGTGTACCTTGTTTGTCGATCTCCAACCAATCTTCATTGTTACCACAATGAATATCACTACCATCATTTTGGATGAAATTCCAAAAAATATTATTACGTCTAGAACATCATTATGTCCTCCTTGTTGCAAACTCATAATTCCAACTAAAAAATATCTACCATTAATACTAGGCATCAAACAATATTGCTTTAATTCATCTTTCACCACTATAAAAACCAACCAATAGCTATTCATTGTAGAAAATTTCTATCATCTCTACAACAAATTCTTAATATATGCTCCTCCACTATGATTTACTTATAGGATTGTGATCTCAAAAAGCATACAAATTGGAGGCCAATCATATATTTTCGCCACACATTGGGACTGCACAAATAATCAAGAAATTATTGTACTCTTGGGCCTAACATCAACTAACTATAAACATTGAATGATAGGGCATGTTATGAACATAATTCCATCTATCAGGACACTTATTTACCCAAATAATGTTACCCCTAATTATCTAGAATTTTTTTATAGATATAGAATGCATCCAAATCGGTCTTTCACTCTATACCTACTAACCTAAGGACCTATGACACCATATTCGTTAAACAACCTTTCATCGATGAAAAAATAGGGGAGATACGACTTCTTGTTATATTTTAATTTTAGCTACAATGTGCCATATAAAGAAAACCAAAGAATTCCCTTTACATCAGAAAGTGTTTCATTGCAAAGCTACAATAATAAGAAAGAGATAACGGTACATGTGACTAAATAATTTTCCCTACATATTTCTCTAGGGCCATGAACAAACTTGGTGTATTCATATACATCTTCAAATTATTGATTCAACATTCATTTTTTATATTGATATTTTCCCTTTTATTTTTTAGATTCATGAACAGTAACAAAATGATTGCACTTCCATATTGGGTTAACGAAGCTCTATACAATTTTCAAGTTTTGACTTCATGAAATTTTTATCACCACCATCAAGGTTCTACATCAACATGTACAATTTAGATTTTATCTAAGGATCTAATGATGCTAACAAAAAAGTGTAAGGTTTTCCTATAACACCATTTTTTCTATTAAGCTAGCCATGCCCAATTATTATCCATAATGGAAAGTATATTTGGTTTGTTCTTGAAGCCACCCACCCAAGGGATGTGACTTCTAGGACTCATTGAAGAATTTGATATCTACCACATGAACCTAGCCACACAAAATTATAATTTCTTTTAATAACATAAATACAAGGAATACATGTTCTATTGTATTCTAATCCTTCCCAAAATTAAAAATACAGCTAACAATAAAATATAAAGAAACATACGAAGAGAGAGTAATCGAGGGTAGTTTTGTCAAAGTAGTTGCTAAGTAAAGTTGTGGTTGATTAGATATGTGCTCTGTGGAGGCCCCATAAACAATTATAATAACATTTACAGTGAGGTATGGAGAGGATTCATCAAGATAGTAGGGGAATCTGAGATAGTTGCAGAAAGGACAATAGGATTTGTCGCCATTGGGATAAATACTTTATCTTTCATCTAGGACATGAGGTATTGTACTTTCCCTTGTTTCCATTGAACCCCAGTGGACAACCTGTAGCATCATGGTTGTGTTTGTGACATTTGTGGCATATGAATGGGATGCCCTTATAGTATAAAGTCTGAAGAGAAGTGATGCTTTGATGTTGGAGTTCCATTTCACCACATAAGGCATCCTTTATATCCAAATTTACTGATACCCTCACCATATTCATCTCCACGGAGTCCTTGAAAGTGAGGCTGACCTCCAAGCATTCCTCCACCTTATTTCCAATTTTCCTGAGAGCTTGATTAAACCATAATTGTAATTTTAGTCCTGGAAGACAAACCCAAATAGGGGCCTGGTTTAGTCTCTCCCGAGTGGGATAAAAAATAGCGTTCTTATGCTTAACAATGAAATGGATGGAATCGATAATCTAAACCTTATTCACATCCCAATGAACCTCTTTAGACTTGCTGAAAAATAAAATGATCCAAACTGTTACTAGTAGCTTGAAGGTTGGAAACAAGTTAATGATGTGGGCCCCCCACTCCTTTTTCATCTATTCTAATATTTTCTTCTAGCTAAAACAATGACCACGAGTATAAACCACAAATTTAAACTCACACACTTGAATGAATTTTTGTATCTCGATCTCACCCAGAATCAAGGAGAGTGTTGATTTTCCATGAAAATAGAGAATTTAGGTTATGGTCTTAGAATATTTAACACTACCAACTCTAATGCCACTAAAAAATACTTTGCACAGTGAAATAAAGATAGTAGTAAATGAACACGTGCAAAAATATACAACTTTTTACAATTTTTCAATAACCCAACATTGTTATATTATCAATCTATAATACAACAATTTAGGTCTCCTGCACCGTGGATCATGGCCCTCATACAATCACTGATATAAGGAATACAAAATAGGGTTTCTTGTAAGTCCTTTGACAACTAGTCTACCCTAAATAAGACAACAATTGAACTACTTATTGATGTGGCACCCCTCAACCCTTTCAATCCTCATGTCCTGAGAACATATCTCTGTCATTTTTCTCTCGATTTGTGGCAACACTAGTCTTACTCTATCAATGATCCTACTCATTTAGGAAACTAAACATGACTCCAATTTTCCCTCTAGCTGGTCATTAATCCTTTAACGAATCAACACATAGGGTATTCTGGCGAGTTTTTCACAACTTTTTTTGTGAAAATCTGCTATACTTCACACTGCTACTCCTCAACACTTAGGGTATTCTTCCCATTGTTTCCTTCCTATGTTGCTCCAATGAAGACAAAATTAGGACATGAATGGATACCCTATATCACTGGAAGATGTCTTTCTCTAAACAAAATTGGGCTAGACAAACTACTACCTTGGTTTCCTTCATTTGTCCTTCAAATATTAATCCTCGAGCTTTTCCAAATCTTCCTCTCCTAGAAAATTTATATTCCTTCAATGAATGCACTTAGGGCTTCCTTGGACATCAACTCGATGCCCTCCAAACAACCTTAATATTCCAAAACAATAATTCCTTAACTAGGACACTCAACCACCTAACAAAACCATCAACTTAAGAGAACACTTAGCTCTGATCCAGGACATGTTCCTCTACTACTACTCATGGACCTATGAAAATATCAAACCTGAGATATTTGGCTTGCTTAGGGCACCAAAAGAGCCCTAAACTACCTCAAAAAAAAATTTTCCCATTGCTAACAAGTATACCCTTATTTTCTACTACTTAAGCCACCTTAGGATGTTGTTATAGCTCCTTTTTTACTGTAGATTAGCCCTGATCTAGGGATCGATCCCTCCTGTAATAGACCAAAGAAATTAGGTTATGTTTCCTTAAGAATATCATCCCTAAACCATGCACTTTTTTTTCCCTCAAGCCTGCAGCTAGCTTCATGCTCCTACTTAGACTTGTGCCAAACAAAATCAAACCCAAAATCAATCCCTTTTCACCCTCGACCTAGTCCTCTTAAGCTGAAACTACATAATATGTTCTCCACAATGATGATTTTCACTTAGGTTGGTAAGAATGAGCCTCCTTCTCACTCTTGTTTATACCTTTCTCTAGGGTGATATATATCCCTTCAAGAAGCTCATTATCTTGCAAAAAGAAAAAATAATGCATTCATATTAATCTAATGTCAAGGACCTTTGTTAAAATTGGAAAACTAGGTCCAAAATCCATGTTGTGATGCTCAGATGAAGATACCGATATTTTTATTGGATTCCTCTTTTGGAGAGGTGTAAAATCCATATAAAATATATCTTAATCCGATGAGCAGAACATTTATTTTGAATTTATTATTTATAATAAATTATATGTGCACGTCGGCCTTAAGGTTTTACACCCACGACGGAGATGTGTCACACCTCAATGATGGATATAAATACAATCAAAGTTGGAGAGCATTTCACACACTAGTACCATCATCTTCTTCTCTTCTAATCTGAAATACGAGCTCCTTAGTTAGCGGACATTTTAAGTCTCACACATGGGAAGAAGAGACGAGAGTTACTATTTGAAGAAGGGTACCCATCTCCTCTAGGGTTTCTAAGAAAGTTTGACCAGTGATTGACTTTAATTATTTTGTAGATCAAAGAAAATTTGAGAATTTGTTGGAGACTTCAATTTTTGAGAGGCCGTACACATTCAGCACAGAACAGGGTCAAAGGTTGACCGATTGGAGCTGCATTGACTTTGATGTTGCTACCACTGCGTTGACTTTTACGAGACGGCGTTGACTTTTACGGAGTTGAATGAGTGAGCAGGTGAGGATTGTTGTGACACATTCTGGGTTGGCTGATCAAGGAGACTTTGCTGGTTGAAGCATCTTGTTGACCACCGTAACGCACCTTCACATTCTCATGTTTTTGGTTTGTCTTCTATAGATCCACTAGTATGTTCTATCAGCATTTTACTTAATTGTTTGGGTGATTGTTGTAATAAAAGTAAAGTTGCATCAAGCATAGAACATCTACAAAAATTTACATGGTATCAGAGCTAAGGTGAAGACAAGCCCTAACTTATAGCAATCACCATCTAAGAAAAATGGGTTCCACAAGTTATGGCTTCAAGGAGAATGACAAGCTGACTGGAAGGGATGACTTCCATGCCTGGAAGATGATATTAGATCTCAAATTGGAAGACCATGATCTCATGGACCATGTACTGGGTAAAATACAAGAACCTCCATCCAATGCTACTGCTGCTGCTAAAACCAAGTATAAGAAGGGGGAGATCAAAGCAAAGCTGATGATCAGGGAATCCATTCATAAAAGCCTAGTGGCCTACATCTCTAAGTTGGGCACATCCAAAGAGATGTATGATAAATTGATCCTTATGTTCAAGGTAAACAATGTAAACCAAGTGCTATTCTTCAAGAATAAATTGAAGAATTTGAAGAAAGGCAGGGATGAGTCTGTCCAAACATACTTTCTGAAATTGACCGAGATTAGGAACAATCTGCTGGCTATTGGGGAGACAATAGCCGATCGTGAGATGGTACTCACCGCACTTGGAGGACTCCCATATGAATGGCAAGTATTCACCACTACCATTCTCAATAATAGTACAATTCCTAACTTTGACGAGCTACTGTCTAGATGTATGCAAGAAGAGACAAGAATGAAGGAATTCGAAAATGACAGAAATGCTGCCTATGCTGCTCATTCTAGAAAGAAGAACTCTAGTGGTCCTAAGAACAAAGGAAGAACAAGGGCCCAAGGAAAGAAGGGTAAGTGTTTCACTTGTCATAGGCCTGGTCACTATGCTAGAGAATGTCCCTTCAAGAAGGATTCTCCCGATAGTGATGACAACAACAACAATCGGAGGAATGGAAATCAAAGAAACGACAGATCCAAAGGAAAGATGAAGGCTCCCTCTGGCGGAAACAATCAACCTTCTAAAAGGTCTAGAAACTCCAGGTATGAGGAGTCAAATGTTGTTGATAAAAGAAATGAATATATTCTTGTATCTGCTCTCTCTGCTGCATCCCCGCCCGACACTATGGATGTCTGGCTGATAGATAGTGGTGCCTCAAGACACATCACTGGGTTCAAGGAAACACTCTCTGACATGGTTGAGAAGGATACTAATCTGGAAATTATCCTTGGAGATAATGCCACATATCCCGTGAAAGGGACAGGGACTGTGACCCTCCACTTGTCTCAAGGACAAGTCCTACATTTGCAGGATGTACTCTATGTACCAAAATTGAAGAAGAACCTTGTGTCTATATCAGCGATTGAAGACAAAGGCTTCAATGTGGCATTCATTGATGGAAAAGTGCGCATGTGGAAGAAGAATCTCAAGGAAGCTATCGTGATTGGTTTTAGAGTTGGAACACTCTACCATGTTGAAGGAAGTCCTCTAGGAGCTATGACATGCGATACTATCCGACAAACTGAACTATGGCACCGAAGGTTTGGACACCTTCATTACAAGGCCCTTCCCGAAGCAAGGAAGGTGGTGACAGGGATGCCCGAATTTGGAAATAATCATGAAGGTGTATGTAAGGGTTGTGCCGAAGGAAAGCATACAAGGGGACCTTTTCCCTCAAGTGTCACAAAGACATCTGATATTTTGCAACTGGTCCATTCTGATCTATCTGGTATGTTGCCCGTGACATCCCTGGGAGGATGTTCTTACTACATGACATTCACTGATGACTTCTCTCGCAAAACCTGGATATACTTCTTGAAGAAGAAGGATGAGGCTTTCATGTGGTTCCATACCTTCAAAGCCTTGGTAGAAAATATGACCGGAAAGAAGATCAAGATTTTGAGGACTGACAATGGCACTGAATATGAGTCAAATGAGTTCAAAGACTTTTGCAGAGAAGCTGGCATTAAGAGGGAGACTACCACTGCATATACTCCTGAGCAGAATGGTGTTGCTGAACGCAAGAATAGGACTATTGTGGAAAGCTGCCCGTGCCATGCTATGTGACCAGGGTCTACCAAAGTTTCTGTGGGGAGAAGCTGCAAATACTGCTGTGTACATTCAAAACCGATGCCCTCATTCCGCTTTGGACTCCAAAACTCCCGAAGAGGTTTTCTCTGGTAAGAAACCCGATGTCTCACATTTTAGAATTTTTGGATGTCCTGTCTATTTTCATGTGCCGAAAGAAAAGAGAAGTAAGCTGGATGCTACTGGGAAGAAAGGAATGTTTGTGGGCTACAGTGAGACTTCTAAGGCCTATAGAGTCTATGTACCTGGTCAAAGGGAAGTAGAGATAAGCCATGATGTCACTTTTGATGAAGATGCTTCCCTGAAGAAAGTAGTAGATCTTCCAAGATCTGAAGAAAATCATGAAGAAAGGCCTGGAAATCAAGAAGAACCGCAGGATGAGACAATGCCTGATATTGAAGGACCAATGGACCCTATTGATCCATCTCCTTCACTGGGAAAGAGACCATCATGGCTCAGGGACACCCTCGAAGATGCTAAGGGACATGCTGCCCCAAGGGGGACATTCCGAGAAAGCAAGAAGCCGTGTAGATACCAAGGGTATCTGGCTGCCATGAGTACCATTGTACAAAATGAACCCGGATCTTTTGAGGAAGCCGTAAAGCATCAAGTCTGGAAGGATGCTATGCACGAAGAATATGAGTCCATAATGAAGAATGATGTCTGGGATGTGGTTCCAAGACCGAAGAACAAATCAGTTGTCACCGCGAAATGGCTCTACAAGATCAAGCATGGATCTGATGGAAGTGCTAAAAAGTTCAAGGCAAGATTTGTTGCCCGTGGCTTCTCTCAAAAGGAAGGAGTAGATTATGATGACATATTTGCACTTGTGGCACGATATACCACCATTCGATCAATCATAGCCCTTGCTGCTACGCAAGGATGGAGTCTTCATCAGATGGATGTCAAGACCGCCTTTCTGCATGGTACAATAAAAGAAGAGGTGTATGTAGAACAACCTTTGGGATTTGAAGTTCAGGATCGAGACACTCATGTCTGCAGGTTGAAGAAAGCCCTCTATGGGTTAAAGCAAGCACCCAGAGCTTGGTACGAGAGGATGGATAGTTACTTGATGAAGCTGGGCTTCACTCGAAGTAGTGCTGATCCGAACCTTTACTTCAAGGTTGTACAGGGGAAGCCTCTCATTCTAGTGCTGTATGTGGATGACCTCTTCCTGACAGGTGCTGAACCTCTCATTCATCAATGTAAGAGGGAGCTCGCTGCTGAGTTCGAGATGAAGGACCTAGGACTGATGCACTACTTCCTAGGCCTGGAGGTCTGGCAGAGACCTGGAGAGATTTTCCTTTCTCAAGGAAAATACATTGTGAAGCTTCTGGAAAGATTTGGGATGGTGGATTGTAAGTCCGTGTCGACACCGATGGAACTCAACTTTAAGAAGTTGAGTGGCAGCGCTGCGGGGCCTATCTTGGCCAATCCTACTGAGTATCGTCAACTCATAGGAGCTTTGATGTTCTTAGTGAACACCCGACCAGATATATGTTTTGCAGTGAACACTTTGAGTCAACAGATGGTTGAGCCTCATCATTTTCACCGGGTTGGTGCCAAGAATCTTTTGAGATATCTTCGGGGCACGATAAACCATGGGCTGAGATACACTGCCGGGAGTGTGACACTCCGTGGATATACTGATGCCGATTGGGCTGGCAGTGTGGTGGATCGTAAGAGCACATCGGGATGTTGCTTCAATCTTGGTTCTGCTTCGATTTCATGGATGAGCAGGAAGCAGAAGTCGATGGCTTTGAGCACCGCTGAGGCCGAATACATTGTAGCGAGTATGGCCTGTTGTGAAGCAGTTTGGTTGCGAAAGCTCTTTAGTGAGCTGTTTGGACATGTGCTAGATACCACCGTGATACTCTGTGATAATCAGAGTGGGATTCGCATGACTGAGAATCCTGTGTTCCACGACCGATCCAAGCATACTGATATCAGGTACCACTTTATCTGGGATATGGTACAGCGAGGCGCCGTAAGGCTCGATCATATAGGAACTGATGAGCAGGTCGCGGATATTCTCACTAAGCCCCTGGGGAAGGTCAAGTTCCTAACCTTTCGTGAGAATCTTGGTATCGTGGAACGACCCTATGATGTGGGTCTCGTTGGACGATGAGCTCTGGGAGCTCTGGGGGGCTTTGGGGATAGCTTCTGAGCTATGTCTCCAGTACGTTTCCGCCCACCCTTGTGATTATTGAGCTGGTTCGCCTCTCATTGCATCCGTGCCCCGTATGGTCCTACCCATTGAGTTCGTGGCTCATGGGAAGTACCTCTCATTTGGCCAATGAGGTGGGAAAAGCCAGAGACCATTAGCAAAGACCGATGGAGACGACTTCGTGAACGTCGTACTCTCTATCTAGATGGCACCGGCTCAACCACTCTTGATCTCCACATCTGTTTAGTGAGGTCTGGGACCTCTGCCTGACTTCGGGTCAAATGAACCAACTTCGGGTTGGTTGGAGACTCTTTGTGAGTCTGATAGAGGTTTCGAACCTCTGGGCTGAATATGTCAGCCGGGGGATGATGTCTTTGTGACCGACCCACTTCTGTTCTGAAATAAAGAGGCCAGCAAAGCAAGTTACGGCGGGATGACGCACGATGTTTGATTGCACTGATGGATGGAGTTCTCCCTAGTTGAGAGGGAGTGTTAAAATTGGACAACTAGGTCCAAACTCCATGTTGTGATGCTCAGATTAAGATGCTAATATTTTTGTTTGATTCCTCTTTCGGAGAGGTGTAAAATCCATATAAAATATATCTTAATCCGATGAGCAAAACATTTATTTTGAATTTATTATTTATAATAAATTATATGTGCAGGTCGGCCTTAAGGTTTTACACCCCCAGCAGATGTGTCACACACCCCAATGATGGATATAAATACAGGCAAAGTTGGAGAGCATTTCACCACAACTCAACACACATCTTCTTCTCTCATCTGATGTAGTACGAGCTCCTTTGGAGGAAATTTTCAGCTCACACGTGGGAAGAAGGACGAGTTACTACAGCCAAGAAGAAGGACGCATTGCTTCAGACTAGGGTTTCCAAGAAAGTTTTGACCCGGCGTTGACTTTGGTCAATGCATGGTCCAAAGAGGCTAAAATTTGTTGGAGACTTCAATTTTGAGAGGCCATACACATTGGCACAAGAACCGAGGTCAAAAGGTTGACCGAAGTTGGAGCTACGTTGACTTTGATGTTGTCTGTCCTTCGTTGACTTTTACGGGACAGACGTTGAATTTTTCTGGAGTTGACTTGAGTTGACTGGGTGACTGATTTGAGGATTGTTGTGACACATTCTGGGTTGGCTGATCAAGGAGACTTTGTTGGTTGAAGCATCCTGTTGACCGCCGTAACGCACCTTCACATTCTCTTGTTTTTGGTTTGTCTTCTATAGATCCATTGGTATGTTCTATCAGCATTTTACTTAACTATTTGGGTGATTGCTGTAATAAAAGTAAAGTTGCATCAAGCATAGAACATCTATAAAAATTTACAACCTTCCACACATTCCTAGATCGAACCTCAATTGATTTTCTCTCCATGATGTTTAGGGTTTCAAAGTCCACATATATTTTTTTCAAACTATGTCATGTTTTTGTAGAAGTAGGTTTCGAGTTCGAAGCCTATAGGGTAAAGGGTAAAATAATATAGCTATTGGGAAATTGATAAATTGAGAGAAAGCACTCACCAAATATACCTCATGGTTCTAGTAAGTTCGACGTGTGTGAAAGGATCTATCGAGTAACAAGCAATCATAGCCCTCAAATTCCTAACTCTCATAACCAACTTCGTGCACTCAAAAAAATAAAAAACCCTTGACTTTCTCAAATTGAAATCGCAGAATTTGAAAAAAAAAATGAATCGATAGGTTTTATTACTCACCCTTACTTAATAATTCTAGGTTCGGATAGCTACGATGATTTCGTGAGATTCAACATGAAATTGGGTAAGGTTCATATCAATAGCATGACCATAAACAATGGCACCAGTACCCATTTTATGACCGTAGTTTCAAGGACCAAATCCTCGGACATTGTTACAAATCAGTATGACTATCACTTAGTTGGAAAGAGTGTAAAATATTCCAAAGTCAAATTTATGATAACCAACGGCTCTATATTTTCTTTTAAGTTTTCATTGATGTCTATCTTAAATTAAAATTATGTTTGAGGGAATTTCATGGTGATGTGAACTTCCATTGTTATGGAAGTGGTTCATGTCCAACTTTTATGAAGGAATTTATAGGATGAGTTTAATTTTTTTTCAAATTTTTTTTCTATCAATTTCACTTCTAGTGTTGGATTTGTAACAAACCTATATCTATCTTAAATTTGGATTTACCAGGCATTGAGAGGTATTGATTCTCGTTTCACTCTAAAATAGGTTTTCACCTCAAGATATTTAATCTCTTTTGACAATTTGTAGATCCGAAGTTAATATGGGTCTAGGTTGGTTTAATTATTAATTACAATTAATTATAAATATAATTATTATTTTAATTTTAATTTTTAAAATTTTATTATATTTTATATTTATTTTTTCATAATTTGATCGTGCCAAAAATGTTTAACAAGATAGGACAGGACATTACAACATATATCCCATAATGGGTTGGAGAGTACATGTATCACCTATAATACACCTAATCGACGTGTCCTTACCAAACCCAAGCCAAACATCTTCCATCGTGTGGAATGTCAAAGTGCTTGTCTCACCATGAGTGATTTTTATCATTTCCACCCAAATATAGACATTGATAACTGATGAAGATCATGCTCCTCCTTCATAAAAAATTCATGTATCTTCGATGAAATTATCAATAATATCTCTTTACCACAAATAAAGCACATAGCTAATCACATTTCCAAGTGTTACGGCTTAAAAATCCACTCCCTAGTGTCAAGAATATAAGCATATCCTTTTCCAAGTAAGAGGATAAATTAGTGATAGGTGAAACATAAAAAAAAAATTGTTTTGAGGGATCAGTTATCCTTCCAAGGGGTAGGGACCAAACTAGAAGGTCTAACAACACTCCTTCCTAGTGTTGGAGACCGAAACATAAGGCCGTCAAAGCCCTATTTGCACTACAACTCTGAAATAGTGTGACAATTTGACTAGATAAGCTTAAATTCGGTCTAAATTAACAACTTTGTTTAAAATAATCATTGGTCATTCAAAAAATGATTGATTTGTTCTATCTTAATCATCATCCTAATATGGCCAAGAAAGTGTCAAGCTGCAAAGAAGGCCAATCATGATGGGAATCTATATAAACAAATCTCTTCAGTAGTCACAGGAAGAAGAAGGAACTTCTCCCAAATTATGTCAGTAATGCAACCATGATAAACTTGTGCATCCACACCAATGAGCATAGAGGTTAGGGATATATCAAGGGTAGAGGCTTGGAGGACCCATCGATGTATTCTAGTTGTTAGTCTAAAATATTTCAGCAAGTGTACCAAAAATACCTTACTTAAGCTATGGATGACGTATATCCCTAACAAAAAAAATGGTTGTAAACCCCTTTCGATCTATAATAGTTAGTGAAAAAAAATCCTGCAAAAACCCAGATCTATGCAGTAAAAGTAGTTAAACAATAAAAGGAAATAATAATTGATGCAAAATAACTCCAAATAACCAACAGACAAGACAATTTTAAAGAATTTTTTTATATTATGTAACACTTGGTGAATGAAACAAGTAAATGTTACCAATCCCCCTCAATGGTATGGGTTCTTGGTTGTCCTCAATGTTTCAACATCATGAATGTTTCTCTCTCAATGATGTAGAAAACCCAAATATATGACGAACTCAAGTGGGAGCTCAAATGAAAAATAAAATGATAACGACAATGAGAATGATCAAAGTGAATAATGAATGCAAAAATCATCCTATTTATAACAAAATATTGAGTTATCCCCGATAATGGATAATACTAAAATATTATTAACCAAAATCTAGATCTAACCACTTGGAATATTTTATTATATTTTGTTGGAGGGAAAAGGTATTTGAATTGGTTAAATACCTTTATTTTGGAATAATAAACAAATAATGATTTATTTATCATTTCAAGGATGTGGTTAAAGAATAATAAATAAATAATGATTTGTTTAATTATTCCTAGGTGATTTAGTCAAATTTAACAAGGAATAATAACTAAATAAGGATTTAATTAATTATTCCTAGAGAAAAATAAGGTAAATAATGATTTATCTAATTATTTCTCATATTTGGGTTAAATATGACCGGGAATATTATTTAAGCAATGGTTTAAATAATTATTCCTAGAGTAAAATCAAATAAATAATGATTTATTTAATTATTTCTCATGGAGTTTCTTGTTTTAAGCTGAAATAAATTAATAAAATATGGTTTATTAAGTTATTTCTTATAGTGAAAGCGATTTTACTATGCTAAAATTGATCTTACATGGTGTACTTTGATCCATCTAGTTAGGAATGGATATATGGTCAATTTTTGGTGATAACACCAGCTATACCAAAGAGCAATAGTAAAGCAGACTTTCCCCATTATCTATATTTCATGGTCTATTTTATTTTATGTGATTGATATATTATGTTTATAACTAATGTTGCCTCACTAGAAGATCATATTGGTTTCTTTCTATGTGTGTAGGTGATATAGTAGATCCAGGAGCAAACATATCGAAGGATATCATCCTAGAGTTTGTTTCGTCAGATAGAGTCCAGGATCTAAAGTTAAAAGGTATCTCTATTTCCTTCTTATTTTTAATCTAAAAGTACTTGGGTTTTTCTATTTTCATTTGTATCACTTCTTCATTCACACATAGCATCTAGGAAATCTCTCGGCAAAGCTTGTTGGGATTAAAGTGACCTACTATTGAAGTTGAAATTCTCTCTTAAACAAAATTTATGACCATACTAGGGACATCCCATTAAGTAAAAAAAATTATCCTATTGTACTTCATTTTCCTCAGGGATTTTTGGTTTCCTTGATGTTTTACAATGGTCATTAGTCATTTACAAAGCTTGGCATCAAAAACCACATCTTAAAACCTCTTGGATTTAAGTTTCTTTCCTTATGTTTTAACTTGTAGTTTAGAATAGGGAACTGATATCCCTTTGTTTTGGTCTGCATAACTTCTTAGGAGCATTGATATCCTCTTTTTTTTGTTCAGACCTTCTATAACAGAGCATTGAAGGTTATTTAATTCCTTGAAAACTAAGGGGTTAAGCTTAGATATGGGAGGGGTTTTTTGCATCCCTGCAAACCCTACTAGGTGGTGTTTGAACTTTGAAGTTTTTGGCATTTATCATTGCATTGTTTCTAAGTTTACATGAAATTTTGTGAGCTTAGTTACATGGTTAGTTTTTTATCCTTATTCTTTGATTTTAATTCTTTTGAGGAACATTTGTGTTCAAATAACTCTATGGTGTAAATGTAATAACATCCCTACACTACTTATCTTGTTGTAGCTTGATTTCTTGATTGAAAACTCATTTTTAAAATATTAGCACATTCTTGTGAGGAAATATAAGATATATATTTCTAGTGTTGACACCACCATTATAGTAATATATCCCAAGAGAGATGGAAATGTAAAAATTTTGATAATAATACATATGCAGAAGATGGTCTTGAAACTAGTAAGTTCGTGAATCCATAATAATATAAGGTATTTGGCATCATCATAATCATTGTCATAATATTCATTATCTTCATCATCACTATCATCATTTTCATCATTATGGTCATCATTTCACTATAATCATAATCACCATTCATGCCATCATCATCATCTTCATCATCATCATCATTATGGCCATTTTCATCAATTTTTCATAATTGTAGGTTTCGTAAGAAATATCATCAACCCAAAAAATGTGGTGAGTGTTAGAAAAGGGTTCTTTAGACACATATCATATGTGCAAGAGAAATAAAAAATATATTTTTCAGAGATTATCGATGATGAACATCATCACCACCATTATCATTTTCATCATACCCAACATCATCATTAATGTAATTTCTATCATCCTTGTTGTCATTTTCTTCATGGACGTCATCATCATTCATGACATTATCATTGTTTATGATGAACTAGATGACAATGATGATAATGATGATCAGATGATGATGACTTGCATGATGATGCCATAGATAATGCTTATGATTATGACAGTGACAACATTTAAAAATTGGGAATATTGGCCAAGGTAATTAGCACCATCATCATCATAATCATTGTCATCATCATCATCATCATTGTCATTGTAACCACCATTTTCTTTATCATCATTTTCATTATCATTACAATCACAATTCATGTCATCGTGATCATCTTCATTATCATCACCATCGTGATTATTTACATTGTCATTAGTTGTTCATAATTTTTAATGTTATAAGAAATATCATCAATGAAGAAAATATGATGTGTTGGAAAAGGGATACAAAAGTGAACATAAAGATGGGGGAAAAAATAGACATAAAATTGGATGAAAAGTGGATGCAACATAAGTAGATGCAAAACAAGTCACGAAACCAAACACAAAAGTGGATGCAAAAGAAGATGCAATAGTCAATGAAACATTGGATGAAAAATAAGATGCAAACATATATGCAAAAGTGGAAGCAAACATGGGTGCAATAGTAGGTGTAAAAATTGGCAAAAATTATGGTAAAACAAGTGTGAATGCAACAACAGACACAAAAAATGACACAAACTTGGACGTAAAATGGAGGACAATTTATATGCAACATAAGATGCAAAAAGGGATGTAAACATGGACATAAACATGGGTACAATGGTGGACACAAAATTAAATGCAAAAGTGGATGCAACAGAAGTAGATGAAAAAGGAGATGTAAAACCTGATGTAAAAGTGGATGCAACATGGGATTAAAAAACATACGCAATATTCAATGCAAACTTGGAAATAAAAGAGGAAGAAAATTTGGATGGAAAAGTGGAAGAAAATGTGGGATGAAATGATAGGCACAAGATATGACATAAATTGTGGCACAACAAAAGTGGATGCAAAGTTAGACGTAACAAAAGATGAAAAAAATGCAAATTTGGATGCAAGAGAAGATGCAAAATGGATGTAAAAGTGGATGCAAACATGGGTGTAATAGGAAAAACAAAATTGGATGCAAAAATTGGATGTAGTGGAAGTATATCCAAAAGTATATACAAAACGAGATGCAGAATCTAATGCATAAACTTGACAAAAATGTGGATGCAAAAAGAGATGCAATATTTCATGCAACAGAGGATATGAACATGGATGCAAAATTGGAAGAAAATCTAGGTACAATAGTAAGTGAAAAACATGATGTAAATTGTAGCACACCAAAAGTGGATGTAATGATAGATGCAAAAAAAGGAGCAAACTTAGATGCAAAAAAAGATGCAAAAAGGGATGTGAAGGTGGACGTAAACATGGGTGCAAAAGTTGATGCAACAAAAGTAAATACAAAAGCATATGCCAGCTAAGACACAAAAACAATGCAAATCCTGATGCAAAAGTGGATACAAAAGGGGATGAAAAAATAGATGTAAAAGTTAATGAAAACCTAGATGCAAATGAGGATGCAAATTTGGATGAAAAAATAGAAGCAAAAGTGGGTGCAAAGCGAGGTGCCAAACTAGGCACAAATTGTGGCACAACAAAATTGGATGCAATACTAGACACAATAATAGATGCAAAAGAGGATGCAAATATGGATGTATAACAATATGCAAAAATGGATGCAACAAAAGTAGATTCAAAACTAGACACAAAACTTGATGCAAAACTTGGTGCAAAGGGGATGAAAAAAATGATGCAAAAATGGATACAAAAAATGATTTAAAAAAGGATTTAAAAGAGGATGCAAACAATTCTACAAAATTTGATGCAATTGTAGGTGGAAAAAGTGGATGAAAAAGTAGGTGAAACAAAATTTGGTACCAAATTTGATGCAAAACCTAGAAAAAAAACCTAGTGCAATGGATGGCACAAAACTTGGCATAAAACCTAGTGCAAAAGCTATTGCAATATCTGGTGCTAAACTTGGTGTAAGACCTAGTGAAAATTTTGCATCAAGTTTTGCCCCATATTTTATAAATGGATGCAAATAACACCAAAAATGGGCTCTAGACACAAAAAGGTAAGCAAAAAGGGATGTTAATTGCAGGATTTTAATGTAGTGGTCAAATCAAATAATTTACTGCCACACTAAACTAAGGGATTGTTCCAGGACTTAAGTTGGCACACCATCCAAATGTTACTGTAATTAATTAAATTACACATAGAATTAACTATAACAAAAATCACGTAATTGAGAATATTTATGCAATTAAGTAATCCACTCTAACTAACTAGTGATCTCTGCTAAGAAGTATGGCCCTTCCTCCTTGGCAAGGTTTGGTGCACTAAAAATCACACAAACTACTCAGAGGAAATTATTGAACCACAAATTTGAGATTTTCATTAATAAAAGTATCAAGATTACAAATCTCTAGTGTTTCCCCTTTTGAATCATATTTTCCAATTCTTTTCTCTAGCCCTCATGGGAAAACAATCTTATCTTTTATAGATATTAATTTACAATGAGAAGATCATCATGTGAATCTTTAGATTCTTGTGTGATCCTAAAATAAAATATTATTTTAACAATTACACAACTATTTCCATGGTAGGGGTAAAACTATAACATTTTCCTTTAATTACAATCATAGTTACAAAAGATCTCAACCAAATGATCTTGATTCTCCACAAATATCTCCAAGTGATGATTTTTTTCTTCTAACTTTGGCACACTCCTAGATGCAATTTGATTAGGAAAGACAACACATGCTTAAGAAAATGTTTGTATAACAACAAAAACTCTTGGAACCTTAATTAATCCAAATAGGTAAAGGAACTAAAATGCAATCATGTAACAAAAAGCTTTGATAGATCATCCAAACCTGAAACAAGACATACATTAGTTTTATAATAAAAAGTAGCCTAAGGCAGTCGTTATAATGTCAAATTATAAGTAGAATTATACCATGAAAGATACAAGTAAAAAGGACATAATTAGTTGAATAAGGGTTGTTACAGTAATAATATATGGTCTTGTTGGTAAAGAAGGAATAAAATAAATAGGAAAATAAGTAGGAAAAATATGACAATTGTGTGACCCAACATCTCCCCCTAGCTTAAGCTTCTTTGTGTCCTCATGCAAACTCATGTCACTAATGCTTGACATGCTGAGAGTGAATTTGTGTGAGGTTTTAATTTCCTACCATGTCTTCACCTCTGACCCTGTATCCTCGAGAAATAACCAATTCAGTGTAATATTACTAATTATATTTTAGCTAATTAGTATATTACTTTTTTATTTCCTTAATTGTGTAGATGAACAAAAGGGTGGAGGGACCCATAAAACTAGTAGTGGAATAAAATCCACGTCCTTAGTGTGAACACTAGCACATTTGACCCAATTTTTGACGACCAATTCATCGCTATTCCGACACATAGGCGTCGCAAGAGCGACAGTTTGAGGCGGGGAAAAACGTGGTTAGCCATTATGTCGCAATTCTGACACTTCAATAAAGTGTCAGAATAGCGACACTATTTTTGACGTTTTCCAAACCATCGCTCTTTCGACATTTTTTAAATCGTCGCAATTCCGACGTTCTTCAAACCGTCGCTCTTCCAATGTTTTCCAAACCATTTCTCTTCCGACGTTTTCCAAACCATCGCTCTTCTGATGTTTTTCCAAATTGTCGGTCTTCCGACGCTTATCAAGTTTTTCAAAGAGTTGGTCTTCCAACATTTATTAATTTTTCACACTACTATCGCCATTCTGATAATATGTCTTCGGACGTTTAAAGCATCGGTCTTCCGACGCTTATCAATTTTTCACACAACTGTCACAATTCCGACGATATGTATTCCGAAGTTTAAAACATTTCTCTTCCGACACTTATGAAACGTCTCTTTTCCGGTGTAAAAGTAAAAATATTTAAAAAAAAAGGAGTCGTCGCTCTTCTGATGCAAATTTCTTCTGACCTTATGAAACATCGCTCTTCCGACGTCTAAAGTGTTGGTCTACCGACGCTTTGATAAAAATATTTTAAAAAAATTAAACAGTAATGAAATTATAGTGATTATAGTCCAAAAATTGAGGCAAGCACATTGGTTGTTCAATCTATATCCTTAAGCCAAGCATATCGCTGACATAAAACTCAACTAGCAAGATAAGAAGCAAAAATTTTAGTTTGACCTCCAAATTCTGCTTCAAATAGATATCTTTAACTAAGGCATTCAAAGCCTTGTACTACTCAAGGAGATATTCTTTCTTAACACCTAAAGCTAACATATCACGAGTTACAGTACCTCCTAGGATGCAGTTGTTCCTTCTGATAGTAAGTTGTGCTTGATCATCAACGGAAATATGTATAACTGAGAACTGCATGTAAATAAGTGAAATGTCATTTTCATGGTTTCATATGATTATTAATATGACATGTAGGTGAAACATCCAAAAGAGACTATTGGCATCACATATTAAATCAACTTCCATGTTGCAGACAAAGAATGCACCATACATACAAAATTAGTTCTAAAATGTGCCACTATGACTCTTATCACAAACATACGTTAATTAAAATACGAGAAAAGGAATTAAAAGTATTACACCTCATCCACAGAAAATGCATAGAAATTTCAGATGTCATGTAACAAGGTAAACAAAGAAAACACATTGAACATTATCAACATCAAAGAAAGATCTGGCACAAATATCTAAGTCCACTTTTATGAAGAAAAAATTAAAGCAGAACATGACAAAAGGAATAAGCAAGCTGCAAAGTCTCACCAGACAAGGGGTAGACCAAGAGGATTGAGAGCTTTGTTTGATCTGGGAATGATCATTTCTTAGGATGATACGTACATGTCATGTGAAATTAGTCACCTGTCTCCATGTACCACTGGTATTGTAGATGACAAGGGTTCAACATACTAAATAGATCTATGATCAGGAAAAGAAAGAAATGCAACAAAATATCTAACACAACTCAATAGCCAAAACCACAAAAAATAAGGCAAGCCTCAAAATTGTAAACAACTTTCAGTTGAGGGCATAACAAAGGGCTACTCCACTTCGAAAAGTAGAAATAAGTTACTATCTTTCCCTGTTTCAAATATCCTGCCTAGTCAATTGTTACGAAAGTCACCTCCGAACATTCTCAATTGCAATTCACATCTATTACTAAATTTTACCAAGTGCATTTCAGCAATATGTTTACAGAGGCTGTTATTTATAAATATGTCACAGTTACAGTGTCAAACAATTTTTAAGATCTCGTCCAGTAGTCTATTGCCCTTTTGGAGCATGCCTTCCTTGTATATTCAATCCATGAGAATGGTATATGTAATGATATCAGGGGTTTGACCTCTATCTGTCATTTGTTTAAACAAATTTAATGCCTCCTTGAGATTACCTAATTTGCAGAATCCATTCACCAATATGTTGTATGTAAAAGCATCAAGGCTGAAGCCCTGCTTTGGCATCTCATAGAAGAATTGTAAAGCTTCCTTTATCATGTCATGCTTGCAGAACCCAGTTATTAATGTATTATAGCTAACTAGGTTATGTCTACAACCTTTCTCCCACATCTCCTGAAAGAGTGCCCTAGCCTTCTCTAGATTACCCACCCTGGACAACCCATTTATAAGTATATTGTATGTGAATTCATCAGGCTGATGGCCTATTTTCCCCATAACATTTAACAGTAATGTTTATCACCAAAATTGTGTAAAGCTAGTTGATTTTGGATGTTTTTGCGAAATTGAATTCTTTCCAATTAACTTCCATCCTCAATCCACCAAACCCACACAAAAAATGAGTTGAAATTGTTGCAATCTGAGGATTGTAAACTTGTGCCTTGAAAATCCGGTTGTACTTATGACTAGTACATTAACTATGGTGTTTTAGCATAAACGCAATGGACTGAAGCAAAGAAAATATGGCATGATATTGTATGAGGATCTACATTTATTATCATGAGTTCTTTATCATGTTTTTGAAGACGTGTCTAAAGTTTGGTCAAGGTTTTTTCTATTATGCCTGAGAGATGCCATCAATAAGAATCACACTACCTACCATGTGAAGCAAAGAATGAGCTGTATGAAAAAGGACTGAGAAAGCATGATGTAACTAGCGATTATAAAAATTCAAGCTGATCTATGTATATTGTTGGTTTAAATTGTCACAAATGTATTGAGTCAAGGGTTTGTTGCATAGGTTTTTATGCTATTAATAACCTAAAGTATTATTGTTGTTGGTGTATAATCTTTGTGTTAAAGAATTATGGTCAGAGGCAGGGTTTTATTAGTATGGTTATGCTGCAGATGTATAGTTTGTCTATTGTGTCAAAGAATTGTGGTCAGAGGCAGGGTTTTATTAGTATGGTTATGTTGCAGATGTTAGTACGCTGGAACATTGTGCTTGCACAGTTGATCTTCTTGGTTGAGTTGGGCACATGAAAGAGGTGCTCACCTTTATCAAGAAAATTCCAATAGAACCTGATGCTGGGTTCTATTTGCAATGTATGGTGAAAATTTGAAAAACAATGCATCTAGATTTATAGCAGTTTGGGCCTACATGCGATTCTTAAGCAAATTCAGTAGAGCTTGTTTTCAAAACATACATGCCATTAGGATTTTACAAACACAAATATAATCAAATGGAAATTTGATTATATTGACCCTATATTTATACCAAGCATTTTGGATTATTTGTATAAGTTAACTGTGTGTAGACAGATAGACACATAACCTGCCAAACAACATAAACACAAGCCTCAACTATGAACACCCATTGAGCATAAGGTTTTATCATTGCATTATATAGAGATGTCAATTGGGTCCACCCTGGGTGGTTAAGAGGAAAAGTTGTTATCCTTCCCCTCCAATCCTGATTTTTATAATCTTTCCCTTCATTGGTCGGTTAATATTGGCAAGGTATAAGCAATATAACTCTTTCTTAAGTGCTTAAGGATCAGATGAGATAGTCCCAAACATTTAAAAACTCAACGAGCTTGCTTAAGTTCTTATTGGTCAGATGAAATGTAAATTTAAATGGGGTAACTCAAGTAGTTTGAGTGGTGATTTGAGTTTTATGTATGAGGTCTCAGGGTCAATGCCTTAGGCTTGTTGCCTCTGGTAAGTGACTAAATAGATGACCTAACAGGGACATGCATGACAATCAGCGACAATAGATTTACACTGAGTGCCATCTGTGAAATGCAAGGAAGAACCTGGGTGTTTCTCCATGACATTTCCATTAGAAAAGAGAGAGAGGGGGGGGCGCACTGTTACACCAAATGCACAAAATGACACTAGACATATAAATCTAAGCCAATCTAAGCCAACTTTGGAGGATAACAGGAATACCTTCTTTTTGGGGGCCATGGCTAGAATTAGCTGGGGCGCTCTGGTCATAGTAGAACCCTACATTGGTAGAGGGACCCACAACTCAAGTTTCATGCCTCCATTGATATAGGTGGAGCTTGAAGAAGACAAGAGCAATCCCCCTCTCCTGCTTATTAGGGTTGAACCACATTTTCCTGCTACTGCACTGGCCATTGAGGTGGCACAATAATTTAAAACCCTTTTGTTGTGTTCTGTTCCTCGCTATATTCTACAATTCGCCCTCAATTCACCTACAACCTTAGAGTTTATTGGGTTATTTCAAAGGAGAAGAATCCATATCCCTATAATTTGAATAGACCCACAAAAGATAGAGTGTAGAAATTCAGACCTACAACCATCTATATCTCATAACCAAGATAGCGTAGAAGAAAAAATAGCGAATTTGAATCGCGTAAAACAAGGGAAATACCAATCTGATTCTTCCAGAAGAAGAGAGCATTCTTCCACGATCGATTTCTCTTCAAACCTCAAACAGATTTCTGAACATCGGCAAAACTCGAAATATCTCCACCAACTACTATGGCTTTCGAGCCGTTAATGGACTGTGGCAGCTTTAGGGTTTCAAAGCGTCCATGCTTCTGCAAGAATCTGGAAAAAAGCAAGAATCATAGGGAAGAATGGAATCATGGGAAAGAAAGCATAAAGGTCGAATAAGTGGAGAAGGAAAAAAAAAATTGAATAGGTCGATTAAGAAAATTTGAATAGGTGGAACAAGCAGAGCGGGAAAAAAAATTTGAATAGGTATAAAATCTAAAATTTGGTTTCACATAGTCTTAATTCTAAAATAAATCTACTTTTTAAATTAGACCTTTAAGAAAAAAAATCATATCATAGTTTCTCAATTAGGAACAATGATCAAATCAAACACCCTTGTGAAGAAGAATGCTAATGGGTTTTAATTTTCACCATTGTATTTTATTTATAAGATTATATCTAATTAATTCTAAATTGTACACAAAAATGAAAAGTTAAGTAGAAATTTATTTTCTAAAGTATGTAGGTTTTTTTGTATGTTTCCATACATAAAATGGGAACTTTCATTGGGGAGAACATCCACTCATTTCCTATGGTCATTCAACCATGTCAACGATTTTGGCTCTAGGAGGGTGTATTGTATGAATGATAATAATAATATACATAATGATATGTCACACAATTTTTTTAGTGCATATTCTAATCCTATGCAAACTTTTGAAAATACAAATATTCATATTTAAAGTTCTAATGTTCCATATATTGAACCATTATATGTTATTCCTAATGAATAAGTAAATAATTTATGTCAACATACCTAGACATATGCCCAGGAAATAAATAAGTTGTGCATTAATCCATTACTTTTATTTTGTTAGGTAATGTGAGTTTTGAGATGATTTGCATGCCTAACATGTGATTTGAGTAGCCATGAACCAAGGGCTTTTAAGCCGTCAAAATCACCTAGGGATCGCATCCAACCTAGGCCACACCATCCCTTAGCTTGACTGGAATTTTTCCCACATAGTTTTGAACCAATGATTTTCTCACCAGTGATTGTATCTTACCCATTATTTCACATTCCCCAAGGCACAAATCAAATATTTGGATGTATCTTGGATGACTTGTCACATTCCATGACTAGCTTCATGCATATTGAATAGGAATTCCCATCATTTAAGAATTTTTTGGAGGGTTTTCATGGCATAGTTTTTAGGGGCTTAGGGGTTCGATGAATAGGAGATTAGGGTTTAGCGGTTAGGGGTTAGGACTAGAATAATGAGTTAGTGCAGGTTAAGGGGTTAGGGATTGGGGGCTTAGGGGTTAGGGGATCTAAGTACATTTAGGGGTTAGGGGAGTAATGAATTAGTAGTGATTAAGGGATTAGGGATTGGGGTTAGGGAGATTATAATGATTTAGTGGTTAAGGGTTTAGGGATTGGGAGTTAGGGGTTAGGGGATTTAGGCGCCAGGTCACAAGTATTGTCTGCTAAGAAGGCTTTCCAAAGAATTTGGTTGGCATCACTATGACACTATTATGGAATTAGAAGGGAAGAGAAAGACAAAGGCTTAGGTATCATATGAGAGAAGGAAGAAATTGGAAAAATTGAGATCAAAAGAAATGGAGTTAGCTGAAAAGCAGCTTACCCCAGAGATGGATAAGATAAAACTTGACAACATATTGGTCAATTTCCTTGAACCTTTATTGGTTATTCAAAAGGAGTATGAATACACCACCATTAATATCAAGGTAACCATCCCCTAGTAGATCAAGGGCTACAAATTGTAGTTTCATCTGAACATCAACATACCACAGCCATGCTTACAACTAGGATATGTTTTTTGAGGAGGAGAGATCTCGTCGAGATCAACATCAAGAATCCATTGCAAAAAAAAAAAGTACAACTTGTGGTGATTACAGATGAGTGTAGATGAATAGCTACAATAGATGTCGAAGGTGGAAATTATGGAGGAAAAGATGAAATTCATCTTCCTTTTTCATTCGAGAAGGAGGAAAATCAATCATTAATGTAAATTCAAAATTTTCACACTGAGCAAGGTCAACCAAATTGGGGGCATAGTTTGGGGAACCTTCGTAAGTGAATGGGGCCTATGTTATATGGCTACGAGTTATCTACCCCTACACAATATGATATACAAATAGTAAACATTATAGGCATAGGGTTAATTAACCCCACACATAGTAGAGTTAGCACCTGAAAAGTAGCTTGCCCCAAAGATGGAGATCTTCGCTTCAATAAAGTATTAGATAAGATGCATGTTGTGCTCAATGAAGCAGTCAATTTTGAAAATGACAAGAAATTATTTCTGAAGAGGAGGTTTTTGAATAGAAAGATATAACTACACAGAAATAATTACACTGTTGATACAATAATAATATAATCTGAAAACAGCCTTCGACTCACATTCATGATCTGAGTATATAGTAAATTAGACAGAAGTAAGAAAACAATTACTTCTTCAAAGCTAATTCGAATTTGGAGGGCTTAAGGGATTTGGGGTTAGGGGTTAGGGGATTTAGGTGCATTTAGTGGTTAGGGGTCAAATAATGAGTTATTAGTTAAGGGATTATGGATTGGGGGATTAGGGGGCCCGACCTGAATTCATTTGGGCGGGTGCACTCAACTGAAATGACCCAACCCGAATGTGTTTGGGCGGGTGCCCTAAAACTAAATGACACGGCACACCTGACCAAATGAAGGCACAAGGGAGAAAAAAACAAACGGGCCGCACGAATGTGCACAAGGCACCCGTGTAGTCACAACTTAGCAAAATTGATACGGCCAACCTCAAATGTGTTAGGGGTTTAGGGGGTTAAATGTGTTAGGGGTTTAGGGGTGTAGGGGGTTTAATGGGTTAAGGGTTGGGAATTACGGGTTAAGGGGTTTAGGGGGTTAATGGATTTAGTAATTAAGGATTTCAGGGGTTAGGGGTCGTTACGGGTTAATGGAGCTAGGGTTTAGGGGGTTAAATGGGTTAGGGTTTTAGGGGTTTAAGGGGTTAAATGGGTTGGGGGTTGGGAATTAGTGTTTAAGGGGCTAGGGGTTAAGGGTTAGAGGTTTAGGGTTTAGGGGGTTAAATGGGTTAGGCATTTAGAGGTTTAGGGGGTTAAATGGGTTAGGGGTTGGAAATTAGGGTTTAATGGGTTAGGGGTTAAGGGGTTATAGGTTTAGGTTTTAGGGGGTTAAATGGGTTAGGGGTTTAGGAGGTTAGGGGATTTAGCAGTTAAGGATTTTAGGGGCTAATGGGGTTAGCTTTTAGGGGGTTAGATGGGTTAGGGGTCTGGAATTAGGGTTTAAAGGGTTAGGGTTAAGGGTTTAATGGTTTAGGGTTTAAGGGGTTAGGGGTTAAGGGTTTATAGGTTTAGGGTTTAGGGGGTTAAATGGGTTAGGGGTTAAGGTTTTAGGGGTTAGGGGTTAAGGGTTTAGAGGTTTATGGTTTAGGGGTTAAATGGGTTAGGGTTTTAGAGGTTTAGGGGGTTAAATGGGTTAGGGGTTGGGAATTAGTGTTTAATGGGTTAGGGGTTAAGATGATAGTTTCATTAGTCTTTGTTTGTGCACAATAGTTGCTTATTCTTTGCGTCTCAATGTAACAATTTTGTAAGTATTTTTGCTTGTTGCCATGTCTTCTTTATTTATTAATTTATAGTATTTGTTAGCCATTGCTTTACATTTATTGATGAAAATGTTTATTGCACTCAAACCAAATGTATGTTCAATCTCCAATTTCAAACTCAGCCATAGTTTTGTCACACAATTTAAGTCTAGAGAATGGCCATCTGATGAAGTATTAATAACTAGACTTCACCTCATGACTACTCCAGAAAATCTTAAGTTAGAGTGTCCCGCATTCATGAGAAATTTGGCTCTTATACTCTTGCTCCACCTGACTGTGTCCTGGAAATACCCTTGTTTATTGCAAAAACATCCTAATGTTGTCGACCTTGTCCCTTAACAGACCAAGGAAACATATGTGACTCAGAGGAATGGAAAGCACTACAAAGTTGAAGAGAGTACAAAATAATAAGATGGTTTAAAGGATAAGCTTGAAGAATTTAGTAGTGTAAAAAAAACTAAAAGTTGTCCCAAACAAATAGATGATAATGCGAAACCTTCTTTTGTACCAGTCAAGCAAGACTACATTCATGTGAGAGCAAGAAGAGGCCAAGCGACTGATAGGCATAGCCTGGAAGATAGGGTACGGTTCCCTCTTTTTGATGAAATATTTGATCTACATTTTGTATAAGGAGAGAAAGGGAGAGAGAAGAAGGACAAGAGATAGGACTTAAGAGAGAGGAACCAGTATCATAGAAGAAAGAATATGTGACCAAATTACTCTATATGGAGATGGGAGATAGGGGCACCCTACTAGCTACCTACTAAATGGCTAAACCAAATGCGGTGTAAACATTTGTAATGGTGGTCGATTATACGAGGAGAGGATTTTATGAGGAGGCACTGGATTTTAAGGTGGTCACAATTTAGCATTTTTGATACGACCATCCTCACACGACCCAACCCAACCTAACCCGACTCACCCGAACGTGTTTCCTTGGGTGGCCTCATGACACGACACGACCTGACCAAACCCGACCCGACCCGACCCACCCGAACGTGTTTCCTTGTGTGCCCTCACAATATGGCACGACCCAACCTGACCTGACACGAACGCGTCTCCCTGGGCAGCATCACACGACTCAACTCGACCCACTTAAACGCGTAATCTCCCTGGGCACCCTCATGACACGACCCGACCCAGTCGGACATGTTCCTTGGGCGCCCTCACATGACCTAACCTGACCCGACCCTCTCGAACATGTTTCCCTGGGCGCCCTCATGGTACAACACGACCCGACCTGACATGACCCAAATGCATTTCCTCGGGTGACATCACACGACCCAACCCGACCGGACCCACCTGAACGTCGAAGGCATGAGAAAGAAAATGACAAATGGGTCGCATGAACGTGCACAAGGTACATGGGCGGTCACAACTTAGCATTTTTTATATGACCTCCCTCACAAGATTTGACCTGAACGACCCGACCTAACCCGACCCACCCGAACCGCGTGTTTCCTTGGGCGCCCTTACAATACGACACAAACCGACCTGACCTAACCTAAACTCGTTTCCAACTAACTGGGCGCCATCACATGACTCTACCCGACCCGTACAAATGTGTTTCCTTGGGCAGCCTCATATGACAAGACCCGACCAGACCCAACCCAACCTACCCAAACGCGTTTCCTTGAGCGCCATCATTACATGACTTGACCTGACCCGTATGAACGTTTTTCCTTGGGCAGCCTCACACGACACGACTCAACCCACCCGAACGCGTAATTTCTATGGGTTCCCTCATGACACGACCCAGCTCGGTTGGAAATTTTCCTCGGGCGCCCTCACATAACCCAACCTAATCCGACCCTCTCGAACATGTTTCCTTAGGCACCCTCACAGTAAAACAGGACCTGACCCGAACCGACCTGAACGCATTTCCTTGGGTGACATCACATGACTTGTACGAATGTGTTTCCTTGGGAAACCTCACACGACAAGACCTGACCAGACCCAACCCGACCCGCTCGAACGTGTTTCCTTGAGCGCCATCAGTACATGACTCGACCCGATCCGTACGAACGTGTTTCCTTCAGCGACCTCACACGACACTACTCGACCAAACCCAACTCGTCCTGACCTGTACGAACGTGTTTCCTTGGGCGGCCTCACATGACACGACCCAACCAGACCCAACTCGACACACCCGAACGCGTTTCCTTGGAAGGCCTCACACGGCACAACCTGACCTGACCTAACCCGACCCGCCCGAATGTGTTTCCTTGGGTGCCCTTACAATACAGCATGAACTGACCTAACCTAACTCGAACTCATTTCTAGCTAATTGGGTGCCATCACAAGACTCGACCCGACCCATACTACGAATGTGTTTCCTTGGTCGACGTCACATGACAAGACCCGACCATACCCAAATTGACCCGCTCGAATGTGTTTCCTTGAGCGCCATCAATATACGACTTGACCCACCCGAATGTGTTTCCTTGGGCGGCCTCACATAGCATGACCTAGCCCAACCCGACCTGACCCGCCCAAACGTACTTCCTTGGGCGCCCTTACGATACGGCACGAAACGACCTGACCTAACCCGAACTCGTTTCCAGCTAATTGGGTGCCATCACACGACTCGACCCGACCCATATGAATGTGTTTCCTTGGGTAGCCTCACACAACAAGACCCGATCACCAGACCCAACCTGACTCGCCCGAACGCGTTTCCTTGAGCGCCATCAGTACACGAATCGACCCGACCTGTACAAATGTGTTTCCTTGGGCGGCCTCACATGACACAACTCGACTAGACCCAACTTGACCCGACCCATACGAACGTTTTTCCTCGAGCGACCTCACACAGCATGCCTGAACTGTTGGGGCCCTTGTTTTTGTTTAAGTTTTGAACTCTTGGCCAAGACATTTTGAACTTTGACTCTTTTTGAGTTGTGGAATAAATACACATGGCAACCGCGACCGCGCCGCAACGACCAGGAGTTGCGGAGCTACCAAGGTGGCGCGGAAGCACTCGATAGCTGGAGATCGAACAGAGATAAGTGCAGATGAAAGAAACACAGCAGAAAATAGAAAGTAGAACACGCAGACATCAGAAGAGAAGCTGGGAAAAGCCAGAGTGAAGACACAGAGAAGCTGTCAGTCGCGAGGAGCAGGTGAATAAATAACGATCACCCGGCTGAAAAGAAAGGTTGTTGAAGGTTGAATGGATACGAGAGAAGTCGCGAGGAGCGGAACAGGGAGGGATGCGTAGAGCAGCTGCAGAAGAATCATGCTTGTTCTTCCTATGGTTTCTTACTTTCTATGTTCTTCCTTTCTCTTCTAGAATCCATCTGTATCAGACTTGTGAGTTATCAGAGAGAAAG
The DNA here is from genome assembly GCA_034641835.2 of Pinus albicaulis. NCBI lineage: Eukaryota > Viridiplantae > Streptophyta > Pinopsida > Pinales > Pinaceae > Pinus > Pinus albicaulis. Next base: position 934,308,589 of record CM076576.1, read on the forward strand.
CTATGTAATCATGTGTTCGGCCAGAAGAACTGTTACACCATTTTTTGGTCATCTAACCTTTCATCATTAGATGGACCCAAGTACACCATGTAAGACCAGTTTTACCCCAAGTAAAACTGCTTTCACTATGTTAATTAGGAAACCCCAAAAGGAATAATTAATTAAACCATAATTTAATTATTATTCCGAGTCATGTTTAACCCAAAAACAAAGAAATTAATGAGATAAACCCATAGTTATCTTATTATTTTCTAGGAATAATTATTTAAATAATATTCCTTATTAAATATGACCAAATCAACCACCATTAATCAAATAAATCATTATTTATTTGATTATATCCCAACCACTTCCTTAAAAAGATAAATAAATCATTTATTTATTTATTTTTCACTAATCAAGGGATTTGACCCGAGTCAAACACCCTTTCCCTCCAACAAATAATAATAAAATATTCCATAGAGGTGGATCTAGATTTGGTTAACATTATTTTAATCATGCACCAAGATCTAGAATGACCCAATATTTTGTTATAAATAGGAGGGTTTTCCCCATCATTCTTCACCTTTTGTTGCCTATTAGATCACTCTGGATCTATACACTTGGTCTCATTTTTCTACCATTTTGCTCCCATTGAGCTCTATCTTCTACATTGGGTTTTCTACATCTACAAGAGAGAGAAAGCTTAGATCTGAAGTGCTGAGGACTACAAAGAACCCATCCCATTGAGGAGATCTGGATACACCTTCTTGTTTCCTCCCGGGTGCCCTGTAATATAAAAATTCATTCAAAAATCGTGTTCTTGTCTTGTCTGTTGGATGCATGGAGCAAACTCTTTACTTTTCTGCTTAATGTCTTTCCATTTATAGATCTGTTTGTTGCAGCATTTTAACTACTAATTGCGGATCTGAAGATGTTTTGCAGCCTCTATTGTTGTTAGGGCTATTAGTTATGCGTAGCTAAAGTGGTTCTTTTTCGTACACTTCGACGAAGAATTCATACTAACA